>CM051016.1:25410023-25412523 GCA_027704905.1 Muraenolepis orangiensis
CACCACCACCACCCCACCACCACCACCACCACTACCACCATCGCCACCCCCACCACCCCCACCACCACCACCACCACCCCCACCACCCCCACCACCACCACCACCACCATCACCACCACCACCACCCCCACCACCACCACCACCACCCCCACCACCCCCACCACCACCACCACCACTACCACCATCGCCACCACCACCACCCCCACCCCCACCACCACCACCCCCACCACCACCACCACCACTACCACCATCGCCACCCCCACCACCACCACCACCACTACCACCATCGCCACCACCACCACCGCTACCACCACGCCACCACCACCACCACCACCTCCACCACCTCCACCACCTCCACCACCACCACCACCACCTCCACCACCCCACCCCCACCACCACCACCACCACCACCACCACCTCCACTACCACCATCGCCACCACCACCACCTCCACCACCACCCCCACCTCCACCACCATCACCACCACCACCACCATCACCACCACCACCACCTCCACCACCTCCACCACCACCCCCACCTCCACCACCTCCACCACCATCACCACCACCACCATCACCACCTCCACCTCCACCACCACCACCCCCACCACCACCACCACCCCCACCTCCACCACCACCCCCACCTCCACCACCACCACCTCCACCACCACCACCACCCCCACCTCCACCACCACCCCCACCTCCACCTCCACCACCACCCCACCTCCACCACCACCACCTCCACCACCACCACCACCACCATTCTGGCTCTGCTCCGTTCATCCTGACGACCATATGGCGCAAAAACAAACAACCTGACACGGAAGTACCGCCAGCCGCCAGCCGCCATGCCGCCAGCCGCCATGCCGCCGACGCCAGTTCTTTCCCCCCCGCCACGTGTTCTCCTGTCACGCTAGACGCAAGACAGGGAGGGCACGACACGAGGAAGGGAAGGGGGGGGAAGGGGGAATGTCTCCCCCCCCCCAAACAACATCCCGGCGAGGGGAAGGAAGGGGGCTGGTTTCGCGGACCCCCCGCCGACGCAATTAGCTCCTGTTCTGTTTCACACCTCGCGGGCCGCGGGCCGGGAGGCGGCCATCTGTCTGAGGTTCAGACGTCCAAACGCTCCTCAAATCAACTCACAAATTGGCTCCTTTTGGGGGCTTTTGGGGGTTTGTCATCGGAAGGTGGAAATGGTGGAATATGGAATATGAAATGGTGGAATATTCTGAATATTCTCTTGGATGAATACTTGATCGCTAAATTAACGTGTGTGTGTGTATGTGTGTGTATGTGTGTGTGTGTATATGTGTGTCTGTGTGTGTCTGTGTGTGTGTGTGTGTGTGTGGTGTGTGTGTGTGTGTGTGTCTGTGTGTGTGTATATGTGTGTTTGTGTGTGTATATGTGTGTTTGTGTTTGTGTGTGTGTGTGTGTATATGTGTCTGTGTCTGTGTGTGTGTGTATATGTGTGTTTGTGTGTGTGTGTGTGTGTGTGTGTGTGTCTGTGTTTGTGTATGTGTGTGTCTAACTCGTAGTTCTGTGTGTCCCCCTAGGTCCACGTTAGTCTGCTGGAACCGGAGATCGCCATGGCGACGCGCTGTGAGATGCTAACCTACAATAAAGGCCTGTGATGGGGGACGATCTTCCGCCACTGACCATGTGACCAGGAGAAGGCAGCCAATCACGTTAGTAGAAGAAGAGGTTGGGGGGCGTTCAAGCAAGTCTCTGGTCGTTGGTTCGAGTCCCGAGGATCAAGCTTTTTAAAGTAAATGATTGATGATTAGGTGTATGAGGTCTTTTGGAGCATAATATTGATAATTAATAATAATTTCAGTGTAATTCAGGATTAGCCTCATGTTGGTGGTCTAAAGATTGCACATGTTTCCATATAGCGAGACATTGGAGTCCAATTCTAAATCCTAAATGACACCGGGGAGGAAACAATATCAATAGTTTAATATCCGTAGCACTTTTAGTTTGTATGTTTCCTTCATGTTATTGTTGTGTTTCAAATGAACTAATCTGATTATTAATTTGGCAACACCTTGGAAACAAACAAATGTTTATTATTATCATAATAATGATAATAATAACAATAAAGTCGATATCAAACTCCTTTTTTGTATTTTTATGAACTTTATACAATGATAAATAAAACAAATGAAACTCCTCTGAAGTTGTTTGGGTGACTAGTCAATATTCCACCGTTCTGTCCTGTCTTTGATGTCCTTCCTGACGCCCATGTACGGACTTCCTCCGTGGACTATCTCTCCTCCCCATCTCCCTGGGATGATTGGTGTGTTTGTGCGGTTGCCAGGGGGAACGTTGCACGCTAGGCTACAGCGCGCTAGGTCGCAGCACGCAGGGTGCGTTGACAAACATCAGTTAATATATCGCTTTACAGTTGACCTAAGAGCTATGAGTTATGAGTTATGAGTTATGTGGGAAGGAAAATACAACGATTGGACCGTTTCTTGAAATTGTTTACTCAATAGTGAGTGT
>CM051016.1:25417523-25427523 GCA_027704905.1 Muraenolepis orangiensis
TGTATTCATCACAATTCACTCTTTAGTGAGCTTCATGTATTCATCACTATTCACACTTTAGTGAGCTTCATGTATTTATCACTATTCACACTTTAGTGAGCTTCATGTATTCATCACTATTCACTCTTTCGTGAGCTTCATGTATTCATCACTATTCACTGTTTAGTTAGCAGACGCTTTTATCCAAAGCAACATGCAGTGATTTAAGATCCAGGTTGGTTGTTAATTTTTTTTTAATACATACATTTATATATATATATAGATATATATGTTATATATTATATATATATATATATATTTACATGCGCATATATGTATATTGAATTGAATTGAAGCCCTGTGTTTCTTAATTAAATGATGTGTTAATGTAATGTGTTTAAGGTGAGGTTTTTATGGACGGTCCCTAATAGAGACCAACCACTCGTTACGTCTCCATTAGCCTCGCTCTGACGGCTGAATAGCCTCACCGTCCTCCTAAAGCACGTTAGACCGTTTCAAAATAAGAGCCCCCTTGTTGTCGTCTTGGAAACATCACGCATATTAGGCCTAGTGATTATTCAATTATTATTATGATTGTAGTAATCCAGTTGTCACCTTACATCAAGTAACGTTGTTCCATAATTGTGATTTCATTTTCTAAATAACCCTAACCCAAATAAAATACATATTAGTATAAAAGTATAGGCATAATAACAATGATAATTAAATGTAATATTATTGTTTAGGCCTAATGGTATAAATGTATAGGCCTAATAACAATTATTAAATGTAATATTAATATTGTTATTATGTTTAATAGTACAGGCCTAATATCAATAATAAATCAATGTAATATTATTAATGTTCATATTCATATATCGCAATAATTACAATTAATATAGGCCTATCAGTTTTAAAATACGTTATAAATTAACTTTGGTGACATAAGTTGTCACCAAGCCCTGGCCTATTTAAGGAATACCCAATATAACATTTAACTGAGAAATGCAATATTAATATATCACTGAATATTATTAATATACAATTTATAAAATGCATCACCAATCTACATATTAATACCACTTTTAAACTGATCAAAACATGTGTATTCTTATGTGTGTAACTGCTTTGAATAAATAGGGAAATGTTATAATAATGTAATAATATTCATTGGTCGCCATATATGATTTAGTATTTGATCTTAAATGTGTAATTCATCCGCATCACTATTCCGATCAGACTGTATGACGTCACGGCTGTCTTATTTAAAATAGGAATGAAGCGGCGGCACGCAGGGGCTATAGACTATTAAACATATAACTATTAAACATATACACAACATAGAGAGGTACAGAACACACACAGGTATAGAATGAAGAGAGATGAAGCATAGAGATGTGGAGGAATATAGAACGGAGGTATATGGAACATGCTGGAGATATGGAGATACAGATACAGATAGAAGAAGCATTACATGTAGAGATATAGCGCATAGAGTCATAAAGCGATATAGAGAAACACAGAGACACGAGATATACAACACAGAGATATAGATCATATATAGAGATATATAATAGAAATGACATAGAGCTAGATATAGCAGGCATAGAGCTGCGGGCCCTGACCTGGGTCTCGGACAGGCTGAGGCCGTTGGCGAGCTGCTTCCTCTCGGCCCCCACCACGTAGTGGTTCTTCTCGAAGCTTCTCTCCAGCCGCAGCAGCTGCGACGGGGAGAAGGCCGTGCGGATGCGCTTGGGCTTCCGCGCGAAGGGCCCGTGCGCCAGCAGCAGGCTGTCCTGGGACACGTCGCTCCCTGGGGGGGGGGGGGGGGAGGAGGAGGGGGAGGGGGAGGAGGGGGGAGAGAGAGAGTCACGAACCCGGTAAACTCAGGGACGCGCTAAACGCTTTCGTGATACGTCGCAATTAGTCTCTTAATTGACAGCTGAATCATCACCTGACGTAACGTCAACACTTTAAGAGAGAAAGTAACGTCCTCCTTAGACACTTTAGAGAAGTACGTCCTCCTTAGACACTTTATTAGAGAAAGTAACGTCCTCCTAAGACACTTTATTAGAGAAAGTAACGTCCTCCTAAGACACTTTATTAGAGAAAGTAACGTCCTCCTAAAACACTTTATTGGAGAAAGTAACGTCCTCCTAATACACTTTATTAGAGAAAGTAACGTCCTCCTAAGACACTTTATTAGAGAAAGTAACGTCCTCCTAAGACACTTTATTAGAGAAAGTAACGTCCTCCTAGGACGTTACTTTCTCTACTAAAGTGTCTTATAAGACACTTTATTAGAGAAAGTAACGTCCTCCTAAGACACTTTAGTAGAGAAAGTAACGTCCTCCTAAGACACTTTATTAGAGAAAGTAACGTCCTCCTAAGACACTTTATTAGAGAAAGTAACGTCCTCCTTAGACACTTTATTAGAGAAAGTAACGTCCTCCTTAGACACTTTATTAGAGAAGTCGTCGTCTTGCTCTCGCGCCTCAAACGGCCCTTTCAAAATAAGAGCCCTCTTGTTATTGTCTTGGAAACATTTGGCCCATGTCAGATTATTGTCGTAATCCAATTAGTCGGTAAGAAAGCTGAAGTCGGGGAGCGGAGGTTGCGAGTTCTATTCCCTCTAGGAGAGGTCTCAAGGGCCGCAGGTCGTTTTTTAGATCTTTTAAACGACTTAATTAATTCCTCGATAATTGATCAATTGGTTTCGTTCTGTGAGTTTTTGGAATGTATTTGAGGTTGAGTGAAAAGGTCCCAAATCAAAAGGATATTATGTACAGCATATTAATACGGATGGAAGTGTTAATATGCAAGTAATAAGTCAGTTGTAATTATATAGTAATATTTAAACTTTTCAGAAGAACATTGAACGTCACTGATCTCATTCAATGGTTTATTATGTTATCATTCTGTTGGTTTTAAAGCACATGTTTACTAATCATATTTAATAACAATGCGCTATTCGTTAGACTCCTTCAAATAAATAAGTTGATTATTGTTTATATTATTATATTACGTAAAGCCGTCGTCTCGTAGTTCAATATATTGTCGTCTTTCATTCTTAATATATATTTTAAATATTAAAAAACTGTCAAGCATGCAAAATACATCCGTTGATTATTTCACATTTGTTTGTTAGTTTGTTTATTTGTTGAATAAACCAAATGTTGCGTTTATTGTTGCAAATATCAGTAGGCTTATTAACAATAATACTTATATTGTTGGTATTAATTTATACATATTTGTAACGTAATAATATCCTACTTGATGTCATAACTAAACCATCGGCTTCGTATCTTAAAATAATAAATAGTGGTAAAAATAGAATTGATTTATTTCTGTTTGATTATAACATTATTTATTATATATATAATATATAGTATATGTAATATTAATTATTATTTGTCTTTATATTTGTCCTTTTGTTATGCTTTCTGCCACGCAACCGTTAAACTCACATTTCAAATTACGCACATAAACTTGACTTTGATTTGTTCACACACACACACACACACACACACACACACACACACACACACACACACACACACACACACACACACACACACACACACACACACACACACACACACGCACACGCGCACACACACACGCACACGCACACGCACACACACACCTTGAAACCTGTGTCCGAAGAAGCGGTTCCGGAGCACCCAGGGGTAGAAGCTCAGCGGGTCGCGGGGCTGCGGGCCGCTGAAGAAGTGGGGGTGGTGCAGGTGGTGCGCTGCGGGGGAGCCCCCGCCCCCCAGCGGGTGGTGGTGGTGAGGGTGGGGGTGCGGGTGCGGGTGCGCCATGCTCAGCGCCGGGTGGTGGTGGTGGTGGTGGTGGCTCACCGTCTCCGGGAACACCAGCTCCGGGTTGGGGTAGAGGGACCGGGGCCCCGGGGACACCTGGTAGCCGCTCATAAAGGCGTCCGCCGCCTGCACCACCAGCCCGGGGCTGGAGTAGCTGAGGGCCGTGGGGCGGACGGGCTCCTCCGGGGGGACGGGCGGGGGAGAGGCCGCCACCGGGGTCGCCCCGGGGCCGCTCTCTTTACCCACCAGAGACTCGATGGTGAAGCACCGCTTCCCCGCCGGCGGGAACATCGGTCCGGCACTGGGAGGGCGCGCTCTTGCGGGACGGGATGGAGCCTCGGAAACTCCACAGCGGGAAGGCGGGATGGCAGGAGGCGGATGGACCCCCCGTCCGCTTACAGAGCCACCATGATGAGGAGGAGGAGGAGGAGGACCGAGTGGGGGGGGGGGCTCGAGCTGGTCCAATACAAACACTAGTCACCTGTATGTGCGCGAGTCACCGGCGCCTCCAAGCAGCGCGCTGTAGATCCATCCAGAGAGGGGGAGTCACGCGCTCTGCTCCAACTGTGCGTCGCGCGCGCCGGTGTGTCGTGTGAGCGAGACGTTCTCCGAGCGCGAGCGTTTGGCATCTCCGCGGAACGACGGCGGGAGACGTCGACGGCGCACGCTGATTGGTCCGGCCCGCAATGAGTTCCTCCTCCTCCTCCTCCTCCACCTGTGGTTCGTATGGTTCACGCGGGAACAGAACACGGTGCGCGCGGGGAATGAAGTGCCTGCTTGTCTCTCGAGGCATGAGAGCGCGTGGAGGGGGGGTGGGGGGAACTTTACTATTTTATTATTATTATTATTATTATTATTATTATTATTATTATTATTATTATTAATAATATTATTGAAAGATCTAACAATTATAGAGAAGTGAACTATGATCTCCATGGAGCCAAACGAGCCTCGTGTCTGTTAATTTAAACGCTTTAATTGGTCATGATTTAATTGGTTATCTTATGACCGATTAATTGGCCTCTAACGGTCTGGAGCGTCTTCAATCATATACGTATAATATATGTAGATATATATATATATTAATCATATGTCTAATGTTCTCAATATAAATGCCCTTACTGAAAGTTAAGATAAACAAACTGAGAAAGTAGACGCAATGAGGGTCTATTAGAAACATATTAATCAGCAAGATAACCCACAACAATAAAATATTAATACAATATTAATATTAACAATATTAATAACATTAATACAATAAATATGATTTATATTATATTATTTTATACATATCATATTCTTGTTATTATTTTTGTTATTGGGCCTTTACTTATTAGGCCATTTATTATTTAACTGTTTGGTTCCGGGTTTTTATTGGGATATAATTATTGTTATTTGTAGGCTATTAGCAGCCTTTTCGTATAGTATTATATTTTCGTAATTAATCATTATTTCCTTTTTTAAATACGTCCTGTGTCTCGTTAACTGACTCTTTAGTTCATTCATTCACTCTTCGGTTCACTCTTTCATTTAAAAACGTCTTAACGTTAAGGAAGCTAAAGCAACTTATGATCTATATCATATGATCCATAAAATATGATCCATAAATTATAATCCATAATGATCCATAACATATGATCCATAACATATGATCCATAATGATCCATAACATATGATCTATAACATATGATCCATAATGATCCATAACATATGATCTATAACATATGATCCATAACATATGATCCATAATGATCCATAACATATGATCCATAACATATGATCCATAATGATCCATAACATATGACCCATAACATATCGCGAGAGTTGATATGTTCTGTTCCATCGGTTCCGTTCTTCTGGACCGTTCCGGTTCCTCAGTAGCGGAGCGGCTCATTAGAAGCTCATTAGAGGATCATTAGCGAGGCGTCTGGGCTCTCAGGTCGTTGATTGGGTGTTTAGGAGTTCAACTACCAACTCTCTGTCCATGTAGAGGCTCTAGTCCTCCTTTAGAGGCTTTTAAATGGTCAATTAAATGGCTTGAATTCTAGTCAAATCAAGGGAGGATATCAACACATACGCCCAACAAAAATATATATAATAAACTATTAACTAAAAAAGAGACCATTAAAAATAGCTCATATTATAATGACAAAATATATAGACTCCAAATGAACAATATGTTGTTTCGGCAGAATCCATCAGAATTCCGGATTATGTCAGATTAGGGTTTAATATATACTCTTGGCCGTTAGTAAGGTTTTTATGCCTACAAATGAACATACGAATGATAGTATTGATATGTCAGCTACATAGTTATATACATAGTTATATACATAGTTATATACATAGTTATATACATAGTTATATACATAGTTACACTCCACTGCACTGGGGAATGCTCTATTGTGAGTCTCTTTGGACAAAGGTTCGTCATGTTAAACAACGGGCCGACTAGGACCAGCTTATTAATAATAGTAATTATTAATTGGGCCTACGGGCCTAATTTCCTTTAGCTATTCTCTTTATCTCAGACCATCGTGTCTCATGTTTACCGTAAGAGCCACCGGGCAGGCCCGCTGTGTGTGTGCGTGTGTGTGTGCGTGTGTGTGTGTGTGTGTGTGTGTGTGTGTGTGTGTGTGTGTGTGTGTGTGTGTGTGTGTGTGTGTGCGTGCGTGCGTGCGTGCGCGCGCGTGCGTGCGCGCGTGTGTGCGTGTGCGTGTGCGTGTGTGTGTGTGTGTGTGTGTGTGTGTGTGTGTGTGTGTGTGTGTGTGTGTGTGTGTTTGTGTGTGTGGAGCAGCAGGAGGAATGTAGCTTAATGGTGAACCCGTTCCCTGTCCGGTCCGGTGAACCGGATCGTGTCTGGTTAATAAATGTCCCGAGTGGACCGGCGCTAACAGATTAAAGTGGACCGGTCTCCTCGCATGTTCCCCCGGCCCGGGGGGGTGTATGGGGGGGGGGGGGAGAGGAACAGGCCTGACAGGGTGTATGGGGGGGGGGGGCGGGGGGGAGGAACAGGCCTGACGCAAAGGTTTTACTGTTCAATTAGGGACATTATCAACAACTGGTTCTCTTGTCTACCTGCTGAATGACCTTGTTGTAAGTCGCTTGGGACCAAAGAGTGTGCTAAACGACTGTAATGTAGTGTAATGTGATGTTGTTACTGACCCGGCCTCTGAGCACCATGTCTTGTCTTCTCTATTGGTCATCGTAGACCCTGTTTGATGTTCTTATTGTGGTACATCCAGGGAGACAACTTATTGTACTTTTACTTGAGCTGGTTCTGCTTCTTGAAGGAAATACACACATAGACTTCTGGTGACTAGTAGTTGAATGACCTTATTGTAAGTCTATTTGGACAGTAAATTAATTGACTGTAATGTAACGTAACGTAATGTTTTGTAAAGTGATGAATACGCAGCCGTGATTTATCCACAGCTGTAGTTTGTTGGTGCGGTGCTGCCCCCTGGTGGCCACCGTGAGACACAACTCCGACCTATAAGCCTAGTAGTCTATATACATCAAACAGACTCAATTCATAATAACGACTATATATGCTTTTTAGGTCTAAAGTAAATGTAGACCTTCCTTTCATCTCGTAGGCTACAAAGACACTTCTCGTAGCGTATTGTAATGTGAAGTCTTATATACAGTAGATGAATGGCTGAGCGCTGTAGTAGTAGTTTCATGTCTTCATAAACGGACTCTTTCTCCTTCGTGTTGCAATGCTGACACCTGGCGGCCGAACTCCGAACTGCAGCTTGAAATGTCAACGCAAAGTAGGCTAATGAAGTGTCTACAATAACCAGAACCGTATACCCTAATTTGATTTTTGGAGAGAATGTATAGACCTTAGACTAATATAAATTGACCTATGGTGGATTTATGCAGATAGGACTATTTTAACGTGTCATCATTGGCTATGTTTTACTAACTTAACAACGTATTGGACAACTATTATACAAAAAAACAATAGCCTAAATACCTCCCAGGCCTCCTCTATAGGCCTATCTAGCTATAGGTCTGATTAATCAGCTTCATGTTAACAACGAATTGGCGTATCGTGTGAACAGAAACCGTAGCCTCGATGCGCCTGACAATCGGAATTAAACTAATTAGGTCTTTAAAACCTTAACTCTTCGTGTAAAAGTGCCTTGTAGCTGTGAACAACCCCCCCCCCCCCTCTCTCTCTCTCTCTCTCTCTCTCTCTCTCTCTCTCTCTCTCTCTCTCTCTCTCTCTCTCTCTCTCTCTCTCTCACACACACACACACACACACACACACACACACACACACACACACACACACACACACACACACACACACACACACACACACACCTTCATTCATTAATAAACTAATTGGTCGTTTTGTTTCACATTAGCGGTGTGTGTTCAGCCTAACGGTTCGCGGGGCCCTGACACCCGCAGCAGCGCGGCGGGTTTTCGCGTCATCGTGACACGACGACATCAAGTAACGCGCCGCGGTGTGCCACCTGCACGAGACACGACGGGTTCGGGGTTTGGACCACCTGTGTGGTGGCCCCCGGGACCCCCCCCCCCCCCCCCCCCCCCACTCATCACACACACACACACACACACACACACACACACACACACACACACACACCACACACACACACACACACACACACACACACACACACACACACACACCACACACACACACACACACACACACACGCATATACACACAGACTCACACATATACAGACACACACACACACACACACACACACACACACACACACACACACACACACACACACACACACACACACACACACACACACACACACACACACACACACACACACATACACACACCCACACAGACACACACATATACAGACACACACACACACACACACACACACACACACACACACACACACACACACACACACACACACACACACACACACACACACACACACACACACACACACACACACACCTCTTCCTCCTCCTCCTCTCAACAAACACACGATGTCTTTGTTTTGGGGGAAATGGCCCATTCTCCCTGACTTTAATGTCCTATACCCAGAGAGCTCTGTGTTATCGTCTGCTTTGTGTTTCGTGGTCACAACACACAACAACACACAACTACAACGACCCCCGATACGTTGCCAAGGACACGGGGCAGAGAGACCCCCCCACCCCCTACTTTCTCCTTCCCTCGTTCCCTCGTTCACTACCTCGTCGCCGGCAGGAACTGCCATTTCCTGGCGGAGGAGACGTTTAAAAGATGGGTCCCCTCTCTCTCTCTCTCTCTCTCTCTCTCTCTCTCTCTCTCTCTCTCTCTCTCTCTCTCTCTCCTCTCTCTCTCTCTCTCTCTCTCTCTCTCTCTCTCTATGCTCGTTTTACTGGTGGCCCCCACACGGACGGTCGGTCGCTGCCCCGGCGTTAGAAGTCATTGTGCGGCCAGAGACAAAGCAGCGACGCCACTTCAAACGATTGTAATGGAAGTTAATGACTATTAGATGGAGTGGACGGGGGCTGCTGAGGCTCTGCGAATAAAATGCTAAAAAGGATGGGGGAGGATGGGGGAGGATTTCGGTATCAATTGCCCTGCCCTAAAACGGGCCTGTGGTACAAGAGAAGGTCGGTCGGTCCTCGGCGGAGCGGCGGCTCCCGGGGGCCCATGAGAACCTTCACCCCCCCGGGGAACCAGCAGGTGTCTGCCGCAGGGCCCCGGAGAAGAACCGGTCCCTAGATATAGGGTTATGATCGATTAACGACGACAACTAACGTGATTCGTTTAAAAGAGTGCAACAACAAATATATATCTGCAATAGATAACAATATTATATTATTTATAATCCAAAAAGCCTATATTTCGCTACTTTTATACAATTAGTATTGTGTTTGTTTAAAAAATCTACAGTATATCTTAAATAGATATACAATATTATTTATATAAAAATAAAAATAAAGAATAGCCTACATTTCGCTATTCTAATTGAATTAGTATTGGGTTAGCTAAATAAACCACTTTCTACTCAGCATGTTGTGTATTCGGTGTATTAGGTGTGTTTATATAAGGCTGCTGACCGACCAGGTGCATTTAGAGCACACTATTCAACCACCATTTTCCCTTATTTCACATTAAGGTGTCATTCTAGTATACAGTATAGTAGCAACACGCTATACCTAACATCAGTTAGCCTCCCTGTCCTCG
>CM051016.1:25430023-25435023 GCA_027704905.1 Muraenolepis orangiensis
GTCCTCTCTTGACTTGCAGTGTACTGGTCTGGTCTGGTCTGGTCCGGTCTGGTCTGGTCTGGTCTGGTCCGGTCTGGTCTGGTCCGGTCTGGTCTGGTCCGGTCTGGTTTGGTGTCAACATGTGGTGACTTGTTGTTGCTCTCATTTAGGTATGAGCCGGTGTGTTGACTCTGGTGCGTACGTGCATACTCCTACCACCGCTTTAGCGGTTCAACAAAAGTTTGTTTATACAGTAAAGTATGGACAGCAAATTACTTGCTCATTTTTAAGTCTTTGTCATTCAGTCAACGTCAAAAATAAGTCACATAAAACTAATCCTTTCAAATCACGTTTGGAATATCCAGACTTGGACATTCTATGATAATTGTTGTGGTCGTCTTATCGACCGAGCTGACTTAATTCATAACGTAAGGAATATAAAGAGAAACTAAATTGTGTCCAAAATTGTCAAATATGTCATAGAAATACACACATTATTTATACATTTAGGATTCACTTTATTCATCCCAGTTGTGAAATGAGGGACTTAACATAACATCACATTAACATAACAGTCATTTAGCTGACAATAAGGTCATTCAACAGGTAGAACTACTAGTCATCAGAAGTCATAAGTGCATTTCTTTCCTAACAAGACGGAATTATATAATATATACATACATATACACTTACATAATAACATCAATAAATTGCATTTCCTTCCTAACAAGCCTCCAAGAGCAGAACAAGGTCAAAGCTGAGGTAAAAGTACAATAAGTTTGCTAACAACAGAGCTAACAAGACTCAGCGCTAAGTGCTGAGAGGACGGGTCAGGGTTGAGGTTCCTGAAGAGGTGAAGGGTTCTTAGCCTGCGGGGGAAGACTCTGGGCAGCGTCTCTGCTGTCCTGACATCAGGGGGGGGGTGTTCATTCCTCCACCGCGGGGCCACAGGACGGAGGAGAGCCGTGACCGCGGTCCTACTTACAGACTCATCTTGTCCTATTTCCTGTCCTCAGCAGACGGCCGGTTAAATCTCGTCCCCTGGCTCCTCCGGGTTCCAGTCCTTTATGTCCGCTCCGCGTGGTCCAGGGGGGGAGAGGGAGGCCGGGTGGTGTCTCCCCCCTCCCCTGCCCCTGGTCTGGGGGGGAGAGACGGGGGAGGCCCAGGGGAGGGTCCCCTCCCCTGGGCCTCCGTCTCCCCCGCCTCTGGTCTGGGGGGGAGAGACAGGGGGAGGCCCAGGGGAGGGTCCTCCCCTGGGCCTCCCCTGTGTCTCCCCCCTCCCCCGCCCCTGGTCTGGGGGGAGAGACGGGGAGAGACGGGGGAGGCCCAGGGCGACGCGGTGTTTAAACAGATTAAGGGCTCTGGTGTCTGTAGGTCTCTGTAGTGGAGAGAAGACACCCGCTTGTTTATTTGCTTAGCTTGTTAAGTCCTACTGGATACCCCCATCTCCATACACCACCACCACCCCCACCCCCACCCCACCCCACCCCCACCACCACCACTACCACCCCCGGGTCACCCCACCACCACCACCACACTACAACCAAACACCACCACCCGGTCACCCTCCACCACCTCCATACCACCACCATCACCACCCGGTCACCCCACCACAATCACACTACGACCACCACCACCCCCGGTCAACCCCACCACAACCACCACCACCCGGTCACCCCACCACCCGGTCACCACCACCTGGTCACCCCACCACCACCACCCGGTCAACCCCACCACAACCACCACCACCCGGTCAACCCCACCACAACCACCACCCGGTCACCCCACCACCACCACCCGGTCACCCCACCACCACCACCCGGTCACCCCACCACCACCACCACCCGGTCACCCCACCACCACCACCCGGTCACCCCACCACCACCACCCGGTCACCCCACCACCACCACCTAGTCAACCCGGCCACAACCACCATGATCCACCTCAGTGTACACCACCAACACCACCAACACCACAACTAGGACCACCGTAGCCTCCTCCTCCATCACCACTCACCCCCACCACCAGTACATCAACACCACCGCCACCACCAACCAGCACCCAGCCACCACTATGACCACTGTCCCTCCATGTCCACCATAACCACCACCCTGTCACTCACTCTCATCATCACCCCCACCCAGTAGGAACACCTACCGCCACGGGTGGAGAGTGTGTCTGTAAACGGTGTGTTTATTGAATTTCATTTGAATGGCGTCTCCCTGGATAGTTTTATTCACTTTGACGCATTTTTACTTTTCTACTGTTTTACGTGGACATTAGGGGAACTTTCTCAGTATCTGACTAGAGTTTAGTATTTATAATCTATTAAAAAGGGTGGTGTGTGTGTGTGTGAAGTAGAGTCGTGGAGAAACAGTAAAACACAAGAGTCATCGTTCGTCTCAAAAAATATATTTCTGAATATATCATCAAAATATACAAGCATACATTTCATGGTAGAAAAAAAGTACAACATTTTTTGGTTTAAATATAAAACTATACATCTATTAAATTATTAGTTTAAGGTTGTGGACGTATATATATATATATTTTTTTTTCGGATCTATACACATTTGTCCTTCGATGGCGCAGTACACGTTTAACACGATGGAAACCTAATCCATCATCGCTGCTCTTCTTCCGTTCTTCTTCTCTTCTGGGTCAACAGTGATCCACGGAACCGTCCGACACGTCGATGTCCACGTCGGACGAGCAGGAGAACTCGTCCTCGTCCTCCCCCCCGTGACCCTGCGACCCGGGGCTGGCGGTGCGGGGGGGATGGAGCGGGGGGCCGGCTAGGCCCAGCTTGGCCAGCTTGGCCTGCTGCTGCTCCAGGCTCTGCTTGCGCCACTTGATGCGTCGGTTCTGGAACCACACCTTCACCTTGAGGAGGAGGAGGAGGAGGAGGAGGAGGAGGAGGAGGAGGAGGAGGAGGAGGAGGAGGAGGAGGAGGAGGAGGAGGAGGAGGAGGAGGAGGAGGAGGAGGAGGAGGAGGAGGAGGAGGAAGGTTAGGATCTCGTTTCACAGGTTTCAACGGTTCTTCAGTGTATTATTATTATTACTATTCAAAGATGGGAGGAGGTTATGTTTTCACCTCTGTTTGTTTGTCTGTCTGTCTGTCTGTCTGTTTGTTTTGTTGGTCTTTACCAAGATAACTCAAAACTTTTATATGGAATTGGACCAAACTTGGTGGTTCGATTAGTTATGTGCCAAGGAACAGTTGAGTTTATGTGCTTTACTGAGTGCCCTCTAGTTACACAAAATAAGAAACTGGAATTGGGTAAATGGTCCGGGTGTTTACCTGGGCTTCGCTGAGCTGCAGGGCCGAGGCGAGCACGAAGCGCTCCGAGCCGACCATGTACTGCTGCCGCGAGAACTCCTTCTCCAACCGCGACAGCTGCTCGTTGGTGAAGCTGGTGCGCATGCGCTTGGACTTGCCTCCCTTGGTGTTGACCTGGTGGTGGTGGATGCTGTGCGCTTTGGACGGAGAGTCTGTGGGAGAGGAGGAGGGTCAGGACCACACGTCTAGACCACATCTACTATATCCATCTATCATTCATTTCATTTCATTTATACCAATTATGTGACGTGGTAATAAATATCAAAAATGTACCTTGTGCGTAAAATCCCCCGCGACACGACGCCGGGAAGGAGAAGGGCGGGCAGCAGTACACGGAGTAGCCCGGGGGTGAGTGCATGGCGGGGTGCATCATCCCGGGGGGTGAGTACAGGTAGGCCCCGGGGGCCATCTGGAGCCCCGGGTGTCCGGACAGCAGCGGCGGCAGCACGGACGCCGTCTGGGGGTATTTAGCTCCGCGGCGGCCCTGGTCCTCGGGCTTGGCGAGCAACGCGTCGATAGTGAAGGATTTCCCGCAGCCGGATGGCTTGGAGGCGGTGCCCGTGTACTGTGCGTAAAGCGGGGCCGCTGGTGCGTAATGACGAAGCTCGGAGTGGTAAAGTCCGGTGTGCCTCATGGTCTGTGCGTGCATCGTGCCGGTGCCCAAAAGAGATGTCAAAGTCTGCCCACAAATCAAAAAAGTATACGGTCCTATCAAGAGGGGGTGGATGATGTCCTTCCGAGGTGAGAGCGACCGGTGAAGTGGCCTCTTGGAGTGAGGAGCCGCTGTACTTATAGCACTGAGCCCCTCCCTCCCCCTCCCCTCCCCCCCGCCGCGCTCTTGTCTTCCTAAGTAGGCCGACCAGATGAGAGGACATCCCGACAACCCCAGCCAATTAATGGACAAGCTGGGACTGTCAAACATCCTCACCCTTTGAATGACAAGGAGGCGTTTGAAGCAGCGCGCGGGGGGGACGGGGGGACGACAAGGCGGTGTGTGTGTGTGTGTGTGTGTGTGTGTGTGTGTGTGTGTGTGTGTGTGTGTGTGTGTGTGTGTGTGTGTGTGTGTGTGTGTGTGTGTGTGTGTGTGTGTGTGTGTGTGGTGTGTGTGTGTGTGTGTGTGTGTGTGTGTGTGTGTGTGTGTGTGTGTGTGTGTGTGTGTGTGTGTGTGTGTGTGTGTGTGTGTGTGTGAGAGAGGAGTTGGTATGAGGGGTTTAGTGGGCTAACAAATTCTCGCATGGATCTTAAGTCCAAATGTAATCATTACCGCTGCGCGAGGCCTTGATGTATTCCCCGCATCATCCTCCTCATCATCCTCATCTTCTTCTTACACCCCCTCATGGCCTCTTTTAAGTCCGCCATCCAATTGTAACTTGTATGTGTTGTTTAACTTGTGCTGATCACACGTTTGGTTCGAGGCCCTTTACGCGTGGATCTCCTCCTCCTCGCGCTTTACCGGATCGAAGCATCTGGAATAACTTTATTTCAACCGGTTGTAAATCACTGTGGCCTCCATAATCACCTCTGTATGTAAAATATATCAATAAACCACCTCCATTACGACACCATCCAATAAAGGGAATCTATTATAGTGTCTTTTTCCCAAAGTGTGCGTTCTTACAGCTCGTCTTAACGCGCGAGAGCCGCGCGTTAAGGAGGCGTCAGATTCGGCGAGTCGGGTGTG
>CM051016.1:25445023-25450023 GCA_027704905.1 Muraenolepis orangiensis
CTCACACACAGAGAGCGAGAGCGAGAGCGAGAGAGAGAGAGAGAGCCTTAATAACCCAATAACACGGGCCCTTTGACGCCTCATTTCCAGGTCTCCTTTCACTGACGCTCAAAGACGCGGACAATTGAGACGGACAGGAGCTAATTTGCTGTTTTTACGGGAGCACACGGACCACACACACACACACACCCACACACACACACACACACACACACACACACACACACCACACACACACACACACACACACACACACACACACACCACACACACACACACACACACACACACACACACACACACACACACACACACACACACACACACACACACGCACGCAAACACCGGCAGGGAGAAGGTTGTATTGTCGGGTGTTTGCTGACACCTAGTGGACACCATTGGGAGTTTTTCAGGATAAACAGGATAGGAGCAACAATATTTAAGAAGTCAATTCAATTCAATACACATCTAAAGGATAAGCAGTGAACGGTAGGCTTTCTCGACAACCAAAGACAATACACAATTGTATATATTAGCCCTTTTTTCATTGTAATAAAGAGAAAAGTCAATGTAGAATAGTATGACGGAATTATAATAATAACAAAAAATTATAATAAAAAATTATAATAATTAAAGGTCGAGTACAAAACAAAACAATCCCACCTACTACATTTAAACTCCATCTGAAGGTTAAATGACTAAACAACGAATATGCAAAACTAAATGTCCACATTCCTAAGCAGGTGAAATAGGCCTTACATAATATAAGTAAACATATAACAAATACGAATGCAAACATTTAGACTAAACTCCTCATTTTCGAGATTGACCAAAAGTTGAGCTTTGCACTTGTGGCTCTCTTGTGGGGTATAGCTCAGTGGTAGAGCATTTGACTGCAGATCCAGATGTCCCAGGTTCAAATCCAGGTGTCCTCTCATTTAGTCCAGGTCACTCGTTCCTGTTTGACCACCTTCAATTTGTCATGTCTCCCAAGCAGTTGACCTCCAGGCATTTCTTAGTTGTGTTAGATGATGATGCAATTTGGTTAGTTGTCATTGTTGCTTTAAAAAATATATTTGGTTTGCGTGTTAGACGATCTTAGAGCTATATTCTGAGTCATCCAGTTTAGCCCCCCTCTATGGGGGTAGAGCTCTGTGGTAGAGCAGTTGACTGCAGACCAAGAGGTCCTCTGTTCAAACCTGGGTCCCCCCTCATCTAGTCCAGGACACAGTATTCACTCTAAGGTTTACAGGTAATCAGGTATAGTTACAGCATGTCTCAAAATGGTCATGTGACTTAAGATATCAATTACTTGGTGACATCACACAGTCCACCCAGATCTATGATGATGTCAGTTTGCCAGCTTACCCAGTGGACTGTCCCAACTGGTACACTTGTCTATCCATCGTAGAGCGGGGGGGATCACTGTGTGATCTCAACAAGTTACTTTTGCAAGGTTTGACTCATCGCAATAACACCCTGATATAGCAGGACCTCTTTAAATGTTAGCTACAGACTGATTCAGGTTAGGTTAGGGAGTGTTGCATTGGGGGTATAGCTTAGTGGTAAAACTTTTGACTGCAGATCAAGAGGTCCCTGGTTCAAATCCAGGTGCCCCCTCATATAGTCCAGGACACTGTACTCATTGAGAACAGTCTGTCACTAGTGTTTAAAGGTTCCTGTTAAACCACAAGGTGTGGTATATAGCCCTATTATAACAGGACCCCTTTATAGGGAGGATGTGGCAACCAGTGTTTCCGTAGCAACGTCCATCCCATTCCAGAGTTCTGTGGACCGTGGTCTCTGTTGGCGACTTGTTTCATGGGAGCAGCCGGAGAGAACGGCTGTCTGTTACTCTCTTCCTCCCTCCTCTCTCCTGCGGTCTCTCCTCCTCTGTGGAATGTTTATCCAGTGAAAGTTCTTACTCTGCACAGGTTTTAATGTACACTGTAGTGATGGTGGTATAGTGGGGAGCATAGCTGCCTTCCATGCAGTTGACCCGGTGTCGATTCCCGGCCATCGCAACCATGCAGTTCACAAGGTTTAGATGAAGGTACCCTTTGGTCCATCCTTCTGGATGTTGTAAATACGCAATACACACAACAAACTATTCCAAATAAACTTCTAGTCAGGCTGAGACGTCGATCCGATCGCCCCCCACTACCCACCATTCTACTGGCTAATGTACAGTCTCTGGACAATAAGTTAAGCGAGCTACAGGCTCGTATTCAATTCCACCGGGAAACTAAGGACAATTGTATCATCTGCTTTACGGAGATATGGATGTCGGAGGGTGTTACCGATGCAGCTATCGAGCCGACGGGCTTTTCCGTCCACCGGGCGGACAGAACAAAGGCTCTCTCCGGTAAAGATCGCGGTATGTCTCATGATAAATAGATCTTGGTGCAACCAAAGTCATGTACATCCCCTCAAGTCTTTCTGTTCCCTGGACCTGGAGTACCTGATGCTTATGTGCCGTCCACACTGGCTACCTCGGGAGTTTACAGCGGTAACCGTGACCGCTGTTTACATTCCCCCACAAGCCAACACGGACCCAGCGCTGAAGGAACTGTATGGGGCTATCAGCGAACAGGAGTCGGCACACGAGGCTGCTCTCATCGTGGTGGGGGACTTCAACAAGGAGAACCTGAAGAAGGTTCTCCCGAAGTTCTACCAACACATAACGAGCAACACACGGGGCGAGCGGTCCTCGACCACTGCTAAACTCCCTTCCGTGATGGCTACAAGGCCCTCCTCTGCCCACCGTTCGGCAAATCAGACCACCGCTCTATCCAGCTACTCCCCGCCTATAGGCAGAGACTGAAGCAGCAACCGATCGCTGTGAGGGAGGTCCAATGCTGGTCGGACCAATCAGACTCTATGCTGCAGGATTGTTTTGATCACGCTGACTGGCACGTTGCCTCGGACAATAACATCAACGAGTACGCGTCGTCGGTCACCGGGTTCATCAAGAAGTGCATAGATGACGTTGTTCCGACCAAGTCGGTTCGGATATATCCCAACCAGAAACCGTGGATTAACGGCGATGTTCGCGCTGCCCTACATGCGCGTAATGCCGCCTTTCGCTCCGGGAATACGGAGGAATATACGAGAGCCCGTTACGACCTCGGTAAGACCATCGTCACTGCCAAGCGGGAGTATTTATAAAATGCAAAATATCCGCACAGAAAAGAGCAATATGTATATATAAATCAATGTAATAAAATATACATTGTTATATGCTATACGCCCTTGTTCAGCAGCCTGATGGCCTGACTGTGGAAGCTATCTCTAAGCCTATTTGTACGGCACTTGATACTGCGGTATCGCCTGCCTGACGGTAACAGTGAGTACAGTTCGTGGCTGGGGTGGGCAATGTCTTTATGATTCGTTTGGCCTTGGCCACACACCGCTGGTTCTATATATCCAGGAGGGAGGGGAGCTCACCTCCAACGATATACTGGGCCGTCCGCACCACCCTTTGAAGCGCTCCGCGCTCGAGTGCGGTGCAGTTCCCATACCAGGCGGTGATACACCCTGTAAGAACACTCTCGATGGTGCCGTTATAGAATGTTCTCAGGATGCGGGGGCCCATGCTGAATTTCTTCAGACGCCTGAGGAAATACAGGCGTTGTTGGGCCCTTTTCACCACGTGTGTGGTGTGCGTGGACCATGTGAGGTCCTCGGAGATGTGCACGCCGAGGAACTTGAAGCTGCTGACCCTCTCAACTGCAACGCCGTCGATGGAGATAGGGCTGTGCTCTCCCCTCTGCTTCCTGAAGTCCACGATCAGCTCCTTGGTCTTCTTGACATTGAGGGCGAGGCTGTTCTCCTGGCACCACTGCTCCAGCGATCCGACCTCCTCCCTGTAGGCTGTCTCGTCGTCGCCGGCGATCAGGCCCACTGTCGTGTCGTCAGCAAACTTGACGATGACATTGGAGCTGTGCATAGCCATGCAGTCGTGGGTGTAGAGGGAGTAGAGGAGAGGGCTCAGCACGCATCCCTGGGGGGCTCCAGTGTTGAGGGTCGGTGGCTCTGATGTGGTGCTGCCCATCCTCACCACCTGGCGGCGGTCCGACAGGAGGTCCAGTATCCAGCTGCACATGGATGGGGGTACTCCTAGACCTCTAAGCTTGGTGTCGAGCTTGGCAGGAACTATTGTGTTGAACGCTGAGCTGTAGTCCACAAACAGCATTCGCACATAACAGTTCTTTCCCTCCAGGTGGGAAAGGGCAGTGTGGAGGGCCATGGCAATTGCGTCTTCCGTGGATCTATTTTGACGATATGCAAATTGCCATGGGTCCAGCGTGGCAGGTAACACGGAGCAAATAAAGTCCTTGACCAACCTCTCGAAGCATTTGCTAACGATCGAGGTGAGGCCTACAGGTCTATAGTCATTCAGGCATGTTACCTTGAGTTGTTTAGGGACAGGCACGATGGTGGACATCTTGAAGACCGCGGGGACAACAACCTGGGACAGGGAGAGGTTGAAGATGTCTGCAAAGACTCCTGCCAACTGGTCTGCGCATGCTCTGAGGACGCGGCCCGGGATGTCGTCGGGGCCTGCCGCCTTACGGATGTTCAGCCGCTTGAAGGTGCGGTGCACATCCGCCTCCGAGATGTTCAGCAGGCTGGTCTCCTCAGGCGGTGCTGGCTTCGGCGGGCTGCCGTTTACGTCGAACCGAGCAAAAAGTGGGGGTATAGCTCAGGGGTAGAGCATTTGACTGCAGATCAAGAGGTCCCTGGTTCAAATCCGGGTGCCCCCTCATTTAGTCCAGGACACTTGACAGCACTCATTGTGGACAGTCTGTCTCTAGTGTTTGAAGGTTGCTGTTTGACCACCAGGTCTTCTTACAGGACGTCTCCATCTGTTGGCGACTTGTTTCATGGGAGCAGCCGGAGAGAACGGCTGTCTGTTACTCTCTTCCTCCCTCCTCTCTCCTGCGGTCTCTCCTCCTCTGTGGAATGTTTATCCAGTGAAAGTTCTTACTCTGCACAGG
>CM051016.1:25455023-25477523 GCA_027704905.1 Muraenolepis orangiensis
TATGGTGCTCTACTGGTCTCTCTCCTGTCCCACTATGTGTGTATGGGGCTCTACTGGTCTCTCTCCTGTCCCACTATGTGTGTATGGTGCTCTACTGGTCTCTCTCCTGTCCCACTATGTGTGTATGGGGCTCTACTGGTCTCTCTCCTGTCCCACTATGTGTGTATGGGGCTCTACTGGTCTCTCTCCTGTCCCACTATGCGTGTATCGTGCCCTACTGGTCTCTCTCCTGTCCCACTATGTGTGTATGGGGCTCTACTGGTCTCTCTCCTGTCCCACTATGTGTGTATGGGGCTCTACTGGTCTCTCTCCTGTCCCACTATGTGTGTATGGGGCTCTACTGGTCTCTCTCCTGTCCCACTATGTGTGTATGGGGCTCCACTGGTCTCTCTCCTGTCCCACTATGTGTGTATGGGGCTCTACTGGTCTCTCTCCTATCCCACTATGTGTGTATGGGGCTCTACTGGTCTCTCTCCTGTCCCACTATGTGTGTATGGTGCTCTACTGGTCTCTCTCCTGTCCCACTATGTGTGTATGGTGCTCTACTGGTCTCTCTCCTGTCCCACTATGTGTGTATGGGGCTCTACTGGTCTCTCTCCTGTCCCACTATGTGTGTATGGGGCTCTACTGGTCTCTCTCCTGTCCCACTATGCGTGTATGGTGCCCTACTGGTCTCTCTCCTGTCCCACTATGTGTGTATGGGGCTCTACTGGTCTCTCTCCTGTCCCACTATGTGTGTATGGGGCTCTACTGGTCTCTCTCCTGTCCCACTATGTGTGTATGGGGCTCTACTGGTCTCTCTCCTGTCCCACTATGTGTGTATGGGGCTCCACTGGTCTCTCTCCTGTCCCACTATGTGTGTATGGTGCTCTACTGGTCTCTCTCCTATCCCACTATGTGTGTATGGGGCTCTACTGGTCTCTCTCCTGTCCCACTATGTGTGTATGGTGCTCTACTGGTCTCTCTCCTGTCCCACTATGTGTGTATGGGGCTCCACTGGTCTCTCTCCTGTCCTACTATGTGTCTCTCTCCTGTCCCACTATGTGTGTATGGTGCTCTACTGGTCTCTCTCCTGTCCCACTATGTGTCTCTCTCCTGTCCCCCCACTATGTGTGTATGGTGCTCTACTGGTCTCTCTCCTGTCCCACTATGTGTGTATGGTGCTCTACTGGTCTCTCTCCTGTCTCACTGTGTCTGTATGGTAATCTACTGGTCTCTCTTCTGTTCCGCCGTCGGTGTATAGTGCTCTACTGGTCTCTCTACCGTCCTGCTGTGTGTGTAAGGTGCTCTACTGGTCTCTCTTTTGCTGTATTGGTTGGAGTTGCCCTCCAAACTCCTTCCTTTATAACCTCTATGGCACCTCTCCTCTCCTCTAATCTCCCTTCCTCTCCTCTCCTCTCCTCTCCTCTCCTCTCCTCTCCTCTCCTCTCCTCTCCTCTCCTCTCCTCTCCTCTCCTCTCCTCTCCTCTCCTCTCCTCTCCTCTCCTCTCCTCTCCTCTCCTCTCCTCTCCTCTCCTCTCCTCTCCTCTCCTCTGCCCTCCTTCCTCCTCTCTTCTGTTCTCCTATAATCTCCCTTGCTCTCCTCCAGTCTTCTCTCTCTAACCTTCCTCCTCTCCTCTCCTCTTCTCTCCTCCAGTCTTCTCTCTCTAACCCTCCTCCTCCTCTCCTCTCTCTCCAGTCTCTCTCTCTAACCTCCTCCTCCTCTCCTCTCTCTCCAGTCTTCTCTCTAACCCTCCTCCTCTCCTCTCCTCTTCTCTCCTCCAGTCTTCTCTCTCTAACCCTCCTCCTCTCCTCCTCTTCCTCCCCCCCCCAGCCCCTCCTCCTCCCTCTTTGTCACTTCTGGAGGGAAAACCCGACCAGAGGCATCAGGTCTGCTGTCCATCCATCTGCCGGACCAGCAGATGTTTATCCTGAGCCCTGTGTACGTGTGTGTGTGTGTGTGTGTGTGTGTGGTGTGTGTGTGTGTGTGTGTGTGTGTGTGTGTGTGTGTGTGTGTGTGTGTGTGTGTGTTTGTGTGTGCGCGCGCGCGTGCTTGGGCGTGAGTGTGTGTGTGTGTGTGTGTGTGTGTTTGGGCGTGTGTGTGTGTGTCCGCTTGCGTGCTTGAATGTGTGTGTGTGTGTGTGTGTGTGTGTGTGTGTGTGTGTGTGTGTGTTTGGGCGTGTGTGTGTGTGTCCGCTTGCGTGTGTGTGTGTGTGTGTGTGTGTGTGTGTGTGTGTGTGTGTGTGTGTGTGTGTGTGTGTGTGTTTGGGCGTGTGTGTCCGCTTGCGTGCTTGAACGTGTGTGTGTGTGTGTGTGTGTGTGTGTGTGTGTGTGTGTGTGTGTGTGTGTGTGTGTGTGTGTGTGTGTGTGTGTGTGTGTTTGTGTGTGCGCGCGCGTGCTTGGGCGTGTGTGTGTGTGTGTGTGTGTGTGTGTTTGGGCGTGTGTGTGTGTGTCCGCTTGCGTGCTTGAACGTGTGTGTGTGTGTGTGTGTGTGTGTGTGTGTGTGTGTGTGTGTGTGTTTGTGTGTGCGCGCGCGCGTGCTTGGGCGTGTGTGTGTGTGTGTGTGTGTGTGTGTGTGTTTGGGCGTGTGTGTGTGTGTCGCTTGCGTGCTTGAACGTGTGTGTGTGTGTGTGTGTGTGTGTGTGTGTGTGTGTGTGTGTGTGTGTGTGTGTGTGTGTGTGTGTGTGTGTGTGTGTGTGTGTGTGTGTGTGTGTCCGGGGCGGTGACCTGTGTCTTCCCCCCAGAGGGAGAGTTTGTATTGGAGTAAAACTGAGAGGTTAGCAGAACAATAGTAGAGGATGAACTGCGGAGGTCGGCCCGCCGGACAGAAGGACACCCTCACCCCCCCCCCCAGAAGCATTCAGACGGCTCTCTCCCACTCTAGTCCTATTCCACTGTTGTCTATTCTGTTCTATTGTACGTGGCCGGGGGTGTGTAGCGATGTGTGAGGCCAGGGGAGACAGGGAGAGGTCAGGACGAGGGTGAATGTGTGAATGAATCTTGGATTTCTTGACCACAAAAAAAATTACCTAAAAGTTGATTTGGTCGCTGTCCAGTTTAATCAATGACCACAAGTATGCATTTGTATTAAATAAATACTTATGATTAGGACAAATGATGATGATCATCATATTTCATATCACCAATTTTGGTTTGTTATGTATTTATTTTATATTAAGAATATGTATTAAGTATTCACAGTCAAAGTGTGACATACAATTTCATTGAAATGACTTTTTTAGACAGGTTTTATTCAATATCCACACTAATGGTTAATGGTTATTGTGGTATATAGTCTCAAATGACATGGATAGTCAAATATTATTTCATCATAGCGTTTTTAAAGTAAATTACAGCTACAGCAATACAGCTGTGTAATGTGTGTCATATTTTATCTAAGGTTCATTCACGTGGGAATTTGACTCCACTCTTTAGAAAAGAGCTGACTTGAAGCTGTATTTAGTAAACACAGCAGCCAACTGTAACAATGATGACAGATTAAGACTACAAATACAAATAATACAAATACTACAAATAGCAGAAACCAACAGAGTCCATACAAATGCATTGACCTGAAAACACACCGGGGAATGCGGGTCTTTATAATAATAATAAAATGGCATTTCAATAAATTGACTAAGATAATCCTTACGTTTTAAACATAACTTCCTATACATTTTATTTTGTGTCACTTTAGCAGCTTGACATCTCAACCGCTAATATAAATAACGTTTTAACCTGTTTTAACCACGTTTTAACCAGTAAACCAGTACAATTGGCTTAACATAAATTAATAAACGGCCAGCTAATGAATGCTAATGTCTATGTTTTGTCATTGTTGTTGTACAATTCAAATTCAAATCACATTAATTCCCATGTTTATCTACTGAGAATTTATCATTCCTCGTCAAATTAGTATTGAATGTTATTTTTGTCAGACGGACGTTCCTCCTTAAGCCTGAACATCGACATCGTTTTAGAACAGAAGGACCTCTTGTCCTTTTATGGCCGGTGTTTCCTTGGAATGTAGTTCTGAGTTCAGGTGTGTCCCTTAATTACAAGCTGTCACCTCCCTACAGTCCTATCCCTCCCTCCCTCCCTCCCTCCCTCCTCCTCCCTTCCCTCCTAAACTCACCTCTTCTTCTCCATTTATTCCTCCCTCCAAAACGTACCAACCCTTCCTCCCTCCCCTCCAACCCTGCTAAACTCACCCCCCCTCACTCCTAAACTCACCCCCCCTCACTCCTAAACTCACCCCCCCTCACTCCTAAACTCACCCCCCTCACTCCTAAACTCACCTCCCATCCTCCAATCCTCCCCTCCTAAACTCACCCCCCCTCCTAAACTCACCTCTTCCCTAACCTTCTTAACTCACATCTTCTTCCCTCCTAAACTCAACTCCCCTACCTTCCTTGCCCCCTAAACTCACCTCCTCCCTCCATCCCTTATAAACTCCCTTTGCTCCTCTCTCCCTTCCTCACCTCCTAAACTCACCTCCCCTACCTTCCTCACCTTCTAAACTCACCTCCCCTACCTTCCTCACCTCCTAAATGTATCTCCCCCCCTACCTCACCCCTTCTCCCTAAAGTGTCCTCCTCTCCCCTCCCCTCACGTGTCCAGTCGGTCTGAGCTAGCGCTGAGCTAGCTACCGACGCCATCTCCTCTGAACCCGTCGACGGGGATCTCGCCTGATGAGATCCCCGTCGTATGCAGATCTGTCTGTGAGGACTGAGGTCACGCCGATGCTAATGTGTTGACGCTCCGCGATGCTAACGGCGGAGCGTCAACACGTCTCCAGATAAGACGAATGCAAATGTTGTCACGGGACGACGATGACGAGCGCGGCGGCTCCTGCGCCACGTGAGAGGAGGTCCACGTGAGAGGAGGTCCACGTGAGAGGAGGTCCGCCGATCACCTGCATTGCGGAGTTCTGACACTTCCAGGGCCGTTCATAAAACACAACGTTTCTTTAGCCAGCGGTGCTAACCTCCCGGCTTTGATCTGTAGCCCCCCCCCCCACACCAAACCCAGCCCAGTTGCTGCTCTTGGTGTTTGTAGCCTGAAGGCTACGTATCACCACATATCGGTTTAAATGTAGCCACAAGTCAATGATACACACACACACACACACACACACACACACACACACACACACACACACACACACACACACACTCTCTCTCTCATTTACATGTACTGTATGTGTAAACAGGCAAACCCTTGATTTCTGCTCGGGGATGTATGAAGCACCCATCTATCCCTCAAGCACAATAGTGAATAAATAGTAGTTAGCTGTTGGTAATATTCAATATAACTGGTCATGGTGAACTGTTGATAATATACGATATTATCTTCTGATCATCCTGCTGGGTAAGCAGCTAAAGGCCTTTTCCCATGTTGAGCTGTCAGTCGCTTTATTCAAAGCGACTTTACAATAGTGTGTTTTAACAAAGGAAGGAAGAGAAGCGCTCATCACCAGGAGGCAAACGTGCATTTCATGACACACACTGGAAGTCAGAGGGTGGAGGGCGAACAGGGAAGCTGACTGCACCGCTCCCTGGGGGGTTGGGGGGGGGGGGAGAGGCTGAAGAGGCTGTCTCCCGGGGGAGGGTCCCGGGGGAGGAGAGGTGTGTGTGTGTGTATGACAAGGGGGAGGCCCGGTGATAGTGCCAGTGAGCGGGCACTAGCTGCTCCTGGGAGGTGGGAGCTGAAACCTGTTGAAGAACCGGTTCAGCTGGTCCCCGAGACACACACACACACACACACACACACACACACACACACACACACACACACACACACACACACACACACACACACACACACACACACACACACACACACACACACACACACACACACACTACACCCTGGAGCTGTTGGCCTGTAGCCTTCAGACTGGCCCTGGTCACACCTTTTTTATTTATTTAATTAATTAATGTATTTTTATTTTATTTTATTATTCGATTTTTATAAATGTATATATTTTTATTTACACTATAGTTTATTTGTATTTTGTATTATGCATTTATTATCTTGCCTTAAATATTTATGACATGTAAGTACACAATATGTCCCACACGCACTGTGAGTCACACTCCCAGGGGTGTGTGTGTGTGTGTGTGTGTGTGTGTGTGTGTGTGTGTGTGTGTGTGCATGCTCACGTGTGTGTGGGCGTGCTCCATGTGTGGGAGGAAAGAGCTTGGCCTACTTGAGAATGTGAATGAGTTACAGTGTGTGTGTGTGTGTGTGTGTGTGTGTGTGTGTGTGTGGGTGTGTGGGTGTGTTTGTGTCTGTGTGTGTGTGCACATGCTATCAGTGTGTGTGTGTGTGTGTGTGTGTTTGTGTGTGTGTGTGCACGTTGCTGTGTGTATGTGTGTGTGTCTGTGTGTGTGTGTGCAATGGCTATCGGTGTGTGTGTGTGTGTGTGTGTGTGTGTGTGTGTGTGTGTGTGTGTGTGGTGTGTGTGTGTGTGTGTGTGTGTGTGTGTGTGTGTGCGCATGTGGCTGTGTGTGTGCATGTGGCTGTGTGTGTGTGTGTGTGTGTGTGTGTGTGTGTGTGTGTGTGTGTGTGTGTGTGTGTGTGTGTGTGTGTGTACACGTAGCTGTCTGTGTGTGTGTCTGTGCACATGGCTATCGGTGTGTGTGTGTGTGTGTGTGTGTGTGTGTGTGTGTGTGTGTGTGTGTGTGTGTGTGTGTGTGTGTGTGTGTGCATGTGGCAGTGTGTGTGTCTGTGGTGTGTGTGTGTGTGTGTGTGTGTGTGTGTGTGTGTGTGTGTGTATGTGTGTGTGTGTGTGTGTGTGTGTGTGTGTGTGTGTGTGTGTGTGTGTGTGTGTGTACACGTAGCTGTGTGTGTGTGTGTGTGTGTGTGTGTGTGTGTGTGTGTGTGTGTGCACGTTGCTGTGTGTATGTGTGTGTGTGTGTCTGTGTGTGTACACGTAGCTGTGTGTGTGTGACATGTACAAGTGATATTTTGTTCCCTCCTCTCTCTGTCTGCCTCGGTCCATAATGCGTCTCATCCAAGGTGTTCATACCATGCAGGCGTCTCCGGAGGCTGCAGAGAGAGCTGTCAGAGGTGGAAGGTCATACAGGGGGAGGTGTGGGGAGGGAGGGAGGGAGGGAGGGAGGGAGGGAGGGAGTCCCGGGGTCGGTTCCTGTCTCCCCCTCCTCTCCTATTCATGTCCCTATTCAGCGGGTTGGGTGTGGGAACCAGAGTGTCACCGGAGAGTTCATTAAGGACCATTTGCATCTGTGCAGATGATCACTTGGAGATACCCCTGGTCAACAAAGAACCACCAATCAGACAGAAGGTGTTCCAAACCTCCACACCCT
This sequence comes from Muraenolepis orangiensis, assembly GCA_027704905.1. Classification (NCBI taxonomy): domain Eukaryota; kingdom Metazoa; phylum Chordata; class Actinopteri; order Gadiformes; family Muraenolepididae; genus Muraenolepis; species Muraenolepis orangiensis. The sequence continues at coordinate 25,462,334 of CM051016.1, forward strand.
GCGCCACGCCAGGTAGGAGGGTGTCTCTATCGCCCAGTGGTAACAAAGTCCTGTACGCCTCAAACATTGTTAAACACACTATTGTAAGTCGCTTTGGATTAAAAGCGTCTGCTAAATGACTGTAGTGTAGTGTAATGTAATGTAATGTAATGTAATGTAATGTAGTGTAGTGTAATGTAATATAATGTAATGTAACAGTGTTAATAACTATTTAAGGTCCTGTACCCCTCAAACATTGAACGTCCTGCTGTGTACCCCTCTACCTCTCATCTGATGTTACATATGAAGACAAGAGTTATTAACTATTTTGCTCTTCATTCAGCCTCGTAGAAAGCCCTCTTATATTTCAAACAAGTGATATCAGAACATCAGCTCAGACACAATATGAATGACTTCTCTGGAAAAGTTATAATAAAATCATTAGAAATGCAGGGGCGGCTGTGTGTTTTAGTTTAAAGTGTGTTTATTACAGATGTTCGGTTGGTGTACCCCCACATAACTGTGGTCGTCCTGGGGTACACGCACCCCACTTTGGGAATAGCCGCGATAGCCCAACCTAAACCTATATTATATACCCACTGTTAGCTAACACAAGCACTGAGATAAGCTAATAGGTCCTCTCTCTTTATCAGGGTTTGCTAAAAGCGGGGTTTGCATTCTCTTACCGTTGAACATGAAACGTTACTATATGAAGATGATTACAATCAATGTTTAATATCTGAAAGGAGGCCTTGACCAGTTGTTGTGTTATATTTGAACCATCTCAGACTAGTTTCATGTTGGTAGCATGTCTAAATCACATGCTATTGGTCACTTATATAACCGGTAGCCTACTACTGTTGTATATATGGTTTTATTAATTATTCATTCATTGTTCTGCATTATGCAGGTTCTTGCTCTCTTTTGAAACACATTTGACCTTTAGATTTGTACTAGCCTTTATCCATGTAATAACTTTTATGGCTTTTATGGTCGGTTGTGTAATCTACAACATTCAGTTGATGAGGGTGTGTCTAAATGTGCGTTTGCACACATAACTGAGTATTTTAATATTTAGATGAAATGATGAATTGAACAAACCGACCAATATCAAGGTTGTGCGTGTCCAACTCTCTGACTCTCTCCAAACTCTAACCCAAACACCTCTGGGACAAGTCTAAAGCATGTTTTCGAAGAACCAACATATTATCCAAAAAAATGTTCGTCTGGTGGAACTTGTTAGACACGGGTCCCTCGGTCACTAATTATCAGTTATGACTTCCTCAACACTCCAGCTCTGTTACCTAGCTGCTTTCTGGCTAGGGCTCCATGCTGAGCAAGCTCCAAGGTGTTCGTCCTTAAATGATGATGATGGTGATGACAGACCCACCAACAAAATGGAGTCACTGTGTGTGTGTGTGTGTGGTGGACAATATACATAGTTCAGTTAGTTAGTGAGAAAGCTTATGAAAATATGAGTTTCATAATGGTAAACGTAACGTTTTAGTTTCACCTCAACCACTCAAACCAAACCGGTGTTCGTACTTAGGTCAAACTGCATTTACTGTGAATGTCACTGTTCAAAGGAACCGTCTTCCGATAAGTAGCAGACATTATCTTGGTCTGAGTGGCCCAACCTGAAACATGAATAGGTCGTCCTTAGGTGTTTCAGATGCAGTGCATCAACAGAGGATAGGATGAATTGCATAGGAGCTGAGACGGCATGTTGATATGTTGTGTTTAACAGCACTATACAGTGATGTGTCTGCCATACTGTCCAACGTACCACCATTTTATCGACAACCAACTGGAGAGAGGTCAACACGGCAAAATGGTGGGAGAGAGAGAGAGAGAGAGAGAAGAGAGAGAGAGAGAGAGAGGAGAGAGATAGAGAGAGAGAGAGAGAGAATGGAATGGAGTAATGGAGTTATGTAATGGCTGTTCTACACATACCTAGATCCATTTAACTTTCTTGGTTAAAGGTTTTCAACCTTTTGTCTGAGGTTGTGGGGGAGGAAGGGGAGGAGGTTGCCATGACACTTAGCTACTATGTGCTTCTCAGGGGTTTGTAAAAAAACAACTTTAACAACTAACACATGGGGAACATGTTAGTTTACTCTCCACTTCTGACCATTTACAATTCCTAAAATGTATTTGACATACAAAAATAGTCGGCTGTTAAGGGGCATAAATAATGACTTGTAGTGACTTTATATAATTAAATGTTGCTCATGTTGCTAGACAGCAAACAACAAATGTATATTCGAATTGTGAACACAAATCATTACAAATTCAACCGTTCAACTACAATTAAAGTATACAAACATATACAACACAACAGAAACTGCTGGAGAGAGAGAGAGAGAGAGAGAGAGAGAGAGAGAGAGAGAGAGAGAGAGAGAGAGAGAGAGAGAGAGAGAGAGAGAGAGAGAGAGAGAGAGAGAGAGAGAGAGAGGCACAGGCACAGAGAAAGAGAGAGACCCTACGTCACGTCCTCTTTCGCCCTTCTTCATCCGGACAAGAGTGGCGGCGGCACCGTCCAATCAGAGACGCGGATGCGTCTCTCCCGCCCCCTGGTGAAGCGGCGGCGCCCATTGGCCCAGAGGCTTGCCGCCCGCAAGCTGCTACTTTGAACATAAACAGGAGCTGCAGCGGAGGCTTCATTTTCCCTTCCAGAAGAAACGACGACTGTCAGAGACTCGGGAGGAGGGAGAGACTCGGCTCTCTGACAGACAGAAGAAACACACACCACACGGATATGCGGTGAAAGTAGGGGCTTTTGGGGTGCACTCTCCAACCAACCTTCTAGTCGTTTCGGGGGGTTTATTAGTAGTTAAAGTGTCCTGTTAAAACGACGTCTTCCGGTTCCGGATACCCCCCCCGCGGTCCTGCAAACAAAGCGTCCGTTTTAGTTTCTCGCTCTTCTTCGCTTCGCAAAATGGATTCCGAGGATCATTTGGGGTTGGTGAACACCACCACCACGAGTCCCGTCTCGGGGGGTGGTGGTGCCTTCTTCCACCGGCTCCACTCCATCCCCGGGTTCCCGTCCTCCCCCGCCGGCCTCCTCTCTCCGGTCACCCGCCTGGCCGTCAACATGGACCACCTGGCCGGCCTCGGCGGGTGAGCTACACTACCATTTGACTCGTGTGTGTATAATCCGAATAAGAAGTCCCAACTTGTGGTGTTGACCATTATTACATCACCGTAACATAAACGTATACATGTATGCCCTCCAGATACATCGATTTATGAACGTGCATCGATTAATGCATGAGGATTGATTGATTGGGTGTCACTGATCCCCTGAGTCGTGGTTCCCGTTATCCAGGTGTTTAACCCCGAAGAGGGCCCGACCCGCACCCCTGCAGAAGATGCCGTCGTTCGCCTCTGACGTCTCGTCTGACGCCGGTGAGATCCCGCGAAATCAATGTACGACCCTCCTCCCCATTGTGTGGTCCCGCTGGTGGGAGGTGGGTCACGCATAGCGCCGCTGGTTGGTGGTGGTTGGGCAGCATCACCACCACCACCACCAAGCTGTGGTTCAGTCAACGGTGTTTTATCATCATCACTTGTCTCCTACTAGCGCATGGAAGTCATGTGCTGTTCAGAGTGTGTAGCGTGACCCGGTGCACTTTGATGATGATAAAGCGGGTGTGAAAGCCTGCATTGCGTTGACTCGGCGTGTCTCGACTCACCAGCGGTTGGCCAAGTGGTATTCTGCATCAGTGTCCTACTGTTCGTTTTTATTTTAAAGATTTCTACTTGTCTTCACTCCAGGTCTTTGTATGGACTCCCCCAGCCCCATGGATGCCCTAGATATGGAGGAGACGTGAGTAACCATACTCTTTTCTTTTGTCTCTTTAAGACATGCTATTGTCTGTCCCCAATTAACCACCTCTCAACCCTTCCCCAACACCCACTACCTCCTCCTCCCCGGCCCCCTAGCCTGGGTCTAGGCACCCAGGGGCCTCTCCCTCCTCCCCGGCCCCCTAGCCTGGGTCTAGGCACCCAGGGGCCTCTCCCTCCTCCCCGGCCCCCTAGCCTGGGTCTAGGCACCCAGGGGCCTCTCCCTCCAGCCTAGATCAGTGTACCCAGGGGCCTCTCCCTCCTCCCTGGGCCCTCAGCCTGGGTCTAGGCCTTTCTCCTGCATCTCCCTGGGAGTTTAGTGTGATTTCTGTGTGTTTCAACCGTTGGGTAGAAAACAATGTATGCGTTGCTCAGCTCTGGTAAGAAGATTAAGTAGGGATCATCAGATTAAGATAATCTATACATGTATGATTAACTTTCTTTGTCTCACAAGTTGATCACGGTGGTCAACTTGGTTTGTGAAAACCTCCTTTTTGGGGTCTTTTCTTAGTCCTCACTTTTAAATACGAAGGCTCAGTTTGTGGCTTCCAACATTTATATTATTTCTAGAATTTTGCAGCGGGCTGTAAATTAGCATGTAGTAATGGACCTACTTCAATACAAAAAAAGTGAAAGTATTGTATCTACCAGGTACATATTACAACCAGATCAATACAATTGGAATTTGTGGTGTTGGCATAAGGATCATAATGTTGACTTATCTTAATGCAAGATTGTAAATCTTCTCTGGGCCAGCCTGGCAGGGCACCCACGCCTGTGTGCAATCTTGGGTGGCGTCTCTCTCTCTCCCTTTCTCTCTCTCATCTTATCTGAGCTGGGCGAGTGGTAGCAGACATCTGCCAGTGTCTGTGGTGGTCTGAGTTCCTCCACAGTAACACACACACACACACACACACACACACACACACACACACACACACACACACACACACACACACACCCTATTCACGTCCTCGCTACAGCTGTTCCCTGCCCTGGCTGGAGGGGGGGGGAGGGATAGCGTTTGGCACACTTCTCACTGTGCTGGTCTTTTTTTTTTTTTTTTTTTTTTTCAATGGTAATTTGGCAGCGTGGGTATATTGGGGGGGGGGGTGGTGGTTAAGTTCACTCTATGCCAGGGCTGTTGAATTGAGGACGGCCCCTCCCTCCCTCCCTGCTCGGGGCTTGTATAGAATGAGACTCACCACCTCCCCCCTGTCCCCGTACCAAACAAAGGACCCTCCTTGCTGTGAGGAAGGGGGGGGCGTCAGAGTGGTAGGCATATGGTGGCCGGTGAGCCCTGGGTCCTGCTCCCCCCACCCCCACTCCAACCCCTCACACACTCGACACACACACTCCAGCAAGGTGTTTTGCATACAGGTGGGCACGCCTGCCCTGTTTAGAAAAAGCCCACCTCCTCGCTTTGTTAATGGAGTCCATTCAGCCAAAGTCTAATCCCACTTCCTCTCCTCTCCTCCTCCCCCCGCCCCCTGGTGTCTGTGTGGTTTCCTGTTCAGCCATGAACTACTTGGAAACACCCCCCCCCCGCCCTGCTAATTAACACATGATTTACTCACCGGTCTTGATCATTTTTGATTTGATTGTGTCTTCTGCCTCCCCATTGGTCGATCGTTAACGACCCCTTGTTTCCTGTCCTCCAGGTTTGAGATGGCCATCCAGAACTCCAGTAACATCATTAACGGGTACGTTCCCCCCCCCCCCCCAGCCATGATGTGGTGTTTATTGATTAGAACCCTTGGTTCTTTATTGATCGACGATCCCATGCTAACCTCACCCCCCCCCCCCCCCCTCTTTCTTTCTTTACCGCCATCACAGGAAGATGGCCATTCGTAGAATCCAATCTTTGCCTGTAAGTTCATACTTGATATTGATATAATTTTTTCGTTTCTGGGATGTGTAATCTCTCCTGGTGGCACCGCTGCAATTAGAACACTTGGTCCAAACCAACAGGGTGTCTCCCCCCCCGGTGTGTTGATGTACTCTTCTCTGACCGGCTGTGGTAACGGTTCATAGTCTGTAGGACCACTACGGGCACACAGTAGGTGGTCCAACCCCCCTGCAACATTTATTTAATACAGAGACTTTCAGTGAATGACGCCTACTGGTACACCGGATACCAAGGTTTCAACCCCGGAACCTTCCGGCTGAGAGTCGGTGGTCCTGTGGATCCGGGCAGGTGGCGGTTCCAGGGTTCCCTGTTCTGAGATCCCCTCTGCACCGTCTCCTCTGCAGGTCCAGTTCCTGAGCTACAGCCCAGTGCTGAAGGGCCAGGAGCCCGACCCCACGCGCTTCGGCGTGTTTGCTCCGCGGCAGCCCACCGGCGACGGACACCCGGAGAAGGAGAACATTCCCGAGGTGGGTTAGCGGCCCGCGTTGGCACTCGTTAGGCCGGTGGCACGTAGCGGCGTGGCCTCGTTAGCGCGGTCTTAGCAGCTTGTTGGCCTTTTTCGGTAGCGCTCAAAGCGCTTCACATTGGCCCCAGTTGGTTCCTTGTGGAATGTTTAATCAGTTGCCGTGGTTGCTGTATCGTTTAGATTGATAATGGTAGTACATTTAAATTATATTTCTCTTGTTGGAGTTGGAGCACTGTTTCTTGGTGACGGTAGGACGGTATTCTAGTTCTCCCGTCACAGTGGTCCCACTCCAGTGTTGACTCACCCTGTCTCCCCCTCCTCCCCGGGTCCCAGACGGGCTTCGAGTTCAAGAAGCCGACCAAACCAGTGTCCCGCCGCCGCTCCTCCCACGGCGGAAACTCCAAGGAGGCCTTCGCCCGGCGCCCCAACTCCGCCCCCGCCCTCATGGTGTGTACCCCGTCCCTCACACCGTCCCGTCTGTACCCTCACACCGTCCCGTCTGTACCCTCACACCGTCCCGTCTGTACCCTCACACCGTCCCGTCTGTACCCTCACACCGTCCCGTCTGTACCCTCACACCGTCCCGTCTGTACCCTCACACCGTCCCGTCTGTACCCTCACACCGTCCCGTCTGTACCCTCACACCGTCCCGTCTGTTTCCCCCTAAACCCTCACACTGCCCCCTCTGTTTTAATTATTGTCAAATCCTCATCCTTTTAATTATTGTTAATAAAATAAATACATATTCGATTATTGATATTTAGCACTCATCGGCTGCAGCTACAATATATAAAGAACACAAGAAACCAGTGTTAACTTTACACCCCCCCCCAGCTCTCCCCAACGCCGTCCCAGCGTCTAGAGTTCCTGGACGACTCCAGCCCCCTGTTCCTGCGCCGCACCTCCCCTGACTGTTCCCCCGGTAACCACCGCCACGACGAGGAGGAGGAGGAGGAGGACGACGGCTTCCTGGACACCCTCGACGACACCAGCGAGGTTAGCGCCGGCCGCTTTATAGTCGCACAGTTTATAAATACACAACAGAACTGTCGCCACAGTAATCTCTGACCCGGTCTGACTGTTGATGTGTTTTGGTTTCCAGGGCGACGTGGGGATGCCCAGAGGAATGGCCAGCTTGCTGACCGCGCCGCTGGTGGCGGACAAGATGACCGACAAGATGGCCGATGACTCGGTAAGGAAGGAAGTCCGTCTTGTTTACCAATCGGTGGTCGTCGCCATGGCGGCCATAAATAATTGATAGAAGAGCCTTCTTCTTTACTTATGATGGACGCCTGCACACTGACTGCATTTATATAGTGCTTTTACCCAAAGAAGTTTACAATTGCTGCCTCACATTCACCCATTCGTTCACCTGTTCAGCCCCCCTCCCCCAAGTAGATATTAAAGATGTACGTCTTTGTTTAAATTCCAAGCCTATGATTCGCTGCCGTCCCCGCGGTCTGTTCCGCTCGCCGTCCACGCCCAGCCCCGTGGCACGCCTCCCGGTGAAGCGGCCCGAGTGTCCCCGGGACGACAACACCCCCGTCCGGGTCAAGAGGAGACGCAGCCTGGCCGCCACCCCCGACGCCGAATCTCCACGTTTTATGGTTTGTACGCACAAGATAACTTCATCCTCACGCCACCTTGCTTACGGCCAGAGTTTACCCTGTGAGATGTGGTGACATGGTGTTGAGTTAAACTGCTGAAATAGTCAAACTTTAGCTTTTCTCATTTATTTTTCCTCTGCTTTCTGAAAGCAAACATTTGTCTCATCATCTCCCTTATTAGTTTCTTGCCGTTTGTTGGTGTCTTGTTATACATCATATACATTTAACAATCCGTCTTATTCTAAATCAACGTGCTCCGGTTTCTTCCTTATTTTTGTATGACGGTGAAGTCGTTGTCCTGGGAGTAGAAGGACCTCCGCTAACGTCTCTCTTCCCTCCAGAACGGGCTGCTCCAGAGGTCCAAGTCCTTTAGCCAGACCTCGAACATCGAGAGGCTGCTGGACGAGGACGACGAACTCATCGGTGACTTTACCAAGGTAACCCCCTCTTCCCCAACTCCCCATGTCTCCCAAACTCTTGTTCTTCCTGATTTCTTTCCATCAGCCGCTCTGGGGGGTGAAGCACTCCCAGGAATATCAGTCAATAAGTGCCTTCAGCCTCGACTGTAGCGGTTATCTCGACAACCAGACCTGTTGCTAAACTCAAGGAAGATCGACTGTTCCTAATCTGTCAGATTACTGATTTCCATCTACCTCCCCGTTTCTTTCTTGAAAGATTGCTTTGAAAGTGTTGCTTTGGTACAAGTCTTATTCTGGTCTGTATGTGGTGTCTTATTCTGGTCTGTATCTGGTGTCTCCCTCAGCCCCTCGCCCTGCCCACTGTGGACGGGAAACACCAGGACCTCAAGTACATCACCCCAGCTGTGGTGAGTGGATTTCACCGTCCGTCTCATTGTCTGTCTGTCTGTCTGTTTGTCCGTTAGCAAGATAACTCCCAACGTATGTATGGAATTGGACATTGGAATTGGTGGTTAGATTACTGTTGGGCCAAGAAACGGTTGATTTAGATTTTGTCGCACAATCCGGATCCAGGAGACTCTTCATGTGGTGGAGATGAGCTCTCTACCGAGGAACCTCCGGTTAGTTTTTGTTGTGTCTGACGTCTGTCCTCTCGCTGGTCCTCAGATGGCGGCGGCGATGGACGGCCAGTTTGCCCAGCCAGTGGACCGTCTGATCGTCATCGACTGCCGCTACCCGTACGAGTTCGAGGGCGGACACATCAAGGTGTGTGGGGTCGTCCAGGGAAGCCCAGGCCTGTTGTTGAAACCAGTTTCCTCATAACGATGTGTTAGTCATTACCCATCTAGCTGTGGTGGGTTGGGTACTGCGAATCTATACCAAAGTTAAATTACTCTCACAAGAAATTACTCAAAAGTAAAAGTGAAAATTACCATTTGAGGAAACCACTCGAGTAAAAGGACTAAATGACATGCTTGGTACATTTAAGTAATAAAAGTACATGCTACTTTCCATTCAGCAATACTTTGCAGTGTGTCCAAAATAATGAGAACCTTGTTACACAGTAACCGTTTCCTCGTTATGAAAACGATTTACCCAGTTAAAATAAAAACGCAACCTGGGTTTCACTTCAAATACCAAATCAATACGTTCTTTATGCTTGTAAGCACTTTTGTGTATAATATATTTTTCTAATATGATTTTGGCGACCATCACAAATCAAGCCTGGGTACCAAACTCTTTCAGTCCACTTTCTGCGCTTGTCGTTTCCAAAGTGTTAAGATCTCAGTACTGATGACATTCTACATCCCTGAGCTCGGAACCTCCCACGCCGTTTGCTGTAAACGCCTCCTTCTCCTCCAGGGGGCGCTGAACCTGCACCAGGAGGAGCAGGTGGAGGGCCTCCTACTCGGTGACCCCGTCTGCCCGCCGTGGTCGGAGCGCCGTGTGGTCGTGGTGTTCCACTGCGAGTTCTCCTCAGAGCGTGGGCCCCGCATGTGTCGCTTCCTGCGAGAGCGCGACCGCTCGCAGAACGAGTACCCGGCGCTGCACTTCCCCGAGCTCTACGTGCTCAAGGGCGGCTACAAGGACTTCTTCCCCGAACACCAGGTGAGGCCCCGCTGCTGCTTCACCGCGGCCGCCTTGGTTCTATGGTAGCGCTGGGAACCGAGGCGGCCCGGTGCGAGCACAAGATAATGCTAAGCTAGACGTTTAGCTAATGCTAGACACTTTTCACAAGTCTGGCACTTTTCGGAAAGTTGTGGCCTTCAAAATATACCAAAGCAACCCAAGCGCTAGTGCTTAGAACCAAGGGACTTGGTGCTCTGAACCAAGCTGGCCCTTTTGTCTCTGTTAAAGATAATGGAAGAGTAAATCAGATCATGAACCGTAGCTAGTGCTTAGATCCAAGATGGCCCCCGGCACGAAGGAGGCCCTGTGCTCTGCTCAGGATGAACAGAGTTCACCCGGAGGCCATCTTGGATCACGCAGTAGCTTAAAGTGGGTTGTGTGTGTAAATGTAGCATTGCATAGTAGCCGGAAGTGAACGCCCCCCCCCCCCCCCACCAGCCAATGGCTGGATTAGACTATTTGAAAGAAATGGGTTACATATTACAACAGGTTCTTGGTCAGTAGATTTTCCCCAACATTCTTAAAGATAATGTAGGTCTCTGGTGCGGAGGAAGCGGTGTTTATTAGCTGCCAGTGCACCAGCATCCTGTAGCCTAGTTTCTTGGGCGACCTTAGCAGCTAGTTTGCGCCGGTCTGACCTCTGACCCCTCCGTCCAGGCACAGTGCGAGCCTCAGGCCTACCGGCCCATGCACCACGAGGACTTCAAGGACGACCTGCGACGCTTCCGCCTGCGCAGCCGCACCTGGGCGGGCGAGCGCAGCAAGAGGGACCTGTACAGCCGCCTGAAGAAGCTCTGAGCCCCGCCCGCCACCGACTCCTCCCACTGCCGCCACCGGGAGCCCCACCCACCAATCACAACTGCCCTCCTTGAAGTGTGTTTGAGAGTTCAATCGGTTGTCGTCGTTGTTCGATAGTGTTTTTGACGGGTCGTTCCGACCGCCACTTTTTTGGTTTTTCCTGCCAAACGTCTGCTGAGCTACAGCAGGATTACTTTCCTTTTGTTAAGTGTGTGTGTGTGTGTGTGTGTGTGTGTGTGTGTGTGTGTGTGTGTGTGTGTGTGTGTGTGTGTGTGTGTGTGTGTGTGTGTGTGTGTGTGTGTGTGTGTGTGTGTGTGTGTGTGTGTGTGTGTGTGTGTGTGTGTGTGGTGTGTGTGTGTGTGTGTGTGTGTGTGTGTGTGTGTGTGTGTGTGTGTGTGTGTGTGTGTTTCTCTAAATCTATTTCTTTGACCACTGGGACCGATGGTCCAATCACTGCCAAGATCACGAGACTCCGCCCTCTCAAACTGACCCCCCCCCTCCCCCCTCCCCTTCACCTTTTACCAAACTGGGATCTGCTGAAGTATCGTCTTTTGGTCCTTTTTTAAGTTTTGTTTTAATTGTACATTTCCCCTCTTAATTTAAGCACTTATTTAAATACCTTGAGGTGCTTTGTTTTTATTTTTAGTTTCATGAACTTCACGCCCAAAATGGTAAATGAAATCAAATTTTCATTTGATTCGATGACCTGCATGTTAGAGGGTTGAGAGCTATAGGCTATAGGACAGAGCTTCTGGGATACGTTTAAGTTGGGATACTTTAAGTAAAGTCGCGGTCTTCAACCTGAGCCGAGCCGAGCTTCCTCAACTCTGCAGTCAATTTATTTTTATTTTTTTAAATTGTAATGCTGCGGGTCGGCAAGCGCTGAGCGGTTTGTCTCTGAAGTGGACTAGGACCTGGTGGTGCTCTGAAACCTGTTATGACGACTGAAGATGTCTCTCCCTCCCCCCCCCCCCCCCCCTCCTGAGTTCTGTTTGAAGGTGTTGTGGCGTCAGCTCGTCTGGCCATTAAAGATCCATCTTTTATTGGTATCTCTGGTGTTCTTGTTTTGTTTCTTGTTTGTTGGAACGCTCCTAAATGCTCCTCACCGTGAGACTCCAGGGTGTCTCCTAAATGCTCCTCACCGTGAGACTCCAGGGTGTCTCCTAAATGCTCCTCACCGTGAGACTCCAGGGTGTCTCCTAAATGCTCCTCACCGTGAGACTCCAGGGTGTCTCCTAAATGCTCCTCACCGTGAGACTCCAGGGTGTCTCCTAAATGCTCCTCACCGTGAGACTCCAGGGTGTTTCCTCAAGGCTCTCACTTCCTCTTAACAAACAAGGTTTTGGGCAGCAAAGTTTGCATAATGTTTTGATTGGTTATTCCCCCCCGATGAGGCATGGGCTGGTTTATAAGAAGGGAAATGGCCTTCCTCTCCCGTCTCTCTCATGTCTCTCTCATATCTCTCTCCCGTCTCTCTCATGTCCTCTCTCATGTCTCTCTCATATCTCTCATGTCTCTCTCATATCTCTCTCATATCTCTCTCTCATATCTCTCATATCTCTCATGTCTCTCTCATATCTCTCTCATATCTCTCATGTCTCTCTCATATCTCTCATATCTCTCTCATATCTCTCGGCCTCGCTGTTCTTCTGGTCCACAACAAAGCGTCTTCCTGTTTTTCAAATGTCCCGGTCCTGACATGTGACTCCTACGCACGCACACACACGCGTGCTCTCTCTCACACACGCACACACATTCCTCTCTGCTGTGGAGGAGGTGGGCGGAGCTTCACATGAAGGCATGGAACCTCTCACATGAGTCTGTTGGGGCGAGCGAGGTTTAGGATAAATGGAAACGAGAGAGAGAGAGAGGGGGGGGGGGGGGAGGCACGAGCCATGCACATGTGGCCAATACGGAGCTCCTCCCTCCCCTCCCTGCCAAGTTTTTTTTTGAACGGCTGTTTTCCCAGCATGCACCTTGGGCTGAGGAACGCCTGGCAGGCGTGTTTGCGTTCCAATGGGTTTTTAACATTTTTTTGTTTTTTCCCTCCTGAAGGCGGACGCTTTCAGTTTGAGGGCCAACTGCCTGTAGCTCAAACAAGGTCCTTTAACTGTGTGTGTGTGTGTGTGTGTGTGTGTGTGTGTGTGTGTGTGTTAAACACACCGGATCTACTCCACCTCCCACAGAGGCGGTCAGTTGCCACTCAAGTCTTTTAATCTCCTCTTTAGTGGGTTAAAATAAAGATAACCGACAGTTCAAGGTCATAGCGAGCAATAAAAGGGCGATAATCAATCAGCATTGATTTACTAAAGTCACACTGAAACACACTGTTCTGTTTGACTGGTTAACAGGCGGTACGACTGTCCTCCGCTCCGGACTTCATTCAGAAGTCTCTCATCCACAAGAGACTCGCTGCAGTGAGGAAGAGAGGGTGGGGGTACGGGGGGCGAGCTCCTCCTCCTCCTCCTGCTCCCTCTGGGCCGGTTTGACCAACACTGACCTCCTGCCTCAGGCTCTGAGGTGGAGGAGACTTAACATTTGGAACGCCATTTCCAACGTGACGCCAACCTTCACAGGAACGTCCCCCTAATCGGCCCTTGGTTCAGGTGTCGACCTACGGGGGCGGCGGTAGATCAGTCGGTTGGCTTGGGAACCGGAAGGTCGCCGGTTCAAGTCCCCGAAACACCCGAGCACTGCCGAGGTTCCCTTGAGCAAGGCATCAGACCCCTACCCCGCTCCCCCCCTGTATACACCATAGCTGCACACTGCTACTAGGATGGTCCCATACAGAGAAACACATTTCACTGTATGGGACCAATAAAGAGGATTCAATGGTCCAGATTTAGATTGTGTTCACATTGCGGTGTAGGAACCACCAGACACCGGAGGTGACGTCATATTAGCGACAGCCTCGACAGTCGCGTAAATACCGCTGAGCCTGGTCTGTCCTGGTCCTCCGCGGCTCGGCGCTCTGCTGTCATGCTTCTTGCTCGTAGCGTTACTAGCTTTACAAATGGTGCTTGTTGTTGTTGTTGTTGTTCAGCCTGCAGGAGTTACATCGGCATGGAGCTCCGCCCACAGCAGGTGCCGGTCAGAAGTACAGTACATAAACCCCAGGAGTAAAGGGACCTCTTTGGGCCCTCGTAAAGGTTCCTGAAAGTGGTCCGACAGTCGGGGCCGGTTCCTGTAGTCGGAAAGAGCGAGGGGGTACTTCATCCAAAACGTGAGCTCCATCACAGATCTCCCGGGTTTGAACAAGTCAACCCCACAGACCAGAGATGTATTTATGTATTTATGTATTTATGGCATGTGAAAAACAAACATGTGCATGACAACACAAACACAGGAGGTACGTAATCAAGCAGAAAGGAAAGTGGTGGAGCCTCAGACATGCAGATGAAGGGTTTGTGTTTGAGCTCCCTGGTCACAGTGTGACCTGGTCACTGTGGGTCACAGTGTGACCTGGTCACTGTGGGTCACAGTGTGACCTGGTCACTGTGGGTCACAGTGTGACGGCATGGGTCACAGTGTGCGGTCACTGTGGGTCACGGTGACAGAACGCACTTCTGTTGGACATGGATCTTCTTGCCTCTGTTATATGATCAACAAGTTATCTTCAAAATATAATAATAATAATTATACATTTAATTTGTACAATTTGTACGCTTGACGTATTACTGTAATAATACAGGTCACTAACTATTTCTTACTATTTGGCTACATTAAAAGCGTCTCTGAATAGTAATAATGATAATGATAATAATAATGTCATATTAATATCTACAGCAAGCATCTGCTGTAGTTCATGTTATGTATGGAGTATATATGAGGCTATCTAAGAGATATCTACATCTACTACTAGAGAATATGGCTTCCCTTACGATGCAAATACGCCTCTTACCCTCCACCCTCCTCCTCTCTCTCTTACCCTCTCTACCTCACCCACTCCCTCCCTCTCTCTCTTACCCTCCTCTCTCGCTCTCTCTTTCTCTCTCTCTCTCTCTCCACTCTCTCTCTCTCTCTCTCTCTCTCTCTCTCTTACCCTCCTCTCTCTCTCTTACCCTCCACCCACCCTCCCTCCCTCTCTCTCTTACCCTCCTCTCTCTCTCTTACCTCACCACTCCTCCCTCTCTCTCTTACTCCTCTCTCGCTCTCTCTTCTCTCTCTCTCTCTCTCTCCTCCACTCTCTCTCTCTCTCTCTCTCTCTCTCTCTCTCTTACCCTCCACCCTCTCTCGCTCGCTCTCTCTCTCTCTCTCTCTCTCTCTCTCTCTCTCTCTCTCTCTCTCTCTCTCCCCCCTCCTTTCCTTTACCCCACCCCTGGGTGCTGTGGGCCTGGGCAGGGCACCATGCTGATCAAAGCAACCTCACACACACACATACAGCAAAACACACACACACATACAGCAAAACACACACACACACACACACACACACACACACACACACACACACACACTGGGTGTGGGCCTGCCTGTCCTGACCTGTACATCTGACTGGTGGTTAACTGGTTTCTGGGTGGTGTTCTCACAGGTTCTT
>CM051016.1:25482523-25500023 GCA_027704905.1 Muraenolepis orangiensis
TATACCCTTCTCTAGAATACCCTTCTCTAGAATACCCTTCTCTAGTATACCCTTCTCTAGAATACTCTCCTCTAGAATGCCCTTCTCTAGAATACCCTTCTATAGAATACTCTTCTCTAGAATACCCTTCTCTAGAATACTCTCATCTAGAATACTCTTCTATAGAATACTCTTCTCTAGAATACCCTTCTCTAGAATACTGTCCTCTAGAATACCCTTCTCTAGTATACCCTTCTCTAGAATACCCTTCTCTAGAATACCTTCTCTAGAATACCCTTCTCTAGAATACCCTTCTCTAGTATACCCTTCTCTAGAATACCCTTCTCTAGAATACTGTCCTCTAGAATACCCTTCTCTAGAATACTCTCCTCTAGAAGGCTCATATGCTACATGTGTGTGTCTCCGTTAATGTGTTAATGTTCAGCGTTCAAATGACCATTCAATACATTTTTGGTTGATTTAATTAGTTTATTTATTTCTATACGTGAAACGGATCACGTTATGTTTGAATAGGCGTGGTCTCTGATGATCGCCTGATGATGTCATAACCTCCAGACTATAATCACAATATTATAGTGTTCTACTCAATACCAGGTTTAAAAATATATATATGACACACGATTATAGATATATTTTTTATTTTATTTTTATATACTAAAAATCCCTCACTGAAAAATATCAGAACTATTAATTATTAATTAATTTCGTGTTTTAATGAATGAAATGTATAAATTAATTATGTTTCTTTATTAATTATGTGGATTTATTACTTAAATGTATTCATTAATCATGTTTATTAATTACATGTATTAATGAATTACATGTATTAATGAATTATGTTTATAGTATTATGTACTAATTAATTGCGTGTATTTATTACTTACATTTATTAATTATTTATGTTTTATTAATTATATGAATTAATGAATGATGTTAACTTAATAATTATGTGTATTTATTCATTAATCATGTTTAGTAAAAGATTCTGTTTTAATTAATGAATGAATTATTCCGTAACTCTTCCTTCCTGGTCCCCAGGCAGGTGCTGAGCTCCGTCAGTCTGTCTCGGGAGGCGTCCGGTCGGGGGTCCGGGGCGGGGGAGGGCGGAGGGGTGCCCGCCACGGACGAGGGGACGGCCCTCCAGGAGGCGGACGGCGGCGTGCTGCGCCTGAGGGCCGGGGACCCCTTCCCGGGGGCGGAGCGCAGCGTGCTGTGGCTGGCCGTCCGGAGCCTGGCCTTCACGCTGGTGTGTCTGCCCCACGACAACCTGCTGCTGGCCGAGGCCACGCTGCGGAGCCTGGCCCGCCACTGCCTGGAGCACCTCCGACTGCTGGGCAACGGCAGCGAGGTGAGGGAGAGGAGGGGAGGAGGGGAGAGGGGGGAGGAGGGGAGGGAGGGGCACAGAAGGCGCGCTGAAGTGGGCACATAGCGCCCCCATGTGGCCACTCAGCGGAAAGTGCTTTGGGTGCCTTGAAAATTTAGATTGATTGATTATTAATATAATTATTAATAATAATAATAATAATAATAATAATACTTTTTAAAATGTAATACTTTAATTTAATTCAATACTTTTTGATAAATGTCATTTAATACTTATTATATTATATTATTATGCCCTCTGTGCTATGGAAAGCCTTGAAAAATGTAATTTATTGAGTATTATTATGAATAATAATGAAGATTTCTTTTATGTAATACTTATTACTTTGTAATTGTATTTAAAACTTGTTATTAATGAACCATTTTATACATTGAATGTCATACTTATTTATGTTATTATTAACTTACATACAGTGTTCATTATTATTATTATTATTGTTATTGTTATTAGACATAAAGTGTTTCTCAACACTGGACCCATCTTCGGGGGTCTGATAGTGATGACAGCTGACTTATCATAGACACTAATTTGAAGACCTTTTAAAATAAAATAAAACGACAAAAGCTGAGATGAACATGAAGCTCCTGTTAGACGAACAGCAACAGACTAATGATTCAAACTACTACTCATCCCTTAGTGTGGCTGTCGGTATATTCTGCGTGAATATGTTTTACATAACGGATAGAATGCAAAAGATCCGTTTAGACTACGTTTCCATATTCAGAATGGATCATTTGAAGACGCCTGATGACCTGCAGCCCTTATCCCTAATTAAATCTATTTAAATGACCTTATTTTATAAGTGAGTCATGCTAGGCTTGTTAAAATGCTAATTTGACTTCAGGGGGGGTGTTTGTATTCCAACCTGGCCTGATCTGGGTACTAAACCGGTTTTAACCGCTTCTCTCTCTCTCTCTGACCCCCGCTGTTTCCTGTTTGGGTCCAGGTGCTGCTGAAGGTGGACCGCATCGACTTCCTGCTGGGCAAGCTCCTTCCTCACGGCCAGCTCCTCTTCCTCAACCACCGCTTCACCCAGAGCCTGGAGAAGGACATCACCGCTTACATGGCTAAATAACCACAGACTACAAACACGCCCCCAAAAAACTACATCCCCCATCAACCTCCCTACTGTGAACCCGCTCACCTCAGCGTGGTGTGGCGGCTTCTGTGAGAGGGAGGAGGGGGGGGGAAGGTTATATTTCAAAATATATTAAATATTTGAAATATGCCACGGACTGGAAGATGAAACCTGAGGCTTGGTTGAAGGGGTCGTTTGTTTGACTGTATTTAAGGTCCGCCCCGGCCGGTGTGTGTGTGTGATGTCCATAAGCCGTTAAGTGACATCACAAGTGGGAGTTTCCCGCCCACCGCTGGACCTGTGCCATGAATCCTAAACATGGCGGTTGGATCAGCGTTTGATGGATGACCGTTTTGGTTTTGGACTTTTATATCTTATTTAATATCTGCTCCTCGAAGGAGAAGCGCCTCAAACCTCAAACAGATAACGATCGACGGACCGAGAGAACATTTAACAGTGAGTTATTCTCTGGAGAGAGGGAGGGAGGGAGAGGGAGAGAGGGGAGAGAGAGATGGAGCAAGGGAGAGAGAGGGAGCAAGAGAGGGAGAGAGAGGGAGAGAGAGAGAGCAAGAGAGGGAGAGAGAGAGATGGAGCAAGGGAGAGAGAGAGAGAAAGAGAGGGAGAGAGAGAGAGCATGCCTCAGAGTGTAGTGTTGTTGTGTAAAGTTGAAATGAATGTGTGTGTGGTTACCTGAGGACATTATCCTCTCCTTCTGTACCTGAGAGGGTGGTGGGGGGGCAGGGAAGGAGAGAGGGAGAGGGAGAGAGAGAGAGGGAGAGGGAAGGGGGGAGAGAGAGAGAGGGAGCTATATAATATATATATATATATATATATAGAGAGAGAGAGAGATACAACGGGGAACTCATGCCTTTTGTTTTGAGGGTTTGTAAAGTGTGTGTGTGTGTGTGTGTGTGTGTGTGTGTGTGTGTGTGTGTGTGTGTGTGTGTGTGTGTGTGTGTGTGTGTGTGTGTGTGTGTGTGTGTGTGTGTGTGTGTGTGTGTGTGTGTGTGTGTGTGTGTGTGTGTGTGTGTGTGTGTGTGTGTGTGTGTGTGGGGGGGTCACCTGAGGACATCATCCTCTCCTGGTGTACCAGAGAGAGAATGAGAGAGGGGGGGTGGGGGGGGACTCTGTTGTCATGGAGACGGATAAATTCATCAAGAGAGTGGGAGGACAAGGAAGAGGAAGACAGAACGGAGCTGTCGCACTTCATCAATATTGGGCTTCTTGTCGCAGTGTGTTGAGGTTCAAATAAAGTTGTTGTTCAAAGTGTTTACGTTGTGAAACAAGCACTGTTGTGTGTGCGCACTCTCTCTCTCTCTCTCTCTCTCTCTCTCTCTCTCTCTCTCTCTCTCTCTCTCTCTCTCTCTCTCTCTCTCTCTCTCTCTCTCTCTCTCACAGCATCATACGTCTCTTGCTCTCAATCAAATTTGACTGGGGGGCGGGGTCATGATATGTTCGTTTGATATTGGACCTATCAGGAGAGAGGGGGCGTGGTTCTCGCTTTACTGACGAACTTAATAAAGAACCGTTAGTATGGCTAACGCTAATTAGCAAGACACTAGTAAAACACAACGTAAATCCAGACGAACGGTGAGTTTTCCTCCATAAGTGTCCCCGAAACAAAACAAACAAAGCAGACGAGTTACAGACAATTAAGGTGTTAAGTTAATTGATGCTGTCGCATAAACAGCTAGAAGCTGTGTTGTTGTTGTTGTGTTGAGCTGCGGGAGACGATTCGTTTGCAAATTCACGGAAATTCGGTACAAAACGTACGCTTAAGTCTATAAGTTCATCTTAATGAGAACCAGCCGTGTAAAATCCCCCTGTTGACCAGCTAAGATCACTAGATTACACTTATTTATGTTATTCCCTTTAGTGCCAATACAATCGAAATACATTTGAATTACGGTCATGAAAAATCTAGACTAGTTATATTTTAAACCATATGGACAAATGGTGTGACTGAAGATAAGTATATAGTACTAAATAATAGTATAGTAATGAACATTGATTAATTTAACCCCTGTAATACCGTACCATGCAGTGCGTCTCCCTGGCCGCGGGAGGGCGCTGTTGTTCTGCAGTAGGTGAGGCTATTGAATATCGAGTTTTTTTGTAAAATAAAAAATACCCATAAGCCGTTTCTATGATAGACTTTTGGAAAATCGGTGCAATTCCCGTCAGGTCACGGTCCACTTCTTCCGAAAAAAGATCAACGCTTTGTCCCAGTCCACCTAAACACTGTTTCCGTTGCTGTTGTTGAATGCAGTTTGTTTTGTATGGTTCAAAACACAGCTGGTGGAATATTTCTTTCCTGTACAATCCTGTTGGCGTATTTCTACAGTAATCTGCTTCAAATCAGAAGTGTTATTAGTGTAGTCGCAGCTGTGAATGATCTGAAGTACAGGGCTTGATGTGTTACAGTAGATGGCAGTGGTGTGTCGACTCTATAACCTCTATAACCTCTATAACCCTTCACTCAGACAGATGGATTCCATTCAAACATTTAAATGACTCTGAAAACTGTTTTTTTCCGTTCAAAGAAACGGAGAAACATCAGAGCAATCGTTTCTGGAAATGTTTTGGTGTGTGAATCTGGTGAACCCACTTTGCAACTACAGCTAATTGGCCGTGTGTGTGTGTGTGTGTGTGTGTGTGAAGGCATTTAATCTCCTTGTTTGAAGGCCGCCGTGATTAAAATAACTGGTTTAATTCATGTTCCATAAGGACGACAGTGTGTTGCTGTGTGTATTGTACGTCTGTTTCAAGGCAAACCGTTCCCAGCAGAATGCACACAAACAAGTCCCAGTGTGGACGAGTCCTATTCTTTATGTGTTTGGTATTCAACATGCAACGTCTGTTAATACCACTGAGACACCAGCACAATAGGATGTTAGCACAATGGCTCAAAGCACAAAGTTTACAATGTGTACATAGTAGTGTCTATAAGGTGTTTGACGGACGCTTTGATTACCCAGGTACACGGTCTGTCTACCTGTAGGCATCCGGAGAAATAATTATACACAGGATTCAACATTCAACATTTTTATTTGCCATTTGCCGCAAGTGCAATGGAATGCTTAGTCCCCATTCCCTCCCGCAGAATGAATTTATAAAATACAATAAAAATACTATACACAATAAAATGAACATAAAAAGAACAATAAAGTGACTGAAGCCAGTGACTGGATGTGTACATGTGTTAAAGTGCCAGTAGTGCAGCAGCATCATGAATGCAGTGCAGTAACTGTGATGAGTCCAGAAAGTCCAGCAAAGTATGACCGTAATGTAATGTAATATGAATGTTATGATAGTGGCAGCACTCCTAGCAGTTCACTAGGCGCACTGCCTGTGGATAAAGCAGCAGGCGCAGGTAGGGGTTAGAGGTCATTAAGGAGCAGGTTAGGGGTTAGAGGTCATCATGGAACAGGTAGGGGTTAGAGGTCATTATGGAACAGGTAGGGGTCAGGGGTCATTAAGCAGCAGGTAGCGGATAGAGGTCATTAAGGAGCAGGTAGGGGTAAGATGTCATTAAGGAGCAGGTAGGGGTTAGGGATCATTGAGGAGCAGGTAGGGGTTAGGGGTCATTGAGGAGCAGGTAGGGGTTAGGGGTCATTGAGGAGCAGGTAGGGGTTAGGGGTCATTGAGGAGTAGGTAGGGGTTAGAGGTCATTAAGGAGCAGGTAGGGGTTAGGGGTCATTGAGGAGTAGGTAGGGGTTAGGGGTCATTATGAGCAGGTAGGGGTTAGAGGTCATTACATTAAGGAGCAGGTAGGGGTTAGGGGTCATTGAGGAGCAGGTAGAGGTTAGATATCTTCTAGGATGCCTACAGATAGACCAGACACCACATGTTTTAACCCAGTACCTTTCGGCTGGTTGTTGAACAACCTGAACCGGCATTGTATCCCGGCGGCGGCAGCGACGCTTGACTGAGGAGAGAGGCGGGAGCAGCAGGGGGCGGGCGAGCGAGAGAGCGTGGGAGGTTTGGGGGCCACCAGCCCGAACAATGGCGGCTGAACACACGTAATGAGAAAGGAAGGACTTCTGAATCGAGAGCGAGCGAAGCCGGTGGAGCACCGTGCGTCGTTCAGGACCTTCCGGAAACGCCCCAGTGTCCGAGCTGAGTGGGGAGAGGGGGGGTGGTGCTGGGTTGTGTGGGTTGAGGTTGAGGTCAGCTAGCAGGAGTTATAGGTGTGTGGTTTGTCCAGGTGGAGGTTAAGGGTGGTGAAGATCCAGTAGGAGGACACGTTGGATTAGGGTGAAGTTCGGCTGAAGCTGAGCTTAGTTTAGGTTGTAGATGTTTGGTTTAAAGGTTAGTTTAGGTTGTAGTTGTTTGGTTTAAAGGTACGTTTAGGTTGTAGTTGTTTGGTTTAAAGGTTAGTTTAGGTTGTAGTTGTTTGGTTTGGAGGTTAGTTTAGGTTGTAGTTGTTTGGTTTGGAGGTTAGTTTAGGTTGTAGTTGTTTGGTTTTAAGGTTAGCTTAGGTTGTAGTTGTTTGGTTTGGAGGTTAGCTTAGGTTGTAGTTGTTTGGTTTTAAGGTTAGCTTAGGTTGTAGTTGTTTGGTTTGGAGGTTAGTTTAGGTTGTAGTTGTTTGGTTTTAAGGTTAGTTTAGGTTGTAGTTGTTTGGTTTGGAAGTTAGTTTAGGTTGTAGTTGTTTGGTTTTAAGGTTAGCTTAGGTTGTAGTTGTTTACTTTAAGTTGTAGTTTGGTTTTAAGGTTTGTTTAGGTTGTATTTGTTAGGTTTTGAGTTTAGATTAGGTTGTAGTTGTTTGGTTTTAAGATTAGTTTAGGTTGTAGTTGTTTGGTTTGAAGATTAGTTTAAGTTGTAGTTGTTTGGTTTGAAGGTTATTTTAGGTTGTAGCTGTTAGGTTTTAAGGTTATTTTAGGTTGTACTTGTTTGGTTTTAAGGGGACGTTAGTTGAGTCAAGTTTAGTTTAGTTGCAAGTTAAAGTTAGTTCAGGGGGTTATGTCTTAAGGTTAGTGAAAGCAAAGGTTTGCTTTAACATTTACATTTAGGGCATTTGGCAGACGCTTTTATCCAAAGCGACTTACAAGGTGTACATTTAATGTAATCATCATGCAAGTTAGGGGTTCACAAAGGAGAAGGAGGGTTCATGGAGAGTCCAGGAGGACTCTGAACAGGTGGGTCTTGAGTCTCTTGCGGAAGCTGGCGAGGGACTCTGCCGTCCTGACGTGAGACGGGAGTTCATTCCACCACTGTGGAGCCAGAGCCGTGAAGAGCTGGGTCTTGGAAGAGCGATGCTTGGTTGTCATCAGTGAAGGTCGAACAAGTCGCCTGGCAGAAGTTGAGCGGCGCGCTCTGGCTGGGATGTAGGGCTTGACCAACACCTGGAGGTAGGCTGGGGCAGTTCCATTGACTGCCCTTTAACAGCCCCTGTTTGTGCTGGAGGGTAGGGGCGTGGTCTCTGGTCTCAGAGAAGACATCTACAGACCCACATGCTGGTTCAGATCCTGGCGAGGGAAGCGGTCCGTCGGGATGTATCAGAAACCTGATTCTTGAAGACCTTGGAAGACCTCATGGCTGCTTGGCACTGTATCAAACCCTCTAATCACTCATCCCTAAACCATGTGGCTGGTAACTGATACTGCGCCGTTAGAACTGCCAGACACAACATTATAGCCTTGTCATTGTATTGTAAAGAGGGTTCGAATTAAATACGAACTGTTCAGAAGATTTTTATCTAAGATGACTTTTAGTGAACTCGGATACAATGCATTAAGGAGAAGGTAAGGGTTAGAGGTCATTAAGGAGCAGGTAGGGGTTAGGGGTCATTAAGGAGCAGGTAGGGGTTAGAGGTCATTAAAGAGCAGGTAGGGGTCATTAAAGAGCAGGTAGGGGTTAGGGGTCATTAAGGAACAGGAAGGGGTTAGGGGTCATTAAGGAGCAGGTAGGGGTTAGGGGTTATTAAGGAGCAGGTAGGGGTTAGGGGTCATTAAGGAGCAGGTAGGGGTTAGGGGTCATTAAGGAGCAGGTAGGGGTGAGGGTCATTAAGGAGCAGGTAGGGGTGTGGGGTCATTAAGGAGCAGGTAGGGGTGTGGGGTCATTAAGGAGCAGGTAGGGGTTAGAGGTCATTAAGGAGCAGGTAGGGGTGAGGGTTCATTAAGGAGCAGGTAGGGGTTAGGGTCATTAAGGAGCAGGTAGGGGTTAGAGGTCAATAAGGAGCAGGTAGGGGTTAGAGGTCATTAAGGAGCAGGTAGGGGTGAGGGTTCATTAAGGAGCAGGTAGGGGTGTGGGGTCATTAAGGAGCAGGTAGGGGTTAGGGGTCATTAAGGAGCAGGTAGGGGTGTGGGTCATTAAGGAGCAGGTAGGGGTTAGAGGTCATTAAGGAGCAGGTAGGGGTGAGGGTTCATTAAGGAGCAGGTAGGGGTTAGGGGTCATTAAGGAGCAGGTAGGGGTGTGGGGTCATTAAGGAGCAGGTAGGGGTTAGAGGTCAATAAGGAGCAGGTAGGGGTTAGAGGTCATTAAGGAGCAGGTAGGGGTGAGGGTTCATTAAGGAGCAGGTAGGGGTTAGGGGTCATTAAGGAGCAGGTAGGGGTGTGGGGTCATTAAGGAGCAGGTAGGGGTTAGAGGTCAATAAGGAGCAGGTAGGGGTTAGAGGTCATTAAGGAGCAGGTAG
Organism: Muraenolepis orangiensis; assembly: GCA_027704905.1. Taxonomy (NCBI): domain Eukaryota; kingdom Metazoa; phylum Chordata; class Actinopteri; order Gadiformes; family Muraenolepididae; genus Muraenolepis; species Muraenolepis orangiensis. The sequence continues at coordinate 25,491,620 of CM051016.1, forward strand.
GGGTGAGGGTTCATTAAGGAGCAGGTAGGGGTTAGAGGTCATTAAGGAGCAGGTAGGGGTGTGGGGTCATTAAGGAGCAGGTAGGGGTTAGAGGTCATTAAGGAGCAGGTAGGGGTAAGGGTTCATTAAGGAGCAGGTAGGGTTTGGAGGACCTCTTGGATACCTACAGGTTAGACTACAAGGGACACTGCGAATCAAACTAAGCCAAACCAAAACACCATCCAGCTAACATCATGGAATCTGTATTCACTGTATATCTTTGGATGAAAGTGTCTGCTTGCTCCATGACTGAGCGGTAAGTGATTCCTGTTGTCTCAGGCAGTGCGGAGGGAGGCGGGGGAGGAGGGGGAGTGTACGGGGGTGTGGGGGAGTAGGAGGGAGATAAAGCCTCTGATTTAAGTGTGTGGACGATGCGTGGCGGTGCCTCAATTGACTGCTTGAGAGTAGTAATCATCATTTCCTCCTCTGCTACATATTGGCTTTGCTTCACCGTAGGACTACATCTCTCTCTCTGTCTCTCACTGTCTCTCTATCGTTCTCTGTGTCTGTCTCTCTCTCACTGTCTCTCTCTGTCTCTCTATCATTCTCTGTATCTCTCTCTCTCTCTGTCTCTCTATCGTTCTCTCTCTCTCTCTCTCTCTCTCTGTCTCTCTATCGTTCTCTCTCTCTCTCTCTCTGTCTCTCTCTCGGTCTCTCTATCGTTCTGTGTCTCTCTCTGTCTCTCTATCGTCTCTCTCTCTCTCTCGTCTCTCTCTCGTCTCTCTATCGTTCTGTCTCTCTCTGTCTCTCTATCGTTCTCTGTGTCTCTCTCACTGTCTCTCTCTCTGTCTCTCTATCGTTCTCTGTGTCTCTCTCACTGTCTCTCTCTGTCTCTCTATCGTTCTCTGTGTCTGTCTCTCTCTCTCTGTCTCTCTATCGCTCTCTCTCTCTCTCTGTCTCTCTCTCGGTCTCTCTATCGTTCTGTGTCTCTCTCTGTCTCTCTATCGTTCTCTGTGTCTCTCTCACTGTCTCTCTCTCTGTCTCTCTATCGTTCTCTGTGTCTCTCTCACTGTCTCTCTCTGTCTCTCTATCGTTCTCTCTCTCTCTCTCTGTCTCTCTCTCGGTCTCTCTATCGTTCTCTGTGTCTCTCTCTCTCTGTCTGTCTCTCTGTCTCTGTGTGGGCGGGGTGTGTGTCGTCCTGTGTGTGGGCGGGGATGTGTGTGTCTGTCTCGTGTGGGCGGGATGGTGTGTCTCTGGCTCTCTTACTCTGTGTGTCTCTATCTTTCTCTCTCGCGCTCTCGCCCCACTAAAGACTTACCCATTCTATGAACACACACACACACACACACACACACACACACACACACACACACACACACACACACACACACACACACACACACACACACACACACACACACACACACACACACACACACACACACACACACACACACACACACACAAGCCCTAACCTCCTCTAAGGCTCACCCATGAATTACACTCTTTTAGGTTTTCAAATCGCGTTAAATTTCCAATTTCAAGCCGTTTCCCCTCCGCCATTACGCTCCTATTGAGTTTAAACTGTGTGTGTGTGTGTGTGTGTGTGTGTGTGTGTGTGTGTGTGTGTGTGTGTGTGTGTGTGTGTGTGTGTGTGTGTGTGTGTGTGTGTGTGTGTGTGTGTGTGTGTGTGTGTGTGTGTGTGTGTGTGTGTGTGTGTGTGTGTGTGTGTGTGTGTGGAAACGTCACCTCCACCTAGAATCCACAGCGTTAATTGAAAACATAAGTCAGTTGTAACGCTGATTAGGATTTCCGCTGTGAAAAACATATTCACATAACACTTACACAGCACGTTGCTGTCAATATGGTGTGTGTGTGTGTGTGTGTGTGTGTGTGTGTGTGTGTGTGTGTGTGTGTGTGTGTGTGTGTGTGTGTGTGTGTGTGTGTGTGTGTGTGTGTGTGTGTGTGTGTGTGTGTGTGTGTGTGTGTGTGTGTGTGTGTGTGTGTGTGTGTGAGCATGAGAGAGCCTGTGTGACTGTGTGTGTGTGTGTGTGTGTGTGTGTGTGTGAGCATGAGAGAGCCTGTGTGACTGTGTGTGTGTGTGTGTGTGTGTGTGTGTGTGCGCTTGAAGACATAACAACAGATCCTCCCCTCTCGACCCTGATTGGTGAGATCCGTGAACGGCTCAGTAACGAGCCGGTGGAGACAAAGGAGCAGCAGATGGGTCCGGTTCTCCGATAAGGACACTCTGGGGAGACCAGACACCAAACCTTTATTTAAAATCAAGATGGACACATTGATCCTGTCCCATCACCTCTCTCTCTCTCTCTCTCTCTCTCTCTCTCTCTCTCTCTCTCTCTCTCTCTCTCTCTCTCTCTCTCTCTCTCTCTCTCTCTCTCTCTCTCTCTCTCTCTCTCTCTCTCTCTCTCTCTCTCTCTCTCTCTCTCTCTCTCTCTCTCTCTCCATCCTCTCCCTATCCTCTTTCCCTCTCCATCCTCTCTCTCCCTCTCCCTCTTTCCACTCTCTCTCGCTCTCTCTTCTCTCTCTCCGGTTCATACTGCGAATGGGGAGTAGGCATTCCATTGTACTTGTTGCATATGGCAAATAAATATCTCTCTCTCTTGCTCTATCCTACCCCCCTCTCTCTCTCGACCTCATTTCCCAGACAAAAGGCTTAGTCAGGCTGCCACACACACACACACACACACACACACACACACACACACACACACACACACACACACACTTTGGGGTGAATACAAAGTGGTTTTGTTGCCGTGCCGATGAAGTGGTTTGAACAACACAGGGCCTGACCCGCTTCACACAGCGCCCCCTGTGAGGAAGGATATTGGTTCTGATGAAATGGTGATAAGGCCGGGGGGGGGGGGGGGTTTGACTCACAGACTCAACAGGTATAGCGGGTGTCCCATCCCTATCGTCCACAGCTTGTCCGGGTCGCACTCCCATTTGAGCTATAGGCCTGCCCCGTAAAACGCCACATGTTCCGACTTGGCTCTCCTCCAAAGTCACTTTGGATAGCACCGTCGCCCGGCGTCCTCGGTACGCATGAATAAAAACCCGTCAAACATCATCGTCGGGGGTCGCCTTCCACGAGCAGCGCTTGCTGTGTGGCCCGAAACCGTTTGAACTTTGAACTTTTGTGGTCCCTGGCTGACCGCAGATAGCCGCTCACACGCCGGGTCTCCGGAAGGTTCTGTCTCCACGGGGGTTAATCAGGGGCCGGTGGCGTGTCAACGTGATGTGGCACTAAGCCCTTCATGGAGGACTCTCTCTCTCTCTCTCACACGGGGGGGGAGGGGGGAGTCAGAGGGGGGAGTCAGGGGCCAGGGGGAGGTTAAGCTCTGCTGGATGAACCGAGTATGATGGAGTGGGATGAGGATGAGAGAGAGTGTGCTGTTTTATTATTATTATATTGTTCCTATTTTTCTCTCCCTCTCTCTGATATTCATCTTTTTTTCTTGGAAACATCTATCACTGTTCCAATGAACTATCTATCACTGGACGGAAACATCTATAACTGTTCTGATTGGACGGAAACATTTATCACTGTTCTGATTGGACAGAAACATCTATCACTGTTCTGATTGGACAGAAACATCTATCACTTTTCTAATCTGATTGAAACATATACATCGTCTGTCTGTCTGTCTGTCTGTCTGTCTGTCTGTCTGTCTGTCTGCTGTCTGTCTGAACCGATGCAACTTGTCTGTGTCTGTGGATGCTCGGGAAGCATGCACGCAGTCTGTTAGTTTATTTATATTTATTTAAGTGTTTACCACTAGCTCTACAACAAGTGTGTGTTCTAGATAGATGTTATCTATCTGTCACCATTAGATAGAAACATCTATCACTGTTCCCATCGGAACACGGAATACAGATATCACTAATACAGAAACAAAATAAAGTTATGAAGTAAAAAAGGAACAAGGCCCGGTCTCCACCCGTTTCCTCCCTTTCCAGAGCTCCACTCGTAAGTCAACCTCAAAGACCGAGGCTTTGAGCTGCTGCTGGTGGTGGTGGTGGTGGTTGTTGTTTGTCATTGATCTCCTTCACACCGGCCGGCTTCTTGATGCTCTTGCTGCGTCTGCTGACTTTATGAGGATTTCTTCTTCAATCCACCGCTCCAGACGCTGAAGCTCTGAGTGCTGCTGGACCCTCTGCTGATGAAGTAGGCGTCCGGTTCATCTGCAGGACCTGAAGCACTGAAGCCTGGGACGTGTTGGTGACACACTGTCCTTCATACAAGCAGCCTGACAAGGATCTGACACCTGACCTCTGGAAGGAAATTAATGGCAGGTGTGGAGCTGAGTGACGGGTGTGTAGCAGAGTGACGGGTGTGTAGCAGAGTGACGGGTGTGTAGCAGAGTGAGGGGTGTGTAGCAGAGTGTCATGTGTGTAACAGAGTGTCATGTGTGTAACAGAGTGTCATGTGTGTAGCAGAGTGTCATGTGTGTAACAGAGTGTCATGGTGTGTAACAGAGTGTATGTGGGTAGCAGAGTGTCATGTGTGTAACAGAGTGTCATGTGTGTAGCAGAGTGTCATGTGTGTAGCAGAGTGTCATGTGTGTAACAGAGTGTCATGTGTGTAGCAGAGTGTCATGTGTGTAGCAGAGTGAGGGGTGTGTAGCATAGTGACATGTGTGTAACAGAGTGACGGGTGTGTAGCAGAGTGTCATGTGTGTAGCAGAGTGACGGGTGTGTAACAGAGTGACCGTGTGTGTAACAGAGTGAGGGGTGTGTAACAGAGTGACGGTTGTGTAACAGAGTGACGGGTGTGTAACAGAGTGACCGTGTGTGTAACAGAGTGACGGGTGTGTAACAGAGTGACCGTGTGTGTAACAGAGTGTCATGTGTGTAGCAGAGTGTCATGTGTGTAGCAGAGTGAGGGGTGTGTAGCATAGTGACATGTGTGTAACAGAGTGTCATGTGTGTAGCAGAGTGTCATGTGTGTAGCAGAGTGAGGGGTGTGTAGCATAGTGACGGGTGTGTAACAGAGTGACGGTTGTGTAACAGAGTGACCGTGTGTGTAACAGAGTGAGGGGTGTGTAACAGAGTGACGGTTGTGTAACAGAGTGACCGTGTGTGTAACAGAGTGACGGGTGTGTAACAGAGTGACCGTGTGTGTAACAGAGTGACGGGTGTGTAACAGAGTGACCGTGTGTGTAACAGAGTGACGGTTGTGTAACAGAGTGACGGGTGTGTAACAGAGTGACGGGTGTGTAACAGAGTGACCGTGTGTGTAACAGAGTGACGGTTGTGTAACAGAGTGACGGGTGTGTAACAGAGTGACGGGTGTGTAACAGAGTGACGGGTGTGTAACAGAGTGACGGTGTGTAGCAGAGTGTCATGTGTGTAGCAGAGTGACGGGTGTGTAACAGAGTGACGGTTGTGTAACAGAGTGACCGTGTGTGTAACAGAGTGACGGGTGTGTAACAGAGTGACGGTTGTGTAACAGAGTGACCGTGTGTGTAACAGAGTGACGGGTGTGTAACAGAGTGACCGTGTGTGTAACAGAGTGACGGGTGTGTAACAGAGTGACCGGTGTGTAACAGAGTGACGGGTGTGTAACAGAGTGACGGGTGTGTAACAGAGTGACGGGTGTGTAACAGAGTGACCGTGTGTGTAACAGAGTGACGGGTGTGTAACAGAGTGACGGGTGTGTAACAGAGTGACGGGTGTGTAACAGAGTGACCGTGTGTGTAACAGAGTGACGGTGTGTGTAACAGAGTGACGGGTGTGTAACAGAGTGACGGGTGTGTAACAGAGTGACCGGGTGTGTAACAGAGTGACCGTGTGTGTAACAGAGTGACCGTGTGTGTAACAGAGTGACGGGTGTGTAACAGAGTGACGGGTGTGTAACAGAGTGACGGTGTGTAACAGAGTGACGGGTGTGTAACAGAGTGACGGGTGTGTAACAGAGTGACGGGTGTGTAACAGAGTGACCGTGTGTGTAACAGAGTGACGGGTGTGTAACAGAGTGACCGTGTGTGTAACAGAGTGACGGGTGTGTAACAGAGTGACGTGTGTGTAACAGAGTGACGGGTGTGTAACAGAGTGACGGGTGTGTAACAGAGTGACCGTGTGTGTAACAGAGTGACGGGTGTGTAACAGAGTGACGGGTGTGTAACAGATGCCTCCAGATGAAGTGGAAGCAGATGCACAATTAAGTTGAGGAGATTCCTCTCTGGATCCCGCCTCTCATCCAGCCAATCAGAAGCCACAGATAATTGAGCAGAGAGAGAGAGAGAGAGAGAGAGAGAGAGAGAGAGAGAGAGAGAGAGAGAGAGAGAGAGAGAGAGAGAGAGAGAGAGAGAGAGAGAGAGAGAGAGAGAGAGAGAGAGAGAGAGAGAGAGAGAGAGAGAGAGAGAGAGAGAGAGAGAGAGAGAGAGAGAGAGAGACCAAAAACAACCCCCTCCCCTCCCTCCCCCCACCTCCCTCCCCTCCCCCCCCACCTCCCTCCCCTCCCCCCCCACCTCCCACCTCCCATTTTAATTGAATATGCGTAAATTAAAAAGGCGGATAATAAATGGGCGTGATAGGGAAGCAGCTGACGGGCCGTTGTTCTCCATGGATCCCCGGGGAGAGAGAGCGGTGAACACAAACACGTTTTGTAACGCCATCGATTTTATATGGTATACATTTTTTATTATGTCACCGTTTTTTATATGATGTTTATAACGATTAGTTTTTTAGTGTTTTTTGGTGTGTTGTTGTGTTTCTGCACCGCGGCAAATCCCTCAGACGTGAGAGACTGGTGTTTCTGAGGAGAAGGTTACAAGAGAAACACAGGAGAGAGGGGAGAGGGAGGAGAGGGAGGAGAGAGAGGAGAGGAGAGGAGGAGAGAGGGAGGAGAGAGGGAGAGAGAGGAGGGAGAGAGAGGAGAGAGGAGAGAGAGGAGAGGGAGGAGAGAGGGAGAGGAGGAGAGAGGGGAGAGGGAGGAGAGAGGGGAGAGGAGGAGAGAGAGGGAGAGGAGAGGAGAGGGAGAGAGAGGGAGGAGAGAGGGGAGAGGGAGGGAGAGAGGGGAGAGAGGGGAGAGGGAGGAGAGAGGGGAGTGAGAGGGGAGTGAGGAGAGGGAGGAGGAGAGAGGAGAGGGGGGAGAGGAGAGGGGAGATGAGAGGAGAGGAGGGGAGAGAGGGGAGAGGGAGGAGGAGAGAGGGAGAGAGGGAGGAGAGAGGGGAGTGAGAGAGGAGAGAGGGGGAGAGAGGGGAGAGGGAGGAGAGGAGGGGAGGAGTGGGGGAGGAGAGGGGGAGGGGAGTGGGAGGAGAGAGGAGAGAGGGGGGAGAGAGGGGAGTAGAGAGAGGAGAGAGAGGAGGAGAGAGGAGAGAGAGGAGAGAGGAGAGGAGAGAGAGGGAGAGAGGGAGAGAGAGAGAGAGAGTGGAGAGAGAGAGGAGAGAGGAGAGAGAGAGAGAGAGAGAGAGAGAGAGAGAGAGAGAGAGATATAAAGGAGGAGAAGAAGGGGGAGAGAGGAGGAGAGAGAGAGAGGAGGAGGGAGAAAGGGAGAGGAGAGAGAGAGAGACGAGAGAGGAGAGAGAGAGAGAGAGGGGAGAAAGAGGAGAAAAGAGAGAGAGGAGAGAGATGAGGACGGAGGAGAGAGAGAGGGAGAGGGAGGTGAGAGAGGAGTGTAAATCCTGTACTGCACTTTACAGTAATAAACGACAGAATATATATCATATATAAAGTACATATATATGTGCTAAAGACACCACTGTTCCTCCGACGTGTGTCCTCGCTCTAAGCTGATCCTCCCTCTCCACCAACCAGAGGTTCAGTCCTTCTCCGTCTCCTCTGGGTCAAGACGAGGCGCCAACCAGAGACTAAGTGGGTCACCACCACAGCAGGGAGTCCCAGCACAGGGAAGTGTTACATGGGGCGGCTACCGTCACCCATGCACACACCACCAACTTCTCCACCCCCACCACAACCACCATCAATACCACCATCAACACCACTTCCATCACCACCACCTCCACCAACTTCTCCACCACCACCAAAACCACCATCAACACCACCACCACCACCACCTCCACCAACTTCTCAACCCCCACCACCACCACAATCACCTTCTGTCTTAAGCCTGCATATGCTTTCTCTGTCGGTCTCTCTCTATCACTCTCTCTATCACGCTCTCTATCACTCTCTCTCTATCACTCTCTCTATTACTCTCTATCACTCTCTCTATCACTCTCTCTATCACTCCTCTATTACTCTCTCTCTATCACTCTCTCATCACTCTCTATCTACTCTCTATCACTCTCTCTCTATCACTCTCTCTATCACTCTCTCTATCACTCTCTCTATCACTCCTCTATTACTCTCTCTCTATCACTCTCTCTATCACTCTCTATCACTCTCTATCACTCTCTCTATCACTCTCTCCAGCTCTCTCTCTCCTTCTTCATCACTT
>CM051016.1:25507523-25610023 GCA_027704905.1 Muraenolepis orangiensis
TCACGAAGAGACTCTGTCACTGCGAGCAGTGCCGTCTCCGTGGAGTGCGCAGCCTTGAAGCCTGACTGGTGAGGGTCGAGGAGGTTGTTCTGGGAGAGATAGGACAAATTGTTATGAAGATTAATTCTGTGTAATCAATGCATTTATATTCAGACCAACACACATGCTGTGTAAACCTCAGCAGTATGTTTTCTAGGGCTGCCCCGACCAAAGATTTTCCTGGTCGACCAATGATCGTCAGTGAAGGACATTAGTCGACCAATGATCGTCAGTGAAGGACATTAGTCGACCAATGATCGTCAGTGAAGGACATTAGTCGACCAATGATCGTCAGTGAAGGACATTAGTCGACCAATGATCGTCAGTGAAGGACATTAGTCGACCAATGATCGTCAGTGAAGGACATTAGTCGACCAATGATCGTCAGTGAAGGACATTAGTCGACCAATGATCGTCAGTGAAGGACATTAGTCGACCAATGATCGTCAGTGAAGGACATTAGTCGACTAATGGTCGACTAAGCCTTTGTTTCTTTGGTGCGGGCTCACTTTCCTCTGCACCGCTGCTGTCCACTTTCACGTGTCCTCTCGACCAATGAAAACTTGATCGACGAATGACTCTTTGGTCGATTAACCTTTGGTCGACTAATAGGGGGCAGCCCTAATTTTTTCCTTCCTTTGTAATGTTAAATAACTTGTTCTATATTTGTACAATAATTATATGTAATTATAAATGATTAATATATATGGTACCTTTTACCTCTGTCTTCATATCATCGGGATGTTCAGATCTAATCTCCTCCAGTACGTCACACAAAGCTGTCATGACATTGGACAAGCTTTTAAAGGTCAGCAGTCAAACTTAGGTTTTCCGTAGATCTTCGAGAATCGTATGAGAGAAAGTATCTTTTTTTAATGTTTCGTTGGATTTTTTTGAATTGCTATATTAATATAATTTTGTAGTCTTTCTTTCTTTGATTTGAATTTCAAAATCTATGCAGCTTTGTGGACCCCCTGAGATCTCTGTCCTGGACCTCTAGGTTGGGGACCACTGATCTAAAGGTTGTCAACCTGGTTTGGTGGCTGGATGTGCGTTACAGGGTTTTACCCACCCCTAACCTCGGCCTTTTCTCACTGAAAAGGCTGAGCAGGTGCTCATCCAGGCTCTGGTCATCTCCCGGCTGGACTACTGCAACTCCCTCCTTGCTGGCACCCCGGCATCTGCCATCAGGCCCCTGGAGCTCATTCAGAAAGCTGCAGCTCGTCTGGTGTTCTCCCACATATCTACCCTTCTCCCGTCTCTACACTGGCTACCTGTCGCAGTTCAAGACCCTGGTGCTAGCCTACAGGGCAGTGAAAGAAACAGCTCTTTCCTACCTCCAGGCAATGGTCAAGCCCTACTTCCCTGCCCGTCCACTTCGCTCTGCTTCTTCGGGGCGTCTGCTTTCCCCCTCGCTTAGGGGCCCTTGTGGCCGATCTACGAGGTCACTGCTCTTCTCTGTCCTGGTCCCAAAGTGGTGGAATGAACTCTCAACGGATGTCAGGACTGCAGAGTCACTGTCCATCTTCTGCCGCAGGCTGAAAACTCACCTTTTCAGGAAACACTACCTGAATCCTTCCACCAAGCGCATCCCTTTATCACTTTTTATTACCATACTAGCGTCTTACTTAGTCGATTGTTTGCTTGTTAGTTAGATATTGTTCTATTGTTTGCCAACTTATTGTACTTTTACCTGAGCACTGGCTCAGTTCTTGGAGACTTGGTAGGGATTAAATGCACTTGTGACTTCTGGTGACGAGTTGTTCTCTCACCTTCCTTTGTTGAAACACACTATTGTAAGTCCCTTTGGACAAAAGCGTCTGCTAAATGATTGTAATGTAATGTAAATGAGTGAGGCTGAGGAACTATCACGGCATGCATCTGTGTGAACTTTAATCAACGAGTTAAGCAATTGGACCGAGCAGCCGTAGGAATCAGAAGTTTAGTACAGTTCAATATGAGATGTTCTCCGGGGTCCTGTGCTTACCACAGACTGCCTGATTGTTCGTCGGCACAAGCAGAACACCGCTAACGACTTGGTGTGGTGCGTTTACGGCACATCAATATGACTTCCAGATGCAGATGCTACAGTGTGTGTGTGTGTGAGCAGATGCACGCACATTTGAGGAGTCAGACCTAAGAGCTTCATCGTCTATAGAGAAGATACAGTTTCATTAATCTGACCTAATTGCTGTGGAGTCCATCCAGTTCCCAGCAGCTGGTGTGTGTAATATCCATGCTGCCCTCTTAACGCCCGTTTGCTGACTGATTTAATCTGTTAAACCGCTTTCAGACCTAGTGGATCGTCACGGCTAAATGTTCTTCAAAGGATGAACGATGATTTGGAATATGCGCCTAACTTCACGCACTGATGAACCCAAATCCTACATCAGATATAACTGTAAAGTTATGGTATAGTCGACTCCTCCTCGTACGCTTCTGAATACATTTTGAGAAATGCATTTTAGCTATTTGTCTTCCCCAAATCCCCTGATCAGAAAATGTATGTTTTCTTATATTTCTAAATAGACTCAACAAGCCAAGACTTATAATACCCACACCACCTAGGTACTGTCTAGTAATAGGCTTCTATGTCTCCTATATCCTAGAGTTATAGGCTCCTATATCCTTACTGTCTAGTTATAGTCTCCTATATCCTTACTGTCTAGAGTTATAGGCTCCTATATCCTTACTGTCTAGAGTAATAGGCTCTATATCCTTACTGTCTAGAGTTAGTCTCATATATCCTTACTGTCTAGAGTTAGTCTCCTATATCCTTACTGTCTAGAGTTTTAGTCTCCTATATCCTCACTGTCTAGAGTTATAGTCTCCTATATCCTTACTGGCTAGACTTATAGGCTCCTATATTCTTACTGTCTAGAGTTATAGGCTCCTATAGCCTTACTGTCTAGAATTATAGGCTGCTATATCCTTACTGTCTAGAGTTAGTCTCCTATATCCTTACTGTCTCGAGTTATAGTCTCCTATATCCTTACTGTCTCGAGTTATAGGCTCCTATATCCTTACTGTCTAGAGATATAGTCTCCTATATCCTTACTGTCTAGAGATATAGTCTCCTATATCCTTACTGTCTAGAGTTATAGACTCCTATATCCTTACTGTCTAGAGTTAGATGCTCCTATATCCTTACTGTCTAGAGTTAGATGCTCCTATATCCTTACTGTCTAGAGTTAGATGCTCCTATATCCTTACTGTCTAGAGTTATAGACTCCTATATCCTTACTGTCTAGAGTTAGATGCTCCTATAGCCTTACTGTCTAGAGTTAGATGCTTCTATATCCTTACTGTCTAGAGTTAGTCTCATATATCCTTACTGTCTAGAGTTAGTCTCCTATATCCTTACTGTCTAGAGTTTTAGTCTCCTATATCCTCACTGTCTAGAGTTATAGTCTCCTATATCCTTACTGGCTAGACTTATAGGCTCCTATATTCTTACTGTCTAGAGTTATAGGCTCCTATAGCCTTACTGTCTAGAATTATAGGCTGCTATATCCTTACTGTCTAGAGTTAGTCTCCTATATCCTTACTGTCTCGAGTTATAGTCTCCTATATCCTTACTGTCTCGAGTTATAGGCTCCTATATCCTTACTGTCTAGAGATATAGTCTCCTATATCCTTACTGTCTAGAGATATAGTCTCCTATATCCTTACTGTCTAGAGTTATAGACTCCTATATCCTTACTGTCTAGAGTTAGATGCTCCTATATCCTTACTGTCTAGAGTTAGATGCTCCTATATCCTTACTGTCTAGAGTTAGATGCTCCTATATCCTTACTGTCTAGAGTTATAGACTCCTATATCCTTACTGTCTAGAGTTAGATGCTCCTATAGCCTTACTGTCTAGAGTTAGATGCTTCTATATCCTTACTGTCTAGAGTTATAGGATCCTGTAGCCAAAATATTCTGTTTATTCTTGTTCATAGTCTCGTATTCCCTCTTAAACCTCAGGTCCAAACTCTTTAACAGAAAGCCGTCCATGAAGATGAAGCTTGTGATAAATTCCACACAGTAATGAGACTTTTGAGCTTTCTAAAGCGTCTCAACCTTTTTCCTTGGAAAAGCTGCTCCAAAATGATAGAGCAACGGACAATACGAAAAGTACCGAATAATTTCCTGGATCGTAAGGGGAAAATACAAAATACATGGACATACACTTGGTCTATGCTTGTGCATAGGCCAATAATGAATAACTATGCAATCGTTGTTTGATCATTTACACACCAAGTGCTTATGTAAAGTGGGGGAAATTGCTGGTTATATGTTTTTATGGTCATGCTTGCTGTCATATTTTTCAACAGATCGACGACAAATGGCTCTGTAAAATGAAATGCTTATTAGACATCACAACGTGTCCTTCTGGGTGTTCACGTGACTGTGGTGTCTGGTTGAAGCAGCTTCACCTGGCCCCAGTCAGACAGATTAGAGTCTGGTTGAAGCAGCCTCACCTGGCCCCAGTCAGACTGATTAGAGTCTGGTTGAAGCAGCCTCACCTGGCCCCAGTCAGACTGATTAGAGTCTGGTTGAAGCAGCCTCACCTGGCCCCAGTCAGACTGATTAGAGTCTGGTTGAAGCAGCCTCACCTGGCCCCAGTCAGACTGATTAGAGTCTGGTTGAAGCAGCCTCACCTGGCCCCAGTCAGACTGATTAGAGTCTGGTTGAAGCAGCCTCACCTGGCCCCAGTCAGACTGATTAGAGTCTGGTTGAAGCAGCCTCACCTGGCCCCAGTCAGACTGATTAGAGTCTGGTTGAAGCAGCCTCACCTGGCCCCAGTCAGACTGATTAGAGTCTGGTTGAAGCAGCCTCACCTGGCCCCAGTCAGACTGATTAGAGTCTGGTTGAAGCAGCCTCACCTGGCCCCAGTCAGACTGATTAGAGTCTGGTTGAAGCAGCCTCACCTGGCCCCAGTCAGACTGATTAGAGTCTGGTTGAAGCAGCCTCACCTGGCCCCAGTCAGACTGATTAGAGTCTGGTTGAAGCAGCCTCACCTGGCCCCAGTCAGACTGATTTGATTATGCTGCTGGTGAGGCTGCTCACCTGTGGTTCCTTAGTAATCAAGGGCCACAGGTTAAACTAGGAGGAGCTCTTACTCTTTTCTGTTGACAACAACTCTTGTTAACTCTGACAACAACTCTTAAAATGACCATCCACCATGTCCTTGTGGTCGGGAGGAGCTAACAGCTCTAGCGGCCGGTTAGCGGCTGTACCAACAGGGTAGCAACAGGGTAGAAACAGGGTAGCGGCATGTTAGCGGCTGTAGCGATGGGTTAGCTGCTGTAGCGGCGGGTTAGTGGCTGTAGCGGCGGGTTAGCCGCGTGATAGCGGCTATATCGGCGGGGTTAGGGGCTGTGACGGCTACAATGACCATTTGGGTATTCATTCAACACAGAGGCTCAGCCCTGTCAATTATACACTCTGCTTATTGTTCAAATATGCTTTTAAACATGCACACACGCACGGGACCCTTAATGCATTTCAACACCCTCCCTGAACAACCCTCCATCCCGTCCTCCATTAAGGGTAAGGTCTAATTAAGTCCCTTTAAATATGGAGCCGCCCTGAGTGTCGGCTGAAAGGAATCGAAACGCTGTCCTGTTTCCAAACCGACCTCGTAGAACAGCGCCGGTGTTAAATATTAAAGCTCTCTTCGGCTGAGTATTTATTTATATGCCTGTTATGTTTTATATATACGTTTTATAAATCTATAAAGTGAAGCACAGGAGGGCTACACTGAGATCTTCCGGTTGATTGAGCGGTTGAAAGTAGAGTTTGAAAAACATAGGGGCCATTTTGTTTGTTGTTGTGTAAAACACAGGCTGTGTTCAGAATAACTCCCTCCTCACTACAAAGTGCACTATGTAGTGAGTTTGCCATGTTGTAGCACTGTCCGAATGTTTAGTGAGAATTATTATACCCTATATAGTAGTATACAACTGACGGTCACTAACCCAGCATATATCCCATCATGCATTGCGCTGAAAGAAAAACGGCAGACGGACAAGAAGAAACATGATGAAGATCTGACACGTTTAATTATGAGACTGAAATGACCTCATTAACGGAGACTCCATTAGTGTACCAAAGTGTTTTATAAAGTCCTCCACATTGAACTACTAGAGAGGGAGTAGGGGATGAGGGAAGGATTTCACTATATAGTCCTCAACATTGAACTACTAGAGAGGGAGTAGGGAATGAGGGAAGGATCTCACTATATAGTCCTCTACATTGAACTACTAGAGAGGGTGTAGGGAATGAGGGAAGGATTTCACTATATAGTCCTCTACATTGAACTACTAGAGAGGGAGTAGGGAATGAGGGAAGGATCTCACTATATAGTCTGCTACATTGAACTACTAGAGAGGGAGTAGGAAGTAGGGAATGAGGGAAGGATTTCAGACACAGCCACGGTGTGTCTCTTACTAGCCACTAATTAGTTCCCTGTGAGGAGATGTTAAAAGCTGGACCCCCCCCACCATCGATATGTTTCTGGTAGATGAAGCAGTGCTGCTGGTGTGGTTTCGGGGTCTTGGGTTGAAAACCTCTCCTCTGTCTTGCTTGTGGGGAGGGTATGTTGTTTGGCAAGGCACCAGGTTAGGTCGTAAAGCAAAACAAAGGGACGGGTGGATTTCTTTAAAATTGGAAAGTGCTGGCAGCTTCCCCACCTCCACGGTTCTTTGGAAGTCGACACTGTAATCCCGCTCTTAACTTTAACACTCGCAGTTAAAAATAAATGTCAAAAAGAGGCTCACCAAATACCATTCAAATATCACCCACCAATTAGATTCAATTGGCGCCGACATTAACCTTTTGTTGGCTTCTGCAGCTGTTGGGTGTTTTGATAAACATCTGATCAGGTCAGGCAGCAGCAAGAGCGCGCACATCGTTGTTGTGAGTTCACCGTATCCCTAGCCAGTTAGCCTGGCTAGTGGCTAACAGTCGGCTAGTTAAGCTAGCTACACTAGCATTTGGAGGTTAATGGATGCTAGTCTAGATAGCGTTCGTATTGAGACCCGCTCAATTGACAAACTTATGATCAAATCACCTCAGGATGGCGGTAATGAAGCAGGGTGGACATGTATTACTTGCAAGAAGCTTTTCACAGATGAAAATAGCCAGGTCATTTTGTGTGACTATTGTCACCATTATGTGTGTGGACTTGTAAAACATGTACTCCATACATGAAAGACCTCTTGAAAAACAAACACAAATTGAGCAAGGGTTTGACCCCAGACCAGCAGGATAGCAGCACTAATTTACAACAATTTCTAGCACTGGTTGAGAAAAAATTTGAAGAAATGGATCAGAAGATTGAGCAGAGAATCAGAGAGATCCCAAAGCAGATACAGAAATCCTGGGCGGAGGCTGCAACAGATTCTCAGGACAAGGCCCATCCTCCTGACTTCAGGAATATAGTGCGGGAAGCTTTTGTAGAACAAAAGAAGGCTGATGGAGATCGAGAGTTGAGAGCAAATAACATTGTGATCTTCAGAGCCAAAGAAAGTGATGGAACCAGCCCAGAGCAGCGCACCCAGGATGACACAGCCTTTTTTGATGCGTTGTGTACGGATGTCTTGCAAATTGGACCTTGTCGAACAAAGGAAATAGTTCGTCTTGGGCCAAAAAAAGATGACAATCATACATGTCCTCTGAAAATCACCATGGATAACAAACAGACCAAGGAGAAGTTTATGAGTAGTCTGAGCAAACTCAAAGATGCTGAGGAGGAATATAAATCCATCAGTGTTACCCATGATCACACCAAAGAGGACAGAGAAAAGATCCGAGTTAAGGTTACTGAGGCCAAGGCTAAAGAGGAAGCAGACTCTTCAAAACACTTCTGGTACAGGGTACGAGGACCACCGGAGAACCTGAAAATCATCAAAATCCCAAGATAAGCTCAGTGTTTCTGAAGAAGAGAGCAGAATCCAACAGCCGATCTGCCACCAAAACACAAAAACATGTGTACGTAACTGCAAGTAAGGAGGAACAAAGTATTGTCACTGAATTAGTTGAGAGCATTGAATTAAATACTAATAATAACCACAATGACGATATGGACTCAAACACCACAGACCATCCTCCAAGAAACAAACATAGAAACAAGAAAGAAAGTAACAAACCCAAGCAGAACATATTGAACTCTCTCACCGGTTTGTCAACAAATGCAGATTGTCTCACGAATAAATTGGCAGAGCTTAGTTTCTACACTCAACTATACAAACCCCACATCATCGCCATTACTGAAGTCACGCCCAAAAAATCCAGATACAACATCACTGAAGCAGAACTGAAATTAGATGGATAAAACCTTAATATAATCTGGAAGCAATCAAATATGGGAAGGAAGGCAGGGGAACCATTTTATACACAGCAACATGCCTGAAAGCCAACCCGGCCACACATATCCAGGATGAAATTGAGGGTTCCAGCTTCAAGGATGCTGTTTTCACCTCTGTGGAGCTGGACAAAGGCGATAAACTACTTGTAGGATGCATCTACAGGAGTCCTAACTCATCAGTAGAGACTAACAATGCACTCAACAGCATAAAGTTGGGGACAAGTACTACTCTCATGTTCTCATCACAGGCGACTTTAATTATCCCGGTGTAAACTGGGTCGACTGGACAACCAAGGGCGAGAGTACTGAGGCAGCAGACTACAAATTTATCGAGGCCTGTAGGGACAGCTACCTTCATCAACATGTCATGAATCCAACACGGGATAGAATTGGTAACCAACCAAACCTACTGGACTTGGTGCTCACCAATGAAGAAGACATGGTTGCCAGTGTTACGCATCTAGGAGCCCTTCGAGCTAGTGATCATTGCGTACTGTTGCATGATCTCAATTGCTACGTCACACTCACTCCAACAGCTCATACCAGATATGTGTACGACAAGGGGGACTATGCCAAGTTAAGAGAGATCCTGGACCTTGACTGGGATGAGGTATTTCATGATTGCAAAGATGACGTCGAGCAACAATACAAGCTTTCTAGACCACTACAATGCCGCCGTGGATGAGTGTATTCCCAGAAAGACATTCACCAACATTGGCTCCCAAGGGAGAACTCCTCTTGACCAAAACACTCTTCGCAGAGTCCGTAAGAAGCATCGTGCTTGGCAACGCTTCATGGAAACCAGGCAGGGCGAAGAACACCGAAAATATTGCTGTGAACGCAACTGGGTCCGACACCTGACAAGGAAGCTGAAAAAAGCTTATGAAAAGTCCATTGCACAGCAGTCTAAAGCAAATCCAAAGAAGTTCTGGAGATACGTGAAATCCAAGACTAAAACAAGATCAGTCATCCCAGATCTTCTCTCCCCAGCCGCTGGCCAAAAGATATCAGGTGATCAGAGAGAGAATCACTCAGTCTATACTTCTCTTCAGGTTTCACTCAGGAGCCACCAGGAGAGATACCAAGACTGCCTCATCTGCAGCTCACAACACTTCTTGAGAGGCTTGACATCAGCACAGATATGGTCTACAAAAAGCTTCAGAACCTGAATACATCAAAGTCACCAGGACCAGACAGTGTATCACCACGAGTGCTACATGAAGCTGCCCCATCTCTAGCCAAACTGCTTGCCCACATTTTCCAGACTTCGCTAAGGTCCCAAAAACTACCTGAGAAATGGATGAAGGCCAACATATCCGCTATCTTCAAGAAAGGAGATAAGCAGATACCTGCCAACTACAGGCCAGTGAGCCTGACAAGTATTCCGTGCAAAATCATGGATTCGATACTGCGAGATAAAATTGTTGATTTCCTGAAGGAAAATGATCTACTCAGCCACAAGCAGTATGGCTTCATAAGTGGCCGATCCACATCGCTCCAACTACTCAAAGTCCTGGACGACTGGACCGACATCATTGACAGAGGAGGCCAGATAGACTTCATGAGGGCCTTTGACATGGTCCCACACCGGAGGCTAATAGGGAAGGTCGAGACGTACGGTATCAGAGATTCCATCAAGGGTTGGCTTGAAGACTTCCTTAAGGATAGGTCCCAACAGGTAGTTGTGAACGGTGTGAAATCTACTCCAATGGCGGTCACGAGTGGGATCCCCCAAGGCTCTGTATTAGGACCTCTGCTCTTCGTTATTTATATTAACGACCTCCCAGCGGCGGTGCGATCCCAAATCTACTTATTCGCAGACGATACCAAGATTTACCGCAGGATAAACTCAGACGAGGACAGAAAGACCCTCCAGGTAGACCTAGAGATACTGGACAACTGGTCTCGGAAATGGCTACTTCTCTTCCATCCAGATAAATGCATACTCATGAGTCTTGGCAACACTGGAAGTCCCAGGGAGTACTATATGGCCGACACCATCAATAACCAGAAAGTCAAGCTCACTAACTGCGAGACAGAAAAGGACCTGGGAGTTCTGCTTGATAATAATCTTTCCTTCAACCAACACCTGGCAGACAAAGTTAACATAGCGAATCGCAATGTAGGCATTATCCGCCGAACCTTCACATATTTGGATGAGGAAATCTTCTTGCTCCTCTACAACTCACAAGTAAGACCCCACCTAGAATATGAAAATGCAGTTTGGAATCCCTATTTGGTGAAAGACAAAGAAGCAATCGAGAATGTGCAGTGTCATGCCACTAGACAGATCCCAGGCATGAGGGAACTGAGTTATGAAGAGCGCCTACGGAAGCTCAATCTCTTCACGCTAGCCTACAGAAGAGCGAGAGGCGACATGATTGAGACGTACAAAATTGTGTCGGGGAAGTACGACCACGAAGCAGCTCCAGACTTGAAGCCAGTCAACACGATGGACCGTCCGAACACGAGGGGAAACAGTAGGAAACTTGATGTGTGAAGAGCCGAAGGAGGCCACGACATGAGACACTACTTCTTCACTGTACGGGTCGCCAAGACGTGGAATAAAGTGCCAGAAGATGTGGTCACAGCTCCTACAGTCGACTCCTTCAAGCGGCGCCTCGACGTGTACTGGGAGAACAACCCGCTGAAATGGGACTTCAAGCACATCAGTGTCATCTACTCTCCAGTTTTGATTTAGATTTCTATTGTAATATTTTGATATGGATATATAGGCTTCGGCCTACATCCATCAATAAATTGTATAAATTGTATTGTATTGTATTGTATGGTCGGTACGCCTCACAACACCGCTACACCTTCCAGCCCTTCTTCCTCCGGTGGCTGAGATCCTCCCTCCATGATCTATCGAGCTCACCTTTAGCAGCGTGGCCCCACGCCAAGGACTTGTTAGCCCTAACTAGCACCAGCGTGCTAAATCACTCCCTTCTCCTTCTCCCTGCTATTGTTGTGGCTTGTCTTCCCTGCTCAGTGTTCCTCTTGTTCTTGTTCTTGTTCTTCTTCTTGTGTTTTTATTGTTCCAACAGCAGGATGATGGATACCTTCTGTTCCCAGGATCCTCGGCTGCATGTCGTCAGACAGCGAGGACGCCCCCCACTCCCCCCCCCCCCCCCCAGGGGATGACGGGTGTCAAGGACGTGGGGGTGAGGAGGGAGGTAGGGAGGAGCGGGGGAGGGTCTGCTGAGACAGTAATGAACTCTCTCTCTCTCTCTGGAGTCCCACACCACCAACACTCAGCATCTGGACATCTGCAACAGCTAGGTTGTTGTTGTTGTTGTATATACATGTCGTTTCAAAGACGACCCGAAGTTTTGTTCGTTATGTCGACGTTCAAATCTCGATTCAGGTCGAATGCTCCGTTTTTTGATTAATGAAAGAAATATCTAATAATAATAAGGGGTTGGTCATTGAATGACCTTGAACAGAGCAGGGGTGATGGTTCCGGTGGCGGTGTGGTTTCTCTTCAGGAGAACGGCGCCCGTCCTGCTGTGCTTCTTCATCAGATCTTTTACACAACATTCAAACCACCATATTGGGCTCCTCCCGTCGCCTCTTGACTCGGGGAGCGATACGCTCTGAGAGTCTATTTATATTTTCTTTTCTTTTTTTCCTCTGAATATTCAAATGTTTAATCGGGGGAAAAACCTAATGATTATCCCAATGCTTGAAATTATGTTTTCTTCTGGCCAGTCTTGGTCGTCTTTCTTTCTGCCGGGGCCGTAGTATAATATATTATATTTTAGAAAATATATTCTACAATGTTATTTTTGGAGTCTTTTAGGGTTGAGGAAGGGATGCTTGGTTGTTCGAGTCCTGGTTTGGATCTGCTCCTGCCCTGTTGTGTAGTGGGCCATTGAAGTGGCCTCATCAGGCCTGCGTCGAGGAGGCGGTTCTGAAGGCCACCGACGGTCCGCGTTGCCTTTTAATGACATCAGAGGCTTCTTTCTCCTCTGCTCCCAGGCGACCTCCAGCTGTCCTTTACAACACGTCCATGTTGGACAACGCTCGGCACGAAGATGACTTCCTGTTGTGCCCTTCGTCCTCGGGACCATGTAATGCCAACGTCTCTCCACATTGAAAATCCATTAAAATTGTGCATTGGGCTGCCGCTCTGCAGCAGGACCTCCGGTTCGGAACTCTGACCCCAGGTCACTCTTCAGATATGTGAATGTTTACCTCCCTTTCCATCGGGTGAGCTCTCGTCATACAGGGACTTGAACCCGTGGTCTGAGCCTACACTTCACCCTTCTTTGTTTACGCCACCATATCTAGAAAAAAAACCTAGTCAGTTTTTGGCATGTTTGCTATTTTTTATATCAAACTTAAAGTTTTAGTAATTCAGTGAAATGTCTCTGCTTGGGTATAACCTCTGCGTTGAATTCATGAATATATCAAGATTCCAGATCAGACAATCATTTGATGTTGTGTTCCTGTGGCTTTGAGAGATGTGTTGAGGACCAGGAGTAACCCAGTCTTAAAGGGATCCTATTATGACCCTACCGTCAGGTGTCAAAATCCATGATCCACTTGTGACATCACAAGTGGGCGTGTCAGAAGTGCGATAGTTAATTGGTTAGAACAACTGCAAGCCACTCACTAGCTGGTATGGTCCAACAGGGGAATTTAGAATAGGCTTTTCATGACTTATTCTATTACTCCAATGACCAGTACCTCTCAGTGTGAGTCCCACCTGGTGGTGAGAGAGGGGCCCTTCAATGCCCCCCACACACACCCCTTCCCCCACTAAGAAAGCCTTGACCTATGCGGTTTTGAAATAAAACACTTAGCGTAGCTAATGTAGCGCAGTGTGTCAGAGCCGTTCACTTTTTGGATAACGACGGTACCTGTAGCGTTAGCAGTCCCACTTGAGATGTCACAAGTGGATAGATGAGGTGTGAAACCACACCTCTACCTACATGGTTTCTACCTACAACGATGTAATGTAGCATATTGTTAGCTAGCACCGTGGCAGGCCTTTACGTAGCGACCAGGTAGATTAGCAGCAGAGCTCTTGACAGCGGCGGCGTTAGCGTTAGCTTGGTAGGCCTTTACGTAGCGGCCAGGTGGATTAGCAGCAGAGCTCTTGACAGCGGCGGCGTTAGCGTTAGCTTGGTAGGCCTTTACGTAGCGGCCAGGTGGATTAGCAGCAGAGCTCTTGACAGCGGCGGCGTTAGCGTTAGCGAGGGGCTGTAATGCATCAGGGATCTCTCCTCTGCTTATTCCCTCGCTCGTCTCTCGGATTATCTTCAAATCCGACCGTGGGAATCCTCCGGAGGGTAAGCGTAACCGAGGAACCCGCTGCCGCTGCGCTCCTTCCCGCTATTTTTATCCCCGTAGCTCTGAGTCAGCTCCGCCGGCCGACATGAAAGCATCGCGTAACACAACTCACCGCTCTCACAATGGGAGGAAAGCGCTCAGGACCACATGCATAATACATCCTGATAACAACATGGAGGACAACAGGGATCTCTCACATACACACATACCCATACCATCACACACACACACATGCAGGCACTCACGTACACATGCACACACATACATGATTGCACACATTGGCTCGCTCCTTAGCTGCCATGGCTACCAGTAAACAACAACAATCATATATGCGAAGGCAAAGACGGTGACGTTGTTAGCGGTTGTTGCTCGTAGCTACGGAACAGCGCTGTCTAACCCCTACCTGCTCCTTAATGACCTGTCTCTGTACTGTCTAACCCCTACCTGCTCTTTAATGACCCGTCTCTGTACTGTCTAACCCCTACCTGCTCCTTAATGACCTGTCTCTGGACTGTCTAACCCCTACCTGCTCCTTAATGACCTGTCTCTGTACTGTCTAACCCCTACCTGCTCCTTAATGACCTGTCTCTGTACTGTCTAACCCCTACCTGCTCCTTAATGACCCGTCTCTGTACTGTCTAACCCCTACCTGCTCCTTAATGACCTGTCTCTGTACTGTCTAACCCCTACCTGCTCCTTAATGACCTGTCTCTGTACTGTCTAACCCCTACCTGCTCCTTAATGACCCGTCTCTGTACTGCCTTACCCCTACCTGCTCCTTAATGACCTGTCTAACCCCTACCTGCTCCTTAATGACTTGTCTCTGTACTGCCTTACCCCTACCTGCTCCTTAATGACCTGTCTAACCCCTACCTGCTCCTTAATGACTTGTCTCTGTACTGTCTAACCCCTACCTGCTCCTTAATGACCTGTCTCTGTACTGTCTAACCCCTACCTGCTCCTTAATGACCTGTCTCTGTACTGTCTAACCCCTACCTGCTCCTTAATGACCTGTCTCTGTACTGTCTAACCCCTACCTGCTCCTTAATGACCCGTCTCTGTACTGTCTAACCCCTACCTGCTCCTTAATGACCCGTCTCTGTACTGTCTAACCCCTACCTGCTCCTTAATGACCTGTCTCTGTACTGTCTAACCCCTACCTGCTCCTTAATGACCCGTCTCTGTACTGTCTAACCCCTACCTGGCAATCCATCCCAGCTCACCCAGTCTCTCTCTGTAGGCCTCTTTACACGCGGGTTGGTCCGTGTCCATCTTCTTCCTCCTCCTCCTCTTCCTGTCTGTCACCAGCGCCTCCTGGCTTTGATCATCCTCTGCTTTCAAATGAATAGGACTCACACACACACACACACACACACACACACACACACACACACACACACACACACACACACACACACACACACACACACACACACACACACACACAGCTCCTGCTCAGAGGATGTGGGCGTGTGCACAAGACACACTTGAAACAGATATCAAAACACATGATACACTATTGAAAAGAAAGACCACACACACAGACTTTTGAAAAGACATCAACCACACACACACACACAGACTATTGAAAAGAAAGACCACACACACAGACTATTGAAAATACATCACAAACACACACACAGAATAATGAAAATACAGGACCACACACACAGGTACTTATGTGTGTGTGTTCAACTTCTATATACTGTTCAGTATACTGTTCTACCTCTGTCTACCTTGAATATAAAATATACCCACACACACACACACACATTTCACATTTCACACACACATACACACAAAACAATGAGACACAAAATGCCATTCAACACTGCCTGCCCCTGCCTTAAAATGACATCATCCTAAGGTACAGGTGAGAGGGTGTTGGCCTAAAACATGACCACGCCCCTTTTTTGTAACCGATTGTATGTTGGAAGTTGTGGACCGTGAGCTGTGGATAACAGTTCTACACCCGGAGTTAGGTCTGTTCAAAAGGACCACGGGCCTTGGAGTGGAGCCCACCATGTTATCCCTGGAATGCCGGCGGGCCCAGAGCTTCTTCTTCTGTGGTGCTGTACTTGTGCCGGGCTGCAGAGTACTTACAGAAGTAACAGGACGAGGTAGGGGTTAGACAGTACAGAGTCAGAGGTATGTCCCTCTAGCGGTACAGCACCGGCTCCAACACGGATGGTACTGCAAAGTCTGGAGCGGACCGGAGAGCAACACAGAATAGTTTAGCTTAGTATAGCTTCCCAAGCCAAGCTCTTAGTGGGGCCAAGGAGGTCAGTCACAGGGGACACAACGGAAGCACAGTTACGGCAAAAATCATCGGCACTAACCGGATAACCCCAGAAAACCACATGGACTCGCCACTGGTGGTGAACATCTATTAAACATGCTTCATCAGCCTCATCAGAGGACACCACCTCCGCATTAGCCGCTGAAAAGAGGAAACAAATGCAGAGATCTCGGAAGCACGGCTGTCAAGGGCACTTGCTAGTCGCCCTGAGCAAATGGACCTGACAAAGCAAGCCGCTCCCACCCGTCTGTCTACCACACAAGAGGCTTTGGCTTTACGGCTACGCTCTTTGTTGTAAAACATACATAGAGGGATTGAATGGGGAGTAAGCATTCCATTGTACTCATGGCAAAACAGAATCTTAAGAGTCCTGAAGAAGAGGAAATTAATCTGACGTTTTTTCTCAACCACGTATGTACCTGCTAACATGGCTTGCAGTGCTGCACTGTGGGTAAGAAGGAACACCAGCACAGAGGCTCTGGATTCACAACGGATTTGACTGCATTCTGCAGAAGTGAAGAACCATTGTTGCCAGTTTTCAAGCGAGGACAGTGAGGGAAGCACAGGGCTTAGTCTCACGATATTTGTCCCTAAGAACTACTTTCATGAGCCAAGACATACTCATCAGCAAGCACAGCTTGCCTCCTCCACCTCAGACGCTCTCTCCTCCCTCAGATAGGTGACAGCCCCCTCAGGGACACCCTTCTGATCTCCTCCACCAGAAGAATCAACTGTTGAAGTTACTCTTTGGTCCTAACTTTTTGGAAACTGGGTTCCCTTCTCTCTGGAAAACCCCCACAAATGTCTGCTTCTAAACCTTACCACAACCTCTAAAAAATGCAGCCTGTAGGCCTCTAGGATCATGGCTGCTGTAATAAACTCCTAGTCAGAGCTTTGGGTTGAGTGCTAATGAGGAAAACATGACGGTGGAAAGCGGTGGCTACATGGCTCAAAATGGGGAAAAAGGTATTCCACGTCATTCTCCGATAAATGAGGAACTAAACATATGTTCCTGCTGACGTCAAACCGAGGAGGGGAGACGGGAGACGTATGAAAACCTGCACTCCAATTCCTTAATTTTTCTCTTCTGCCTCACCTCTTCTCTGTCCCTCTACTGCTCCACTTCTAGTAAACGACAGATCACGCGGAGTCTGCCACTGTACCCACTCTGTTTTGCTGCCAACTTAACTTAACAGACTCAGTTGATTCTGGCTTAATGTTTCCAATAAGAAGTGGGATCTCTTTCAATGCTCTGCGATGGATGAGCTGTGCTTTGGTACAACAAAAGAGCGGTTCTGTCGTAGGAGCTAACCCCCTGCAGATCAAACTTTGTAGTGAAATGACCAAAATGACTCGGCTTAGAGCAAACGTTCACAGAAAATGAACTAATGGAGGCACTCTAGCTACACCCAGGAGCTGTGCTACACCCTTTACTAACACTACCCCCGACCGATGCTACCCCACTGAGAAGATAGGTTACACAGCATGTGGTCCCTGCAACAAACAACCAAGCTCACACAGACAGGATGGAGGCCCAGGCTCGGCTGCATGAGCGGACATGTCGTATCGTGGGCCATGCAACAGAGTTATTGAATGATCATATTCAATGTTCAAAACTGCTTTCAAATCATTCAAACATGCTTTTACATTTTGCGCCGCCACAATGAGCGAAAAGTCATTGTCCACTCCACGAGAAGAGCTTTAAGGCCCGACAGGTGGGAAGGACGCGGGTTGTGTTTTTAGGAGGAGAACCAACACACCTCTGATCTACACCTCAGCGGTTCATTCATGATGATCACATGATTGTTTTGGGTCGGTCTGAATTATTTTGTTCAGAGTATGTCTGTTTCAAATGTTGCTCTGATGCCACACACAGTGAAGTGTGGTGTGTGTGTGTGTGTGTGTGTGTGTGTGGTGTGTGTGGTGTGTGTGTGTGGTGTGGAGAGAGAAGGGGAGAGAGAGAGAGCAGTTCTGGGACGTGGGTCTGTTCCCCGTGCGGCGACCCTAATGCCCCTCCATTCGATTGGTTCTGAAGCCGACTCTGAAGGCTTAAGCACCTCGTCCTCAAAGCGCCAGACTGGAGAGGTTATACGTGTTCTGCTAGAACATGTATAACCTCTCCAGTCTGGCGCTGGACGACTGGCTTTTCAGAGCAACTACCACGCATAACAAAATACCAAAATACCACAGACGAAACTCAAACACTAAATGAATCACTAACATTTGAAGAGATTATGTGAAACGGCCCCCTTTCATGAATTAGCGGCAGTATTTGTCAGCGAGTCAGTGTGTGACATCAACCACGTCAATCAAATCATCCAGTCTACTTTTCTTTTGACCAGGTGCTACAATCAGGTCTTTTTCCTCTAAAGATCCATCTGGAGACATATAAAAAAATGAAGTACTACCTAGCCGGTCAGACGGTGCATTCCTCACTCATGTTGTATTAGCTGTTTGCGTGGTGATGGTGTGGCTGCCTCTCTAGTTGCTAATGGATGTGAGACCAGCAGGCGGGTCGCCCCTCCTCATACAAAGTGAATCCTGCTGCTGAAAGAGCGACCCTGATACCTTCCTCCTCTTCCTCTGATGTACGGCACGCCTCTACGTGGGGCATCACGCATGGGGAAACGTTTGCAGTGTAGCCTGCTGGGACTTGTAGTGCCGAGATGAGATTGAAATAGAAAACTCAAATGATTGCGTGGGGGGGCCAAAGACAATTTTCCCCAGGCCCTGATTTGGCCCCCGGGCCTCGTGTTTGGACACACGTGTGTTCTCGGGATACAATGACCTCACCTTACCTTCTCCTCACCTTACCTTCTCCAAACCCATTACATTACGACCGGCTCTAAGACCGCAAACCACCAGCGAACAGCTGATGTTTGACAGCTTTTCACTGTGGATGTTTGCCGACCGGGACTGGAGCTACTGTACCGTGAAGTAGTGGAGAAATGAGTGTATACATGTGTAGTGTGTTCTATACGTTCTAGTGTGTGTGTGTGTGTGTGTGAGTTTGTGTGTGTGTGCAATATACAACCCACTCCCTGTTCCCTGTTTATGTATTTGATGTGCTATTGTGTGCATGTTTTTCATGTCCTGTTCTAGCAGCTTTATTTTGTCTGTACTTCCTGTTTGTAGTGTTTTTCAATCGACTTATATGATGCAGTTTTGTCAAACTGTATTTATAAACTATATATGAATCTATAATATCCACCAATGTCTCTCTAGAGGACAGGTTTGACAAGAACATCTGGCTTTGTTCTGCTCATCCCTGCTCTACCCTCTGTCCCCTACAGGTGGCCCAGCTCCATAGAAACATGGAAGTGCATGCATGTTTGCAGAGCACTTGAGCTGTGTGTTGAGCTGGGCCCACGACCTCCTGGTTCCTGTTCTGCTTGTCGGGTTAATGAGTGTGAGAAAACAATCCCCTATAATGTAACTTGCTGTCTGCACCTGTCTCTACTACCAACCTAACATGATGGTGGCATTTATTAGGATGAACATCCACTCTGATGTCATTCACAACGCTTTGTGGTGATGTGTTCACTCTCCTCAAATTGTCCTCCTCCCTCCTCCTCCTCCCCTACTCGGCCTCCTCTTCTCCTCTTTCCTCTTCATCTTCTCTCCTCCATTCCTAAGCTCTCCTCTACCATTCCACTCTCCTTCCTCTCTTCCTCTCCCCTCCCTCCCTCCCCCTTCTCTTCTCCTCTCTCCTCACTCTCCCCCTTCTCTTCTCCTCTCTCCTCCCCTCCCCTCCTCTCTCTCTCCCTCCCTCTCCTCTTCTCATCATCTCCTCTCCTCTTTCCTCTCCCACTCCCTCTCCCCTTTCTCCTTCTCTCCCCCTCCCCTCCTTCCTTTCCCTCTCCCTCTCTCCCCTCCTTCCTTCTTCCTTCTCTCCCCCTCACGTTCCTCACCCCCTTTTCTCCCTCTTCCACCCTCCCCTTCTCCCCCTCCCCCTTTTTCCCTCTACCTCGCTCTTCCTCCCCCCTTCTCATCACCTCCTCCCCTCCCCTCTCCTCTTCATCGGAGGTGCTGATGATAACGGGGGAATGGGATTTGAACCCATCACCTCTCCTCCCGAGGACATGAGGACTCCCTCCTCCTGTCACGGTTTGTCACGCCGACGACCTGTCGCCAGCCCTCACAGCACGCGTCCTGTGACCTCGTCAGCTGTTATGTGACAGATGTCACATGACGAGTGTGTGTATGTGTGTGTTTACGTTTACATAATTTACATATTGTTGACATTGTTGTCATCGTATCATAACTATCATAATGTTCCTGTTTCACGGCCGAGAAGACGTTGTTTGGTGAACAAAACATATGTTCCGTCCTGTTTCCATATAAGTCGCACAACTTATTCTTTATGATGGATTATAATGATGTGCACAATCTGTTGTTCTGGATGTTTTCGTAAACATTTCCAGCCGCAGTGCAACTGTTACTTGTTATTTATGGTGAGTTACGTTCAGCCGTCAGCCTGAGAAACCAATCTAGTGGGTGTCGTTAAGTTAATTTCAGCTGTTTGCTTCGGCGATAGCGAGCTAGAATGAGACCATTTCGCCAAACTGTTCTCAAAGTGACTATTTATTCTGCGCATTACAAATAACCCTAATAAACATTTTTTCCCTGTCTGTTGCTGGACGTATTTTGCTGATATTGTAATGTGTAATGTGGTAAAATGAGATGTATTGTTCATCTCTGCAGTGCATGGGGTCTCTGATGGATCTGAACCAGACAGGAAACCACAACCATCACCATGGATACCACAAGTACCACCACAGTACCACCACACTACAGTACCACCACACTACAGTACCACCACACTACAGTACTACTTCACTACAGTACTACTACACTACAGTACCACCACACTACAGTACTACTACACTACAGTACCACCACACTACAGTACTACTACACTACAGTACCACCACACTACAGTACCACTACACTACAGTACTACTACACTACAGTACCACCACACTACAGTACTACTACACTACAGTACCACCACACTACAGTACCACTACAGTACTACTACACTACAGTACTACTACACTACAGTACCACCACACTACAGTACTACTACACTACAGTACTACTACACTACAGTACCACCACACTACAGTGCCACCACACTACAGTACCACTACAGTACTACTACACTACAGTACTACTACACTACAGTACCTGTCACGGATGTGTGTGGTGAGGTTGGACCCAGAACGCAGGCGGAGACCAGGAAAGGAAGAACAGGGGTTTATTAATGGCACAAAACACAATAGAAGGTGATTCCCCAGGACCGACGAGGGAGCTGGGACCGGGAGATCGAGGTGCGTCAAGCCGACAGGTAGGAGACGTAGGGATCGTTGGGGACAGGCGATGGTCAGGTTACCGGGAGGTCGAGGTGCGTCGTGCCGACAGGTAGTAGGCGAACGGATCGTTGGGGACAGGCGATGGTCAGGTTACCGGGAGGTCGAGGTGCGTCGTGCCGACAGGTAGTAGGCGAACGGATCGTTGGGGACAGGCGATGGTCAGGTTACCGGGAGGTCGAGGTGCGGGCGGACTATCTCTCCGATAGTCCGTAGCAGGGTGATCAGGACCAGGGATGAATGTCACCTGGGGACTGGTAGCGTACCGGTTTACACGTAGTACGAACGAGCGACGTCTCTCACTGACGCCGCTGTATAAATAGCCCCCAGGTGAGATCAATGGTAATTAGCCACGGTAATGGTTGGCAGGTGCGTGTGTGTGTGCGCCTCTAGCGCACGCGGCCTGGCAACGCCCCCTGTCAACCACCGTAACCGTGACAGTACCCCCCCCTCAACAGGTGCCTCCTGGCGCCCCACTCGGCCTGTTGGGATGTTCCTGATGGAAGTCGCGGATGAGGGACAGATCCAGGACACTCCGCCGTGGAATCCAACTCCGCTCCTCCGGGCCGTACCCTTCCCAATCCACCAGGTACTGGAAACCCCGGCCACGGCGACGGATGTCCAGGATCTTTCTCACCGTGTAGGCGGGATGGTCGTCGATGATCCTGGGGGGGGGAGGGGGTGTGGTGGGAGGGCACAAGGGACTGGAAGACACAGGTTTCAACAGAGAGACATGAAAGGTGGGATGAACTTTCATGGCTGGCGGCAATCTTAGCCGTACAGAAACCGGGTTGATGACCTTGTCCACCGTGTAAGGTCCCACATAACGAGGCGCCAACTTCCGGGACTGTACCTGGAGTGGTAGGTCACGGGAGGAGAGCCAAACTTGTTGTCCAGGTCGATAGATGGGTGCCTGGACCCTCCGACGGTCCGCCAAACGCCGGTTCCGATCGGCCGTACGAAGGAGTGCCGACCGCGCGGTCCTCCAAATCCGGCGGCAGCGCTGGAGGTGGGCCCGTACCGACGGCACCGCAATCTCCTCCTCCTGGACGGGAAACAGGGGTGGTTGGTAGCCCAGTGATGCCTGGAACGGCGACATCCCTGTGGCGTCGCTGATCAGGGAGTTGTGGGCGTACTCCACCCAAGGGAGGTGGGAACTCCATGAGGATGGATGGTTCGCGGCGACGCAGCGGAGAGCCGCTTCCAGGTCCTGGTTGGCTCTCTCCGTTTGTCCATTGGACTGGGGGTGGTATCCGGAGGAGAGGCTGGCGGTGGCCCCCAGAGCCTGGCAAAACGCCCTCCACAACTGCGACGCGAACTGTGGCCCCCGGTCGGACACTATGTCCAGGGGTATCCCGTGCAGACGGAATACCTGCAGCACCAGGAGGTCCGCCGTCTCCTTGGCCGAGGGAAGCTTGGGCAAAGGCACAAAATGGACCGCCTTCGAAAACCGGTCGACGATGGTGAGGATGGTGGAGTTACCAGCCGACGGCGGAAGACCGGTGACGAAGTCCACGGCGATGTGCGACCAAGGCCGACGAGGGATAGGCAGCGGCTGCAGCAACCCCGCAGGAGGTCGATGTGAGGCCTTGCTGCGTGCACAGACGGTGCAGGCCGTGACAAAGGCCTGGGTGTCCCGGGAGATGGAAAGCCACCAGAAGCTCCGTCTGAGGAAGGACAGGGTCCGTGCAAAGCCGGGATGGCAGGTCAGGCGGGAGGAATGAGCCCACTGCAGCACCCGAGACCTAACTGGATCGGGTACAAACAGCCGGTTAGCGGGACCATTACCTGGATCTGGATGGGTACGTTGAGCCGACCGGACGAGACCCTCAATCTCCCAAGTGACTGCCCCAAGCACGCACACCGGAGGCAGGATGGTCTCTGGCTCGACGAGATCCCTCTCGGTGTCCCACTGGCGAGAGAGAGAGTCCGGTTTCACATTCCGACATCCAGGCCGGTAAGTGAGTGTGAAGTTGAACCTCCCCAGGAACAACGCCCACCGCGCCTGTCGAGAGTTGAGCCGTTTGGCGGTGCGGAGGTAGGCCAAGTTCTTGTGGTCTGTCCAGACCACGAACGGTTGTTCGGCCCCCTCCAGCCAATGCCTCCACTCCTCCAAGGCCAGAACCACTGCCAAGAGCTCCCGATTCCCCACGTCGTAGTTCCTCTCCGCGGGCGACAACTGTCTTGAAAAAAAAAGCACAAGGGTGAGTCTTCCGATCCCCCGTGGCACGTTGAGAGAGGACGGCCCCCACACCGGAGTCCGATGCGTCCACCTCCACCACAAACTGGCACGCCGGATCCGGATGCCTCAGAACCGGAGCCGAGGTAAACAGCCGTTTCAGCTGCGCAAACGCCGCACCTGCCTCCGGAGTCCAGGAGAAAGGAGAGAGCGTGGAGGTGAGCCGAGTAAGTGGGGCCGCGACGCTACTGAAATCCCGGATGAACCTGCGGTAAAAATTAGAAAATCCGAGGAACCGCTGGAGTTGTTTCCGGGACGTAGGCGTCGGCCACTCCGCCACTGCCTTGACTTTAACGGGGTCCGATCGAACCTGGCCCGGTTCGATTATGAACCCCAAAAAGGCCACCGATTTCGCGTGGAACTCGCACTTCTCCGCCTTGACGAATAGCTTGTTCTCCAAAAGTCGCTGAAGGACCAACCGGACGTGCTGAACGTGCTCCCTCTGACTACCTGAAAATATCAAAATATCGTCCAGGTAGACAAAGACGAACAGGTTCAGCATGTCTCGGAGGACGTCGTTCACCAGAGCCTGGAACACTGCCGGGGCGTTGGTGAGACCGAAGGGCATGACCCGGTACTCGAAGTGCCCCAAAGCAGTGTTGAACGCCGTCTTCCACTCGTCCCCCTCACGGATCCGGACGAGATGGTAGGCATTGCGGAGGTCCAATTTGGATAACACCATCGCATTACGGAGAGGCTCTAAGGCTGGGTCGATGAGTGGCAAGGGGTACTTATTTTTTACGGTGATATCGTTTAGCCCCCGGAAGTCAATACACGGTCTTAACGAGTTGTCCTTCTTAGTCACAAAAAAAAAACCAGAACCCACAGGCGACGACGAGGGTCTGATCAGGCCCGCTGCCAGAGAGTCGTGGATGTAGGTCTCCATGGTCTGTCTCTCGGGCCGGGACAGATTGTAGAGTCGCCTCACCGGCAAAGACGCGCCGGGAAGGAGATTGATGGCGCAGTCGTATGGTCTGTGAGGGGGTAAGGAGACGGCCCGTTCCTTAGAGAACACCTCCCCGAGGTCGTGGTAAACGCGGGGGACGGATGAGAGATCGGGAGGACTCAGGACCGGACGGGTGGGTGAGCTGCGTGGGGCTAGAGCGGACCGGAGGCAGTTCGAGTGGCAGAACATGCTCCAACTAATCACGGAACCCGCCGCCCAATCGATGTGTGGATTGTGGGTCGCCAACCATGGTCTACCCAATACCACCGGGGTGTGGGGGGAGGAGATGATGTGTAGGCTGATGGTCTCCCGGTGATTCCCTGACAGAATCAGGGTGAGAGGAACAGACCGTTGAGTGATCCGGGCCAACGGTTTTCCATCCAGTGAGTTCACCTCCAATGGTGGCTGTATCCGCTCGGTGGGAATACCGGCCCGTTCGACCAGAGCCGCATCAATAAAGCTGGCATCTGCTCCGGAGTCCACCAACACCTCCACCGGAAGCCTCTCCCTCGCCCAA
Source organism: Muraenolepis orangiensis (assembly GCA_027704905.1). Taxonomy (NCBI): domain Eukaryota; kingdom Metazoa; phylum Chordata; class Actinopteri; order Gadiformes; family Muraenolepididae; genus Muraenolepis; species Muraenolepis orangiensis. Next base: position 25,532,590 of record CM051016.1, read on the forward strand.
AGGAGATGTCCGAGAAAATGGGAGCCTGTAAGTAGAGCTGGAGAGCGGGTCGCATTCTGGCACCTCAGGGACCCCGCCGTCACTGAGGGGCCCGATCTTTTGGCCGACGATGACAGTCGCGAATGGAGTGTCCCAACGTCCCGCAGTAGAGACAAGCTCCGGTGTCCAGCCTCCGCTTCCGTTCCTGCTGGGAGAGGACCACCCGATCCAACTGCATCGGCTCCTCTGCAAAGGAAGCGGTGGACCGAGAATATCTCCTCTCCTCAGCTGGGCGGGAGACGCTTCTGGAAGGACCCGGACCGTCCCCCCACTGCATAGCTAGGTCGGACACCTGAATGGCCATCTGGATGGCCTCATCCACAGTGCCCTTCTGGCCCCGCAACGCCACCTCCGTGCCCAACTCCCGGTTGAGTCCGCTCTGGAACGCGGACAGGAGTGATTCCTCGTTCCAACCGGACTCCACCGCCAACCGGCGGAACCGGGCGATGTACTCCCGGAGACTAAGCGTTCCTTGCTTAAGCCGCAACAGGAGTTGTCCAGCCTGGGCGCCCCGTATGGGGTGGTCGTACACCCTCATGAGCTCCATCTCGAGAGCCACAAAAGTCTCCACGAGAGGAGATCCTTGCGCACGGAGCGCATCGTACATAGCGAGGGGTCCTCCCTCCAGCAGACTCACTATATACGCAATCCTCCCCGCTTCCCTCGTAAAGCGGGACGGCTGTGCTTCAAAAATATTTTTGCATTGAACCAGGAAGCTCCGGCAGGTGTCCGGATTCCCCGAGTATCTCGGCGGGGGCGGGATGTGCGGCTCCGCGGAACCAGCGAGAACCGGCGTTTGTGGATCCCTCGCCTCGAGGCGCGTTATGCGTACGCCCTGGGACTCCGTGATGTCCAGCAGCCGGGTAATCGTCGCATGGGCGTCCGCCAGATGTTGCTCCCACTGCGCTGCGTAAACGTGGATCTCGCGCTTCACCCGATCTCCGTCGCCGGGGTCCATAATGGCTTGTTCGTTCTGTCACGGATGTGTGTGGTGAGGTTGGACCCAGAACGCAGGCGGAGACCAGGAAAGGAAGAACAGGGGTTTATTAATGGCACAAAACACAATAGAAGGTGATTCCCCAGGACCGACGAGGGAGCTGGGACCGGGAGATCGAGGTGCGTCAAGCCGACAGGTAGGAGACGTAGGGATCGTTGGGGACAGGCGATGGTCAGGTTACCGGGAGGTCGAGGTGCGTCGTGCCGACAGGTAGTAGGCGAACGGATCGTTGGGGACAGGCGATGGTCAGGTTACCGGGAGGTCGAGGTGCGTCGTGCCGACAGGTAGTAGGCGAACGGATCGTTGGGGACAGGCGATGGTCAGGTTACCGGGAGGTCGAGGTGCGTCGTACCGACAGGTAGATGACGGGCGGAACTCCGGGACCGACGAGGGGGGCTGGAACAGCAGACGGGCGGACTATCTCTCCGATAGTCCGTAGCAGGGTGATCAGGACCAGGGATGAATGTCACCTGGGGACTGGTAGCGTACCGGTTTACACGTAGTACGAACGAGCGACGTCTCTCACTGACGCCGCTGTATAAATAGCCCCCAGGTGAGATCAATGGTAATTAGCCACGGTAATGGTTGGCAGGTGCGTGTGTGTGTGCGCCTCTAGCGCACGCGGCCTGGCAACGCCCCCTGTCAACCACCGTAACCGTGACAGTACCACCACACTACAGTACCACCACACTACAGTACTACTACACTACAGTACCACCACACTACAGTACCACCACACTACAGTACTACTACAGTACCACCACACTACAGTACTACCACACTACAGTACTACTACACTACAGTACCACCACACTACAGTACCACCACACTACAGTACTACTACACTACAGTACCACCACACTACAGTACCACCACACTACAGTACTACTACACTACAGTACCACCACACTACAGTACTACCACACTACAGTACTACTACACTACAGTACCACCACACTACAGTACCACCACACTACAGTACTACTACACTACAGTACTACTACACTACAGTACCACCACACTACAGTACCACCACACTACTGTACTACTACAGTACCACCACACTACAGTACCACCACACTACAGTACCACTACACTACAGTACTACTACACTACAGTACTACTACACTACAGTACCACCACACTACAGTACTACTACACTACAGTACCACTACACTACAGTACTACTACACTACAGTACTACTACACTACAGTACCACCACACTACAGTACTACCACACTACAGTACTACTACACTACAGTACCACCACACTACAGTACTACTACACTACAGTACCACTACACTACAGTACTACCACACTACAGTACTACTACACTACAGTACCACCACACTACAGTACTACCACACTACAGTACTACTACACTACAGTACCACCACACTACAGTACTACTACACTACAGTACTACTACACTACAGTACCACCACACTACAGTACTACTACACTACAGTACCACTACACTACAGTACTACTACACTACAGTACTACTACACTACAGTACCACCACACTACAGTACCACCACACTACAGTACTACTACACTACAGTACCACCACACTACAGTACTACTACACTACAGTACCACCACACTACAGTACCACCACACTACAGTACTACTACACTACAGTACTACTACACTACAGTACCACCACACTACAGTACTACTTCACTACAGTACTACTACACTACAGTACTACTACACTACAGTACCACCACACTACAGTACTACTACACTACAGTACTACTACACTACAGTACCACCACACTACAGTACCACCACACTACAGTACTACTACACTACAGTACTACTACACTACAGTACCACCACACTACAGTACTACTACACTACAGTACTACTACACTACAGTACCACCACACTACAGTACCACCACACTACAGTACTACTACACTACAGTACCACCACACTACAGTACTACTACACTACAGTACCACCACACTACAGTACCACCACACTACAGTACCACCACACTACAGTACTACTACACTACAGTACTACTACACTACAGTACCACCACACTACAGTACCACCACACTACAGTACTACTACACTACAGTACCACCACACTACAGTACTACTACACTACAGTACCACCACACTACAGTACCACCACACTACAGTACCACCACACTACAGTACTACTACACTACAGTACCACCACACTACAGTACTACTACACTACAGTACTACTACACTACAGTACCACCACACTACAGTACTACTTCATTTCAGTACTACTACACTACAGTACTACACACTACAGTACCACCACACTACAGTACTCAGTTTATACTCTGGACTTTTATATTGGAGGATCAAAGGCTTTGTGTAGGATGTGAACTTCCTCATTAGGCTCCCTGTTTGCTAAAGAGCACGTGGGCAGCCTGTTCCAAGTCCCCTCTAAGGGATGAAGACGACAGCTGACTGCTGATAAGCGTCTTGAGTCATCAATTCTCTTTTGTTTTCTTACAACGCAGCATATTCTAATGGCAGTTGAACATGAACCTTTGATTTCCTTCCTTTAAAGAGCCCCCCGTCTATTAAGGCTCTAACAGTCCCCCTTGTGTCCTTCCTCCCTCCTGTCCAGCCGGAAGGTTCTGGGTTCAGGTCCCCTAATATCCACATAGAGGAAGTAGTCCCCTTAACCCCTTAACCCCAAGGAGAATTAAGGGGAATTCATTGTGGGGCTGCCGGCTCCCCTGTAAACGCTCCTTCAGTCCAGGTGTGTCCCATCAACACTTAAGCGTCCAATCACAGGTTCATACACCCCATCAGCCAATCACAGGTTCATACACCCCATCAGCCAATCACAGGTTCATACACCCCATCAGCCAATCACAGGTTCATACACCCCATCAGCCAATCACAGGTTCATACACCCCATCAGCCAATCACAGGTTCATACACCCCATCAGACTACAGTGAGACACATACACACCCTCGTCTCACTCGTGCCCCGGTGTGTGTGTGTGTGTGTGTGTGTGTGTGTGTGTGTGTGTGTGTGTGTGTAATCCGGGCTTATCGCCACATCATAATACATGGGACACTGCTTCTGCAGCGGTAGAACTCTGTTGTACTCTTACAAATATACTAACAAATCAAACAATAGATCAACATCCTCACCACGCACACACACACACACACACACACACACACACACACACCGGGGCTCAAGCGAGACAAGGGTGTGTGTGTGTATGTGTTGCATGTCCATGTCCATGTTTGTGTTTTGTGTGTGTGTGTGTGTGTGTGTGTGTACGTGGTTGCAGTATTTCATGGGTAAGTGATTTTGTGTGTGTGTGTGTCTCTCGGCCTGTGCATGTGTGTGTTTCCGCCAGTGCATGTGTTTTTGCATAATTAAATATACACTAAAAGTGTTTTATGTGTATGTGTGTATATTTGTATATACACTTATCATGTTTTATGGGAGTGTGTGTGTGTGTGTGTGTTCTTATACACCCATAGTGCTTAATGTGTGTGTGTGTGTGTGTGTGTGTATGTGTGTGTGTGTATTTTCATATACACATATTGTGTTTTATGTGTGTGTGTGTGTGTGTGTGTGTGTGTGTATTCGTATACACTTATTGTCTTTTATGGGCACACACACATTTGCACTGTGTATTTCTGGAATAAGAGTGTCAGTTTGTTGTTTGTTGTTTGTTGTTGTGTGTTATATCGTAGTGTGTGTGTGTGTGTGTGTGTGTGTGTGTGTGTGTCCTTTATCAATATGGTCATACTTGACTGCCTGCTGGTGTGTTTCGTATTGTAAGCAGACTGAACCACACCAGGACACGTCTGCTCACGTGCACGCCCGCGCTGCTCACGTGCACGCCCGCGCTGCTCACGTGCACGCCCGCGCTGCTCACGTGCACGCCCACGCTGCTCACACCCACGCTGCTCACACCCACGCTGCTCACACCCACGCTGCTCACACCCACGCTGCTCACACCCACGCTGCTCACACCCACGCTGCTCACGTGCACGCCCGCACTGCTCACATGCACACCCACGCTGCTCACGTGCACGCCCGCGCTGCTCACATGCACACCCACGCTGCTCACGTGCACACCCACGCTGCTCACGTGCACGCCCACGCTGCTCACGTGCACGCCCATGCTGCTCACGTGCACACCCATGCTGCTCACGTGCACACCCATGCTGCTCACGTGCACACCCACGCTCTCTGCTGCAGTTTGTTTCCTGGGTGAATTCCTCCCTGCGGTGCGACCTCCATGTTTGATTTGATGTGATTATACTAATAACAAAGGTCTCTCTGTCTCTCTGTCGCTCTCTCTAAGTTTCTCTCTCTATGGTTCTCTGTCTCTCTCTCTCTCTCTCTCTCTCTCTCTCTCTCTCTCTCTCTCTCTCTCTCTCTCTCTCTCTCTCTCTCTCTCCCTCTCTGTCTCTCCCTCTCTCTCTCTGTCTCTCTCCCTCTCTGTCTCTCTGTCTCTCTCTCTTTCTATGTTTCTCTCTCTCTGTCGCTCTGTGTGTCTCTCTCTCTCTCTGTCTCTGTCTCTCTCCCTATATGTCTCTCTGTCTGTGTGTCTGTCTGTCTCTCTCTGTCTCTGTCTCTCTGTGTGTCTCTCTGTCTGTCTCTCTCTCTCTATGTTTCTCTCTCTCCGTCTCTGTCTCTCTCCCTATATGTCTCTCTGTCTGTGTGTCTGTCTGTCTCTCTCTGTCTCTGTCTCTCTGTCTCTCTCTCTCTCTCTCTCTCTCTATGGTTCTCTGTCTCTGTCTCTCTCCCTCAATGTGTCTCTGTCTCTCTGTCTCGGTCTATGTATCTCTCTCCCTCTCTGTCACACATGACTTAATAACTGTGATATCACCTGCTTATGATGTTATTAGGAACCTGTTATAACCTCGCTATCACCTGGTTGTGACCTCGTTATGATTTGTATGACCTCATTATAACCTGGTTGTGACCTGGTTATAACCTTATCAACTCGACCCTAATGGGGATCAGTGTCTATGGGTTGTTATTATGATGTGGTTTCTGTGACTCACTGCCGTAACAAAGTGTGTGTCATGTGTCTGTCTCTAAATTGATTCGTTTTTCTGTCTTGTGTCGAGCCCTACTTTAAATGTCTAAAAGATGCGACCGATAAAGAGTTATCTTGTCCTTACGGCGGCCCAACAGGTGGTCTGTTATGTAACTGGCCAGGCGGAGTGGATGAAGCGGTATCGGGGGAGGGGCACCTCGGTGGTGGTGGTGGGGACCACGACAGGTTGATCCGTGTGTGTTTGAATTGGGATTAGAGAGGCATTACCTGCCGAGCGACCGGATCCCCGGACGCAAACACAGCCGGCGGCCCTCTCCCGGATGACCCTGTCCTCCTCTCGGAGCCTCTGACACACATCCGCCAGCTCTCTGGACACCAGGGGCGCAGCTGCTGCTACCTCCTCCTCTCCTCTCCTCTCCTCTCCTCTCCTCTCCTCTCCTCTCCTCTCGCTGGAGGAGCTGGTGATGTAACACTCCCACCCAGCTCCTCTTTGAAGATCCAAAGTGGCCCTAATCATTTTGGATACTGTAACGATGACACCTAATGTTTTATTTTAATTCACAGAGTGTGTCTTGTGTGGAGAGTGTGGGACAGATTTTCATGTTGACAATCACTTCTGTGCTTAATAAGAGGATTAGCATAATGGAGTCTGCTCACACAACGTCAGCCCTCAGCTCATGTGCTGCTGCCGCTTTTCAATTGGCGTGACCTTGTGTGTGTGTGTTTGACTGTCACTGTGTGTGTGTGTGTGTGTGTGTTTGACTAGCTGTGTGTGTGTGTGTTTGACTGTAGCTGTGTGTGTGTGTGTATGTGTTTGACTGTGGCTGTGTGTGTCTCTGTGTTTGACTGTGGCTGTGTGTGTGTGTGTGTTTGACTAAAGTGTGTGTGTGTTTGACTCGCTGTGTGTCTGTGTGTGTTTGACTGTAGCTGTGTGTGTTTGACTGTAGGTGTGTGTGTGTTTGACTGTTGCTGTGTGTGTGTGTTTGTTTGACTGTCACTGTGCGTGTGTGTGAATGTGTTTGACTCGCTGTGTGTGTCTGTGTGTTTGACTGTAGCTGTGTGTGTGTTTGACTCGCTGTGTGTGTCTGTGTGTTTGACTGTAGCTGTGTGTGTGTTTGACTCGCTGTGTGTGTCTGTGTGTTTGACTAGCTGTGTGTGTGTTTGACTGTAGGTGTGTGTGTGTGTGTGTGTTTGTTTGACTGTCGCTGTGTGTGTTTGTTTGACTGTCGCTGTGTGTGTGAGCGTATGTGTGTGTGTTTGACTGAGTTTGTGTGTGTGTTTGACTGAGTGTGTGTGTGTTTAACTGTGTGTGTTCTTTAATCACTAGAGGATATGTAAAGCAGATATCTTGGTAGGTAGCAGTTAATATTCAGAGAGTAGAGTTAGTTATTTGAATGTGTGCCCAATGGCTGTGTATGTGCATGGTTTCCTTTCCATGTTTTCTCCTCTTGTTAACTGTGTTGCTGCCGCTCCGTCTTGACTTATTGGTGTCTTGTAGCGTTGCTATTCATAGTGAAACGGGGCTGCGCTCGCTGACTAACGCATTCCCACCTGATTACCTCTCCGCCGGTGAGTCGGCGTGACTCACAGACTCCAATTAAATCGGTCGGTGAAGACTCCGAGCCGCTGTGGACCCGCCCTCCCTCCCTCCCTCCACCAGACCGGAGCAGCACCTGCACCCACCTGGCGTCCTCGTTATGCCCTCGTTAGAACCTGCTTTATGAGGTCGTTAACACCTCTGCGGTTTCTCGGGGATGTTGAGAACCCTACCGTGGTCGGGGCCTACCGCTGCTTTATGATATGATACAATATAGTTGTCTACATAGGCGGCTCTTCTCTTTGCCACTAGGCGGCGCTCAAGAGGTTTTTTTGCTGCAGTCCTTTTGCATATTCACCCACGTTCACCCATGGAAGGCGAAGGGTGATTGTGTGACCAGGACACACACGGTCTCTCCTCTTTCTCTCTCCTTCCCTTTCTCCTTCTCTCCTTCTCCCTTTCTCTCCTTGCCTCTCCTCTCTCTCTCTCTCACCTCCACTTGTATGACTCTATTCCACGACTGCTGTCCCACAGACGGTGACGAGGCTAACGTGAAAACAAAGGACACATTTTGCATATGAAAGACGTGAACCAGCGCAAACAGAATGTCCTCCATGAAAACACTTTTTTTAATCTGCTGCTGGGTTCAAAACTTTATCAAACGCCCCGCTGTCACACCGACGATCAGTCGACACGGTGACTGTCATGTCCTTTGTTGTGTTGTGCAGGGACTTTTATTGTTATAATATAAAGAAAGGCTCTTTTGATGGTAGAAGTGAGCCAGAGTCGTTAGATAAGTGAGTTGAACGGTAGTTTCCCCCCCCCCCCGCAGGGCCAGGAAACAGCCGTTTGGTCTCGAGGCTGACGGAGGATCCTGCTACACCCCTCTTCGCCCGTCGGAGACTCACCTTATCTGGGAGTCAAAGTGGAGCGTTTCTCGGTGGGAGGTTTTTCTGCTCGCTAGAAGAAGCCACATGGTTCGTATAATTTCACACACGTCACCGTGTCCGTCTTTTTACATTCCAGGCCTTGAGCTTACATTTCTTGCCTCCGCCATCGAAGATGAAAGAGATTGTTATTTCGCCCCTGTCTGTTTGTTTGTCTGTTGGCAAGATATCTCTCAAACAGTTATGTACAGAATTGGACAAAACTTGGTGGTTAGATTACTTCAAGGAACCAGGGGTCAAGGAACTGTTCGATTTTGGTTCAGATCCGGATCTGAATCGTTATCCAGAGGAACCTTTGGGTGTGGAGGAGCTATGCACTCTACTGAGGGGCCCTCTAGGTTTCTGTGCTGCTGTCAGATGTTTAGTTGTCTGCAGACGTTCACTGGAACCGCATATAAAACTAGAGCAAAGTAGTGTCCACCGCTCAGAAAGAAAGCTGATAAAACATGAACAAAACACTGGGCCTACTTCAGGGTGCTTCACTGTCTGAAGTTCTGGTGGTTAAGTGCTGGAAATGTTTTGGTCATGTCCCACTAGAAGCTCTTGTGTCTGTTGCTGTCTTGAGGGCGGCTGTGATTTGCTGGCTGTGATTGGCCCGCTGTGATTGGCTGGCTGGAACTGAAGGCGTAACGCAATGGTTATGGAATGGAGTGGTGGCCATTTTGTATGCAAACCTGTTTTCCCCCAAGCTGTTTGCTGGGAATTAGCTTGTAACATTTGTTTGTTGTACTGTGGTCAACAATATCCTAAAAACATTCAAAACCAAAAACATTTGCAGCAGAAGAGAGACCATCACAATATGTTAAACAAAAGAGAAGGTGGATTGATGTTACACCACAAGAGCTTCCACCGAGGAGAAGGTGGACTTTCAGATGCTGAGGCAGGAGAGCATCAGCCAAGAATAACATCTTCAGATGTTTTTCCACAACATCTTCACCGAGGAGAAGATGGGCTAAAATCTCTTCAACGACCAGAGCTTCACCGAGGAGAAGATGGGCTAAGATCTCTTCAACGACCAGAGCTTCACCGAGGAGAAGATGGGCTAAGATCTCTTCAACGACCAGAGCTTCACCGAGGAGAAGATGGGCTAAGATCTCTTCAACGACCAGAGCTTCACCGAGGAGAAGATGGGCTAAGATCTCTTCAACGACCAGAGCTTCACCGAGGAGAAGATGGGCTAAGATCTCTTCAACGACCAGAGCTTCACCGAGGAGAAGATGGGCTAAGATCTCTTCAACGACCAGAGCTTCACCGAGGAGAAGATGGGCGTGGTGTACAGTCAACCACAGGTAGGATGGCTGTCGCACCTTCTCTGAACTTTCCCGCGATAGAGTGGCCCGTTATACCGAGGCTGATCAGTGGTTGTTGTTGTTGGCTCAGGATGCACCTGAAGCAATCTGTCAGAGAAAATGGTTCTCTGATGGTTGGTTGAAATGGTTGGAGAACTGGAACCGTGGAGGGGTGAGGTCTTTATGGTCATGTTGCACGTTCATCCAAAGCTCTGCATCAAACATTTGTAAAGTCGCCTCGTAAACGTGAACCAAACACGTGACCTAGTTACGGTGGGGAAGAGCTTGTTTTGGTGGGAAGATACAGACAGTTTGTGCAAAATGCAGTCATGCAAAAGAACAAAACACCATAACCCTAACTGCTTCTGACCCGCTGGCTGTCTCCTTACATGGCTGACACCGCCGTCGGTGTGTGTATGATTGGGTGAATGATTGGGTGTATGATTGGGTGAATGATTGGGTGTATGATTGGGTGTATGATTGGGTGAATGAATGGGTGAATGATTGGGTGAATGAATGGGTGAATGATTGGTTGAGCGTGAGGCATACCTTCTAAAGCCCTGTATAAATGCTGTTCCTGTTAACTGGTTCACGGGGTCTTGAATGCGGCTACCGATGGACTGGTCGCCGTGACGATGGTTGGCGTGAGCTGTAATTGGCTAGCGGGACAGGTGAGCGTAACAACAACTTTTAATTTCCTCTCGATGCGTGCACCTTCGCCTGCTTGGTGAAAGGTTGACCTTTATTATGTGGCTTTATCGTTCTTATTGTTCTAAATAGACACAAAAAGAGGTTGACAGGAAGACACCGGGAAGGAGGCGGTTTGAAACAACGTGTGTGTGTGTGTGTGTGTGTGTGTGTGTGTGTGTGTGTGTGTGTGTGTGTGTGTGTGTGTGTGTGTGTGTGTGTGTGTGTGTGTGTGTGTGTGTGTGTGTGTGTGTGTGTGTGTGTGTGTGTGTGTGTGTGTGTGGCGGCTATAAATATATTTCTGCTGGTACGTCTCCCAGGAAGGTGTTGCTTCCGTTTGTCTTGTTTTTGACGCCTCGTTCGGCGTTTTTTCTGTGGCTTCGTTGCTCCACGCTATATGAAGAACATGCTACGTGAAGGACATGCTACGTGAAGGACATGCTACGTGAAGGACATGCTACATGAAGGACATGCTACGTGAAGGACATGCTACATGAAGGACATGCTACGTGAAGGACATGCTACATGAAGGACATGCTACGTGAAGGACATGCTACGTGAAGGACATGCTACGTGAAGGACATGCTACATGAAGGACATGCTACGTGAAGAACATGCTACATGAAGGACATGCTACATGAAGGACATGCTACGTGAAGGACATGCTACGTGAAGGACATGCTACATGAAGGACATGCTACGTGAAGGACATGCTACATGAAGGACATGCTACATGAAGGACATGCTACGTGAAGGACATGCTACATGAAGGACATGCTACGTGAAGGACATGCTACGTGAAGGACATGCTACATGAAGGACATGCTACGTGAAGGACATGCTATATGAAGAACATGCTACATGAAGGACATGCTACGTGAAGGACATGCTACGTGAAGGACATGCTACATGAAGGACATGCTACGTGAAGGACATGCTATATGAAGAACATGCTACGTGAAGGACATGCTACATGAAGGACATGCTACGTGAAGGACATGCTACATGAAGGACATGCTACATGAAGGACATGCTACGTGAAGGACATGCTACATGAAGGACATGCTACATGAAGGACATGCTATGTGAAGAACATGCTACGTGAAGGACATGCTACATGAAGGACATGCTATGTGAAGGACATGCTACTTGTCCATATTTGGTCATACTAAAGCAGCTGGACATCAGGTACTTCCCTAGCTGAGTTCACAAACAACATGTCCATATATGGTCGTATTACAGCAGCTGGACACATGTAATCACCTAGATGAGTTTACAACATGTCCATATATGGTCGTAGTACAGCAGCTGGACATCAGGTACTCCCCTAGCTGAGTTCTTAGACTCTATGGGCTCCTAGTGATGTCATGCAGGATGGGATCTTCCTCAGGAGGAGGAGGAGGGGTTGTAACCACCACATGGCAGGGTTTAGAGAAGAGGTTCCTCTCTCTCTCTGGTGTCTCCCCTCAGGGTGGAGAGAACACACACACACACACACACACACACACACACACACACACACACACACACACACACACACACACACACACACACACACACACACCTCAGAGAGCCCCCTCTGTATTGTGTTTGTTTATATATAAATAGATGTCTGTATATATATATGTGATTTCTTCGTGTGTGTGTGTGTGTGTGTGTGTGTGTGTGTGTGTGTGTGTGTGTGTGTGTGTGTGTGTGTGTGTGTGTGTGTGTGTGTGTGTGTGTGTGTGTGTGTGTGTGTGTGTGTGTGTGTGTGTGTGTGTGTGTGTGTGTGTGTCATGCTCTATTGGCCTCTCGTCATCCACGACCCACATATCTCCTCTCCACGACCCACACAGAGAGAGAGAGAGAGAGAGAGAGAGAGAGAGAGAGAGAGAGAGAGAGAGAGAGAGAGAGAGAGAGAGAGAGAGAGAGAGAGAGAGAGAGAGAGAGAGAGAGAGAGAGAGAGAGAGAGAGATTGATTTATAAAACCTCCGCTGATGCTCTACTGCATCTCTTAATTATATCAAAGAAACATGAGAAGTGCTCATTTTAACAGTATTATTAAACCCGGAGACGATTATTAAAATAGACTGATTAAATGATACAGGACCATTTATTTTATTTTGTGTGAAATGTAAAATTTGACGTGTCAGCACATCTGGTTTTACTTAAAGGGGAACTTTTTCAACCAGCGTTGATCTTATATGGAAACAAACAATGTTCAACATTCAAGATACAACATGTTCATTTGCCATATGCAACTAGTACAGTGAAAAGCTGATGAATTGAACCACAGTATGAATTTTCGAAAACACAATACTATTAAAATACTGTACACAATAAAAAGAACAATTAAGATAACAATAAAGTGACTGATGGATGATATGTACATGTGTTGAATTGTGCAAAAAACATTTAAAATGCATTTTAAAGTGCCAGTAGTGCAGCAGCATCATGAGTTATGCAGTACAGTGCGATCAGTGCAGTGGCTGTAATGAGTCCAGACAGTCCAGGAAAAGTCTGATAGTGTAATGTAATATGGATGACAATGTTATGATAGTGGTAGCACTCCTAGTAGTTCAGTAGGTGCACTGCCTGTGGATATAAACTGTCCTTAAACCTGGTAGTCCATGGTAGGAACTTGTGGCCAGACCACAGGGGGGAGAAGAGATGGAGCCCAGGGTGGTTGCGGTCCTTTGTGATGGCGATGGCCTTCTTCGGACATCCTAAAGATCTCCTCAATGCATGGAAGTGCACACCCGATGATATTTTCTGCCATCCTCACGACCCTCTGGATGTCTTTCTTGTCCTGTTCAGTGGTGTCTCCGTACCACACGGTGACGCCACCCGTCAGGCTCTCTACGGGCCACACTAGAACCAGCCACCGTTTTAGTTCACCAGCCACCGTTTGCCTATGCTGCTTCTCCTGAGGCACCGCAGGGCATGGAGGCGTATGAGGTGTGCCTTCTTTAGCATGACCTCTGTGTTGCGTTAGAGAATCTGTAGTCCCAGATAGTTCCAGATAGTCCCATGGTTACCTTTCCTCTGTGTTGCTGCACCCAAATCTCCACCCTGAGCTCCACCTAGATCTCCACCCTGAGCCCCACCCTGAGCTCCACCCAGAGCTCCACCCTCAGCTCCACCCTCAGCTCCACCCTAGATCTAGATCACCCTAGAGCGCTTCAAAGGGTGGTGCGGACGGCCCAGTATATCGTTGGAGGTGAGCGCCCCTCCCTCCTGGATATATACAACCAGCGGTGCGTGGCCAAGGCCAAACGCAACATAATAGACATTGCCCACCCCAGCCACCAACTGTCCTCACTGTTACCGTCAGGCAGGCGATACCTCAGTATCAAGTGGTATCAAATAGACTCAGAGACAGCTTCCACAGTCAGGCCATCAGGCTGCTGAACAAAGGCGTATAGCATATAACAATGTAGATTTTATTACATTGATTTATCAACTTGACTTGACTTGATCTCCACACTGAGCTCCCCCCTCAGCTACACCCTAGATCTCCACACTGAGCTCCCCCCTCAGCTACACCCTAGATCTCCACACTGAGCTCCCCCCTCAGCTACACCCTAGATCTCCACACTGAGCTCCCCCCTCAGCTACACCCTAGATCTCCACACTGAGCTCCCCCCTCAGCTACACCCTAGATCTCCACACTGAGCTCCACCCTGAGCTCCACACTGAGCTCCACCCTGAGCTCCACCCTAGATGTCCCAGCTACCTTCGTCTGTCTTACCCCAACTCCATCACATGACTGAGTTGGGGTAACAAGGGGTTGTTTTAACACTATCTCTAATAGAGAGATAAGGTTGTTTTAACACTATATCTCTAATAGAGAGATAAGGTTGTTTTAACACTATATCTCTAATAGAGAGATAAGGTTGTTTTAACACTATATCTCTAATAGAGAGATAAGGTTGTTTTAACACTATCTCTAATATATAGATAGAGAGAAGGTTGTTTTAACACTATATCTCTAATAGAGAGATAAGGTTGTTTTAACACTATATCTCTAATATATAGATAGAGATAAGGTTGTTTTAACACTATATCTCTAATAGAGAGATAAGGTTGTTTTAACACTATCTCTAATAGAGAGATAAGGTTGTTTTAACACTATCTCTAATATATAGATAGAGAGAAGGTTGTTTTAACACTATATCTCTAATAGATAGAGATAAGGTTGTTTTAAAACTATATCTCTAATATATAGATAGAGAAATGTTGTTTTAACACTATCTTTAATAGATAGATAGAGATAAGGTTGTTTTAACACTATATCTCTAATATATAGATAGAGAAATGTTGTTTTAACACTATCTCTAATATATAGATAGAGAAATGTTGTTTTAACACTATCTCTAATATATAGATAGAGAAATGTTGTTTTAACACTATCTCTAATATATAGATAGAGAAATGTTGTTTTAACACTATCTCTAATATATAGAGATAAGGTTGTTTTAAAACTATATCTCAAATAGACAGATATATATAAGTTTTTTTCAACACTATCTTAGAGATAGGGTTGATTAGATAGTGTCTTAATTATTTATTTTCTATTTTTATCTTATTTTATAACTGCTGTCTGTCGTCGGGTTTTGCACATAAGATTTTCACATCACTGCTTTATACTTGTGTAAACTGTGAAGAGACAATAAACTGGACTTGACTTGACTTAATATATAGATGGAGATAAGGTTGTTTTAACACTATATCTCTAATAGATAAATCTAGACAAGGTTGTTTTAACACTATATCTCTAATAGATAGATGGAGATAAGGTGGTTTTAACACTATATCTCTAATAGATAGATGGAGATAAGGTGGTTTTAACACTATATCTCTAATAGATAGATGGAGATAAGGTGGTTTTAACACTATCTCTAATATATAAATCTAGATAAGGTTGTTTTAGCACTATATCTCTAATAGATATATAGAGATAATAAGGTTGTTTTAACACTATATCTCTTAATAGATAGATAGAGATA
Organism: Muraenolepis orangiensis; assembly: GCA_027704905.1. Classification (NCBI taxonomy): domain Eukaryota; kingdom Metazoa; phylum Chordata; class Actinopteri; order Gadiformes; family Muraenolepididae; genus Muraenolepis; species Muraenolepis orangiensis. The sequence goes on from CM051016.1 coordinate 25,548,115, forward strand.
AGTTTGTTTTTCTCACCAGAAGTTACTACTGACCACAGCAGCACAATATGAAGCAGCGGTATGATACAGTAAATTATAAATATAAATGACTCTGCATGCAGTTAATGCAATGTTGCAATCCTGGGGGTCGCCTGTTCGATTCCCTGGCGGTGTATCTACATAAATCCCCGGTTCTATGACCGCCGGATGGCATGATGAATCATTACAAATTAATTGAAGCCCCCCCCCCGTGTCTGGTATCTCCTCGTTAGGACCATGCCTCATAAATCTGAGGAGGAGGAGGAGGAGGAGGAGGAGGAGCACTCGAGGAGGTGATGCATCAGGACGATGAGGAGGAGAGACTTAAACTATCAAGGAGAAATCATTCCCTCATTCCCTGCTCCCTCTCTAGTAGTTTAGTGTAGAGGACTAAATAGGGAAATCCTTCCCTCATTCCCTACTCCCTCTCTAGTAGTTCAGTGTAGAGGACTATATATTCAGATTCAGATTCAGAATTCAGATTCAGAAAACTTTATTAATCCCGAGGGAAATTAAGGTATAGTGAAATATATAAATATAGTGAAATATAGTGAAATCCTTCCCTCATTCCCTACTCTAAAGTAGAGATCATCTGCTCTCTCCTCTCAAACTCCGCTGCTCTGCCAGTACTGACCGTCAACCCCCAGCCCGGACCTACCCAGCCTTGCTGCTTCACTGACATCTCGCAGCATGAAGTTGAGGCCATCATCAAAAATATGAAACCCTCCACCTGTGCCCTGGACCCCTTTCCCACAGCCCTGGTCAAATCTAACATTGGTGCCATAAGTCCCCTGATCACTTCAGTGATAAACCACTCCATCCAGTCTGGTTATGTTCCATCCCCATTAAAAGCTGCTGTCATCAAACCACCCCATTACAACCTGCCATTTCTATCAAAGTTGCTGGAGAAAGTAATTGCCATTCAGATTCACGAACATCTCAAACACAATAACCTCTTTGAAAAATTCCAGTCTGGTTTCCGCCAGGGCCACAGTACAGAAACTGCCTTAGTCAGGGTGACCAATGACCTGCTGATGACAGCTGACACCGGATCTCCATCCCTCCTCATCCTCCTGGATCTAACTGCAGCATTTGACACAGTCGACCATGACATTCTACTCCATTGTCTTCGCTCGACAATTGGACTCTCTGACTCTGCCCTAAACTGGTTCACCTCATATCTCACCGGGAGGACTGAGCACGTCACCTTGGGAGAGGCAAAATCACAAACACACTCTGTGAACTGTGGTGTCCCTCAAGGATCAGTCCTCGGCCCCACCCATTTCACCATATACCTTGGTCATGTCATCAGCCGGCATGGAATATTGTTCCATTGCTATGCTGATACAGCTCTACCTCAGAACAAACCCAACCCCCTCCACACCTCTGCCATCATCCAGCATAACCACATGCCTGGAGGAGATAAAGGTGTGGATGCTCCAAGACTGAAGCCATTCTAGTTGGCACTCCACCAGGTCCTTTCATCCTCCATCACCAGCATCACCTTCTCCGGTCAGAACATTTCACTCTCATCAACTGTCACCAATCTGGGTGTTAAAATGGATCCTCATCTGACCTTTGAGGCCCACATCAAACAAACATGCAAGACCTCCTTCTACCACCTCAGAAATATCACTAAACTCCGCCCCACACTCAGTCTGTCAGATGCTGAAAAGCTTGTCCACGCCTTTGTCTCCTCCAGGCTAGACTACTGTAACGCACTTCTCATTGGGATTCCTAGCAAGAACATCCAGAAGCTGAAGTACATCCAGAACAGCGCTACTAGGATCCTGATGAGAGTGTGGAAGTATGAGCACATCACGCCCATACTCAAATCACTGCACTGGCTCCCGGTCTCACTCAGGATTGACTACAAAATCACCCTCTTCACCTATCAGTGCATTCATGGAAATGCTCCTTACGCAAATTAAAAGTGCGCTTATAAATATAATTTATTATTATTATTACTCTCTCTAGTAGTTCAATGTAGAGGACTATATAGTGAAATCCTTCCCTCATTCCCTACTCCCTCTCTAGTAGTTCAATGTAGAGGACTATATAGTGAAATCCTTCCCTCATTCCCTACTCCCTCTCTAGTAGTTCAATGTAGAGGACTATATAGTGAAATCCTTCCCTCATTCCCTACTCCCTCTCTAGTAGTTCAATGTAGAGGACGATATAGTGAAATCCTTCCCTCATTCCCTACTCCCTCTCTAGTAGTTCAATGTAGAGGACTATATAGTGAAATCCTTCCCTCATTCCCTACTCCCTCTCTAGTAGTTCAATGTAGAGGACGATATAGTGAAATCACTTCAGGACATATAGTAAAGAGGGCGGGGCAAACATACAGTGAGGAAACATACGTCGATATCATTTGTCGGAAGTTATTATTGGTTGGAAGTTAGGGCTCTGCCAGTGGTTGTGAAGGGCGAGTCTATTGAAGAGAAAACACATTTTATAATTAACTTTATATCTCTCTCTCTCTCTATATATATATATATATCTATCTCATATGTGAGTTATGAATTATTAATACCGAGACACAAAACAGTCATCAAACACCATCAAATCAAACACCAAAGGTCTTCCACAAACTGTTTTTGTCATAATCCTGAAAATACAACTTTCGGAATGACTCAATTTAATTTTATTATTCTATTATTCAAGTTATTATTATATTTCAGGAATGATAGGATTTTTATATGAGGCATCTTTTTATTCCTGATTATTTGAACGTGTCCCACGCGTTGACGAGGAGGTTTTAATGAAGTGAGGAACACCTCAGGTCTGCCTCTCTTGCTTTTGTCTCTTTGCATTCTCACCGTTCAATTATAAACCATAATGGGCTCTCAGAAGGGGAGAATTCGGGGCCCCCGGAATAATTAAACGATGTCCGCTGTCTAAAAAGCATAACTTAATACACGCACACACACATACTCACACGCACACGTACACGCACACACACAAAAATGGAAGGAGAGAGAGATGGAAGGGGAGAAAGATGGAAGGGGAGAGAGAGAGAGAGCTGGAAGGAGGGAGAGAGATGGAAGGAGGGAGAGTAGAGAGAGAGATGGAAGGATGGAGAGAGAGATGGAAGGAGGGAGAGAGATCAAAGTAGAGAGAGAGATGGAAGGAGAGAGAGAGATGGAAGGAGAGAGAGAGATGGAATGGGAGGGGAGAGAGAGAGAGAGAGAGAGAGAGAGAGAGAGAGAGAGATGGAAGGAGGGAGAGAGATGGAATGGGAGGGGAGAAAGAGAGAGAGAGAGAGAGAGAGAGAGAGATGGAAGGAGGGAGAGAGAGATGGAAGGAGAGAGAGTAGAGAGAGAGATGGAAGGATGGAGAGAGAGATGGAAGGAGGGAGAGATGGAAGGAGGGAGGGAGAGAGTGATGGAAGGAGGGAGAGAGAGATGGAAGGAGAGAGAGAGATGGAATGGGAGGGGAGAAAGAGAGAGAGAGATGGAGGGAGAGAGAGAGCTAGCTGTGTTTTTTCTTCCTTCACCAATCACACGCTCCGCACCCCGAACACACTCCCCCCCCCCCCCCCCCCCCACCCCATTAATCACGTTGCTCATATATTTAATTTGTATCACAGGGGGCTGCTGCTATTTGTGTGTTTTTATGGGTTTCCTGGATTTTTGTCATCGCTGCTGTCGACGCACACGAGGTCCGTCAAGAGACGGGGAGATGGGGGGGGGGGGGGGGGGGGGAGGGTTGTATGATCGTATTATCAATCCAATTGATGATCCAGTCACTCGCACGGCATTGTGCCCTGCAGGGACATGATGTAGTCCGCCTCCCTCCCCTTGCTCAAGCCCCCTGGTACCTGCGGGTGGTCGCGCCGTGAGGCCCCCAGGGCCTCACGGCTACTACATGACCATACTACATGACCATACTACATGACCATACTACATGACCATACTACATGACCATACTACATGACCATACTACATGACCATACTACATGACCATACTACATGACCATACTACATGACCATACTACATGACCATACTACATGACCATACTACATGACCATACTACATGACCATACTACATGACCATACTACATGACCATACTACATGACCATACTACATGACCATACTACATGACCATACTACATGACCATACTACATGACCATACTACATGACCATACTACATGACCATACTACATGACCACACTACATGACCATACTACATGACCATACTACATGACCACACTACATGACCACACTACATGACCACACTACATGACCACACTACATGACCATACTACATGACCACACTACATGACCATACTACATGACCATACTACATGACCATACTACATGACCATACTACATGACCATACTACATGACCATACTACATGACCATACTACATGACCATACTACATGACCACACTACATGACCACACTACATGACCACACTACATGACCATACTACATGACCATACTACATGACCACACTACATGACCATACTACATGACCATACTACATGACCATACTACATGACCACACTACATGACCACACTACATGACCATACTACATGACCACACTACATGACCATACTACATGACCATACTACATGACCATACTACATGACCACACTACATGACCATACTACATGACCACACTACATGACCACACTACATGACCATACTACATGACCATACTACATGACCATACTACATGACCATACTACATGACCATACTACATGACCATACTACATGACCACACTACATGACCACACTACATGACCATACTACATGACCATACTACATGACCACACTACATGACCATACTACATGACCATACTACATGACCATACTACATGACCATACTACATGACCATACTACATGACCATACTACATGACCATACTACATGACCATACTACATGACCATACTACATGACCATACTACATGACCATACTACATGACCATACTACATGACCATACTCTTTAGACTGAAAACAACGGATTGAGATTGAAAACAATAGAGATCTTATTACTTTGAACCTTTTTAATGATCTTTATACTCTTAATACTACTACTACTACTACTACTACTATAACTACTACTACTACTATTACTACTCTTAATACTACTACTACTACTACTACTACTACTACTACTATTACTACTCTTTATACTACTACTATACTACTACTACTAATACTACTCTTTATCCTACTACTACTGTTCAGCTCTCCCTCTAGCTAGCTATATTTCCCTTTCTCGCAACCAAACAGAGTTGTACATTTTCCTGATATCCCCGATGGCTGCATGCTCTCCGGTCCGGAATCTCAACAGGACCGCACGGATGGGGTTCAGAACGTCCGGGCCCTTCAGCAGAATGCTGTTTAAACTGATTCCCCGAAACTCCTGGCTGCTATTCCACACGAGCCGCACCGGTGTGGAGGCAGAGTGGGGGTTGGGAGCGATCTGATGGCTTACGTACCACACAGGTCCGTCCCACTTACTGATCGCTTCCTCGTTTAACTCGACCGCAGCCCCTCTCTGGATCATCTCATGCACCTGCGCCGCGTATGCCGCTTTCCACACCGGGTCCCTCTCCAATCGCTTCTCGGTCCTCCGGAATGTAGCCTCTACCGCTCCTCTGTTGTTCGGGAGCGAGCTGGGGTCCTCAGTCCACGGGTACTCTGTGTCCCAGTGCGGCAGGTCGCTGTGGTCATCAGACATTACGTACGTCAAGCCCTTTTTGATGATTTCGACCTCCTTTTCCTCTGCGAGAGTCATCTCTTTCCCGCCAGGCTGACAATTTCCGCAGCGACACCCTCCGCATTTTGGCTCGCACGCGGCGCCGATGCTATCCCAGCTCCACCACTCGAGGACCTCTTTGCTGCTTGCAGCTGTTCTCCCGGTCTTTTCATGACCTTGCGGCTTCTGGTCTCCATCCTCTTCTTTGGCGCTGGGCGTCTTGCAGGGGGTCTCCTCAAATCTTACTGCCTCCGTTCTCAGAGAACGCGCAAAGTGCGTCTGGGAGTTGTGTGCGGATCTTTCCCAACTTTCAAACAGGTCTGGGTGCGTTCCTCCCACGGTCTTCCCCAGAGGCCCGTCCCACAGCACTAAGTCTCCCGTCCTTCTTATCCACCGTGGAGCGAGTCGTCCCTCTCGGTGGCTGATCAAGAGCTCGATTTCCTCAGGTCGGACCAGCTCTTTCTTCTCGACCCCAGGGAAGAACTTACAGAGTCGCTCTGGACTGATGACCTTGTCTGCACGAGCGATCGTGTCGAGCCCGTAGCATACCATCTCGTGGGGACTCCATCTGTTGTTGCTCCACGCCCTGACCTTTAGCAGGTACTTGTTAGTCTTGATCTTGACCTTCATTCCACCGACCCCATGCACAGTCAGTGTTACTTGCCTCCGCTCCAGTTGGAGCCGATCGGCGGCCCGGTTGGTGATATAATTTGTGTCGGAGGCGAGGTCTATGAGGGTTCCCAGGGCATGACCTGCTTCTGTTTTGACTGTCAATATCATCATTAGTACTGGATGTTCCTCTGGCCCATTCTCCGCGAAGAGACTTCCGCCTTCTGCGCCCGTGCTCAGCGTCATCGAAGCCTTACTGGTGAATGCGTCCTTCACCCTCTTTTCCTGTTCAGGGTTGAGCCCCAAAGAGTCCAGGACTTCCCGCTGCTTATCAGAGAGCCCTGGCCCTGTCTTCTTTCCCTCACTCCACTTGGGACACAGAAGGTAGTGATGACTCGCTCCTCCTTCATTCTGCTTACACGTTCTGCACAGGTACCGGTTACTACACTCTCCGTCGGCGCCGTGCATGCCCAAACATTTCTGACAGGCTTTGCTTTGCTTTGCTATGGCTCGTTTCTCTGCCAGACTGAGACTCTTGAACTTTCGGCAGAAGAATATTTTGCCACCGTGCTGATCGCTTCCACAGATGTCACACTCTTCTCTTCTTTCCGAGCTCCTGCCCGTGACTCTGGTCTCACCTTGATGTTCCTCTTCTTCTTTATTTACCGGTGAGTCTTTTTCCGTGGCCCTTGTGAACGCCTTCTTCTCCCATCTGACTGGCTTCTCTGGTGCTCTTTCAGAGGTTTCTGTGGAGCCTCGGACTCGCGCCATCCTTTCGAGGATTACTTCCTGCCTTTTCAGAAACAGAAGAAGAGCATCGAATTGCTTGTCTGGGGTGATTTGGTTTTCGGGTTCGGTTACAAAGGTAATCCAGCCTTCCTGCACACGATCTGGCAGTTTGCTCTCGATGGCTTTAAGTACAAGTGGGTTCTTCATAGCGCCCACTTCTCCTAAGTCTGTCAGGTCCATGAGGGCTCTTTCCACTGCCTGAATAAGGTCGATCGCTTTCCTCGGCTGGTTTCCTTTTACCGCCGGTATTCTTTCCAATTCCTCAATAATTTGCAGCGCGATGGTTGCCTTGTCTCCAAACCGATTCTCCAAGGCTTTGAATACGTCTTCCGCTGAGCGGTAGCTCGAGAGTTTGAGCTCCTCGAAAACCTTCCGGTCTATGCTCTCGAGGAGGTGGAGTTTCTTCACCTCTGGCGACCCCGATGGGTCTCCCTGCCGCTGCAGGCTTTCCCAATCTTTCCGCCAGCGATGAAAATCTCTCATACACCCGCTGAACACGGGAAGCCTTGTTGGAGGGAGTTTGATCCTGGAGATGGCTCCAGTGCGGTTGCCTCCAGATGTGGCGCTCTCCAGCCCTGCCTCCCGGGCTTGTTCCCATGCCTCCCGCTGAGCCTCCAGTAGCTTGGCGCGCTCTTGAGCGGCTATTTCTGCTGCCTTCAACTCAATCACGGCCGCCTTCTGCCTTGCATCAGCGATCTCTCCTTCGGCCTCCAATTTCACTTTCGCTGTCTCTTTCTCAAACTCGGCCACGCTATCAGCTGACCTCAGTCTTACCTCAGCGGCTTTCCTTTCCAGCTTGGCAATAGCTTCTTTGTTTTCTTTATCTGTCGTTCGATCTTTGGCCTCTTCTTCGGCGAGAGCGTCTGCCCTTTTCCTCTCATCTTCGGCGAGAGCGTCGGTGGCTATTTGCTTTGCTGCGGCGGCCTTGTCGGCCATTTTGTCAGTATTTTTCTTCTCAATTCTTCCAAACTCAGTCACACACTTTTCCCAAAGTTCATCCCTTTTGTCCTCCAGCTCCTCTAGCGACTTTCTCGTGCTGCACGCCTCAACTACAGGGATCCACTCCTCCCAGCTTGATAACAGACTTCGCGCTTTGATGATGAGGTTCTCTGTGAGTGCGCTTCGTTCTTTACAAATGTCATGGGTTGCCTCTTCTAGACTGATCCTCCTCGCGCCTTCGTGACTCCGTTCTGCTCGTCTAATTGCGGATGAAAGTTTGATTCCCGCGAACCTTGTCCACATGTTGGCCTTTATGACGTGACCGACCTGTTCAACCTTCTGAGCGCTCTCCTCAGCGGCATTGGTGATGTCTTGAAGAAGCTGACTGTTACCTGCCTCAGGTTCCTGACTTGCTTTGGCCCGCAAACCTATCTCATAATTGTCGTTTGCAGAGTCTAGGTCTTTCGCGTTTGACAGGAGCGCCATCCACTCGCGTTTCATGTCATTTTCGCCCATTAATGCCACTGACCTGATGATATGGCGATATCCTCTCTCAAAAGTGACTGCCAATTTTTCCCTTTCAATCTTCAGTGCCTCCATTTTGCCTGTGACTCAGAAATAACCTTTTTTTTTTTTTTTTTTTTTATTTTTTTTTTTTTTTATTATTTTTTTTTTTTATTATTATTATTATTATTATTATTATTATTATTATTTTTTTTTTTTAAATGCAAACAGTCAATAGAGTCACGGAGAATGAGTGCTGGGTGAGGTAGCTCTCTGAATAGCTGCTATTAGCTCACAATTCCTTTCTTGGTGGGTCTTGTAGGTTAGCTTAGTTAGCTGTGGATTCTTACAGTTGGGCTAGCTAGCTGAAGCTAGCTGCGGATTCTTACACTCCTTACCTGCCTAGCTAGCTGTAGCTTTGAGTACTATAAGCCCTACCGCGCGCCTGTTGTGCTATTGCGACAACAGAGCTAACGCTAGCTTAGTTGGCTAATGCTACGCTAGCTAGCAGGTAGTTAGTTAGCTACAGTTGCGGGCTCCACGGCTCTGTTGCCGGCTGGCGGCTGCGTCACTAACCTGACCAGGTTTTAGCTTGCTCTCGCCTCCGGTGAATGGGTACTTGTCCTCCCGGAGCTCCTGTTGCGTCCCACCGTGTTTGTTCTTCTTAGCTAGCTGACGGTCCGTCCTCTTCAGGCTGGTCGTCAGCGGGTGTTTTACAATTGTTCAGCTCTCCCTCTAGCTAGCTGAATGGGTGAAGATCTTCTGCTTACTCCGGCAGTTCGGGTGAAATGATGAGACTTGACACAATTCGTTTTGGTTTTTTCTCCCTTCATTAACAGATTGTAAAACTGACAAAACACATCGATCTATTAGTACATGCAAATAATCACCAGTGAACGAATTAACAGACTCAACATACACAATCATTCAGAGCTCAACTTACCAACTCCCGTATCACTCTATAACTGTCATTCCGTTCCCCTACCACCCAGATTACGTTCCATAAGCCCGCCCCCATTTCTATCTAAGCCAATCACTCTCTGCATGCGTACTTTTAGCCAATCAAAATCAAAGACAATAAAATAAAACTCCAAATGAAATATCCTCCCATGAATTAGCCAAACAACTACTACTACTATTACTATTACTATTACTACTACTACTACTACTACTATTACTACTACTACTACTACTCTTTATACTGCTTCTACTTCTATAATACTACTACAACTACTAATACTACTACTACTATTTACACAACTACTATACAAGCATTACTACTACTACTATTACTACTATTACTCTTGGTCTTTGTCTATATCATTGTTATCATTTCAGTTTTATTTTTGGGTTCCGATAACCTCCCACCTGCTCCGTTCCTCCCTCAGAACATTGAGCAGAGCGGGGTTAGCGTGTCTGGTGTTCATCTCATCCCACCTTGGGGGGCGTGGGACTCAGGATGAGGCAGCTGATGGGTGCTGCCGCCGCTCCGCTCCTTCATTAAGGCTGAGTCTGTTCCCGACGAGGAGGAGGAGGAGGAGGACGCGCTTCCATCCGTCAACACCGATAGCTTTAATCACAACTGTCTCCGGCAGGTACCGCACTCCGGTGGAATAAAGGGCCGTAAAAACGAGTATCTTAAAAGTTAGTTAAGCAAATAATCTGCAGGCACGCACGCACGCACACACGCACCACACACACACACACGCACAAACACACACACGCACCACACACACACACACACGCACAAACACACACAGCTCATTATATTTGGGGGTACTAGCAGGGGTGTACAAATAGGGAGGTGTCTTATCTGCCCGTGAGCTACCTCTGCTTTGCTCCCTCCGCAAATTCAATTAATTCTCACTAATGTTCACCGTTCCGCCCGTTTATTTACGACCAATTCACGGCGGGCCTCGCACGCCCTGTGTTTTAAAAGCTAACCGCAGGGAGGTTATTTTTCTTCTTATTTTTTATTTTTGCCAGAGATTCCAATGTTTTTTTTGTCGTCTCGGAACGGAGCGCGCCCGGTGTCATGGCAACCTGGTGCAGGAGTAGCCAATCAGAGTTGAGGAGGATTGGGGGCCCATATAAGGCTTGTGCTGCACCTCGGATGAATGGAGAAACGTCAAAACGTTTGCTGAAGTACGACAACACTGTCCAACTGGCGAACATTCATTGATTTAAATTATTCATGGATTATGTTCTTTGTTACTCAGACCAAAAAAAATTGTAAAAATCTCAATTGATTTTAGATATATGTTTTTTGATTCTTGACTGTTTCCCTTCGCTGTGGAAACACTTTGGCCCGCATTAGAAACGCAGTTTAGTATTAAAGTATAACTAACAGTTAAAACACATTCAAAGAACTAATATATTCACAAACGGAGCTTATTGCAAAACAAACACTTTTTAAAGACCGTTGGAATAGAAAAGCAGTCAGAGTTTACCTCGAGGTGACAAGAAACCCTTTGGTGGTCAGACGTGTCCTCTGGAGACGCATCTCAGACGCTATATTATTATTATCATTATTATTATTATCATTATCATTATTATTATCATGATTATTATTATTATCATTATTATCATTATTATTATTATCATGACTATTATTATTATTGTTGGCTCCTGTTGGCTCCTGAGCCAACAGGGTCCGTCCTTCGTGCTTAGTTATAGTTGTTTTGTAGGTCTTGTTTCTGTCCATACTGGGACACAGGTGGTCTTTGGTAGGAGAGAGAGGGGTAGAGAGTGAGAGAGAGAGAGAGAGGGGGGAGGGAGCTACAGAAGGTGAGGGTTGTCTAGATGGAATAGCGATGGACCCCAGGCCGGAGACGTGAGATGTGTGACCCCCTATCCGCCGTCTTCATGACGGTCGTCACGCATCGCTGGTCCTTCTTCTCTGCTTCAACCCTGGGTCACATGGTGCTCAGTGACGGGGTCAGCCCCTCAAAACACGCACACACATACACACACACGCACACATGTCAAAGAGCCATCATCCACTCCCCAGCATATGGCTATCCGTTTCCAAGGACCTTATTATTAAGGACTAAATATTTCCCTTCCTTCTGGTTCAACCCGACCGGTAATGAGAAGGTAAAACATTTGATTCATGAGGAAAATCCCGGTAATCCCGACATTCAAATGAAGGTGAATAAATGAATCATTTATTCCAGGGGTTGGAACCTTTGGCTGCAGCCCGGCCCGCCGTCGGGGCTCTGGCCCGCCCTGTGGTCCTCCAGAACCAGTGTCTGTGGGCTTCACTCTATTCTAATAGGATGAAGTGTTTACCTTATTCTGACGGAGGAGAGGAAAGAGGTGAGGGAGGAGGAGGAGGTGGTTAAAGAGGGGGTGAGAAGGGGGGGAAGGAAGAGGTGGAGGGGAGGAGGAGGTGGTGGAGGGGGGAAGGAGAAAGGTGAGAAGAGGGAGGTGGAGGGGAGGAGGAGGGGGGGAAGGAGAAAGGTGAGAAGAGGGAGGTGGAGGGGGGAAGGAAGATGTGTGGGTGGAGGAGGAGGAAGATGTGGATGGAGGTGAGGGTGGAAGGGGGGGGAGAGGTTGTGGGGGAGGATGAGGTGGATGAGGGGGAAAGGGTGAGAAGAGGGAGGTAGAGGAGGAGGAAAAGGTGGTGGAGAGAGGAGGAGGAGGTCCTCGAGGATGTGTTGTGAATATTTCACACAGGGACAATATATATATTCATCTCCCGGAACACAAACATGCTCACATGCCTTTAGGGGACACTTCATGTACTTCAGAGTAGTGGTAGTAGTAGTAGTAGTAGTGTTAGTGGTAGTAGTGGTAGTAGTAGTAGTACTAGCGGTAGTGGTAGTGGTAGTAGTAGCCGTAGTAGTAGTAGCCGTAGTAGTACTAGCGGTAGTAGTAGTAGTACCGGTAGCAGTAGCAGTAGCAGTAGTAGTAGTAGTAAGAGTAGCAGCAGCAGCCGCCATCAGTCCACTGGCTCCCTGTAGCTGCTCCATCCAGTTCAAGACCCTGGTTCCTACAGGGCAGTGAAAGGAGCAGCTCCTTCCTGCCTCCAGGCTATTGGCCTGTCCACTTCGCTCCGCTGCCTCAGGGCGTCTGCTCACCCCATCGTTCATTGGCCGATCTACACCGTCACGCCTCTTCTCCGTCCTGTGGCCCCGCGGTGGAGGAATGAACCCCTTGCTGATGTCAGGACAGCAGAGACGCTGCCCGTCTTCACCCCGCAGGCTAAGAACCCTTCACCTCTTCAGGAAGCTCAACCCTGACACTTCCTCTTAGCACTTAGCGCTGAGTCTTGTTAGCTCTTTTTTTATTTGCCGGTGCTTGTTTATTAGCTTTGGTTTATCAGCTCTGTGTGTCTACTGTCGTCCCCTGTCTGATGTACTTATTGTGTCAAATCTAGGGTGTATTGTTCTTTAACCTGAGCACTGGTTCTGCTCTTAGAGGCTTGTTAGGAAGGACATTGTAATGTGTTATATATTATGTTATTATAATATGTGTGTGTGTGTGTGAATATATTATTATGGCTTCTTAGGAAGTAAATGCACGTATGACTTCTGGTGACTAGTAGTTCTCTTGTCTACCGGTTAAATTACTTTATTTTAAGTGGTTTTGGACAAAAACTTCTGCTAAACTCATGTAGTAGTAGTGTAGTGGTCGTCTGTGTCCGTCTGTCTGACAGCTCTGTTTAATATTTGAATATTATTGTCTTAGTCCCAGCCCCTTATTCCCCCGGAGGTCTTTAGCCTCTTTCCGGGCCATTATTGAAAACCTAATCATTTCAGGCTGATTAAAAGCCCTCTGGTTTGTGCCTCTGGCCTCCGCGGTTCCCTGACCTCGTCGGTCGGTCCGAGGCCCTCGGCGTACGCTGCACAGCCGACAGGCGAGGGCGTCGTTGGCTGAGGAGCTCTTCAGAGGTTAGTCTCCACCGAGCCACCAGGGAGGGGAGGCAGCGTCGCCTCATCCAGCTCACCCTCTTCCGCAAAAGCATCCACGTCTTTGGGGCTCTTCGCTGTATTCTGCAGACAGAGCTGTTGGAACTCTTTTAATTACATCCTACACTTGATGGAAATAATGAATAAACACCGTGGATACACACACACAGATACACAAACACACACAATCTATTTAGTGGAGGGGAGGGGATGTGTGGCATAATGTGGTGCAAATTAATTTTGACAAATTCTTCTCTGGTTGTCATCACTCAGGACGGCTGTAGCGCTGCAGTAGGAGCTTCAAGAGATCTGTCCTCAGTTGGCATCACTGCTGCTGCTTCTTCTTCTTCTTCTCTTCTGGAAACCATGAGCAGGTTACGGGAAGGAAAGTGTCACGGTTTAGCCGAAAGGCCCCGAGTTTGATTCCCGACCTCTAGAGCCTAAAACAGAATTCATAGTCGGTGTGTGGGAACTGCTACCTGACCTCTAACCCCTACCTACTCCATAATGACCTCTCACCCCTACCTGCTCCTTAATGACCTCTAACCCCTACCTGCTCCTTAATGACCTCTAACCCCTACCTGCTCCTTAATGACCTCTAACCTCTACCTGCTCCTTCATGCCTCTAACCCCTACCTGCTCCTTCATGCCTCTTGGATGTGTGTGTGTGTGTGTGTGCTAAATTGTAAAAGAAGTACAAAATCCAAACTGCCTTCAAGCAGAACTTCATCTGTTTAGCATATTAGGCTTAATAATATCGAGCCGCTGTGAAATCCACGCCGAGGGAAGCGACCCCATGCTGAGCCCACGCTGGGCTGAAGCCTTTGATACTCGTCCCGTTCATATCCATTGATCTCTGAAAAACGCCAGAATACATACAGTATATATACAGTATATATATGATCAATTCTCCTGTACAGGGGGTTGGAGGTGTAGTGCTTCATATCTAAGTGGTGACTGGACCAGCGTCAGTATATATACAGTGTGTGTGAATATATATATATATATATATATATATATATATACACACTGTCACAGGCCTATACACACTCACATTGTAATGAGTAGCTCTGTTAAAAAGCAAGGTGTGTGTGTGTGTGATATACAGTGTGCCTCACCACTTGACACGTTACACCTCGGCGTCGGTGAACAAAACGTTGATTCCGTGAATCAAATTTACTTTGTCGTTTCCTCTCCTTGTGCTTTTGTCTGGGACTACACACACACACACACACACACACACACACACACACACACACACAGTGTGTGGGCATTGATGATCTAGTGCCCTGCTCATGGGCACTCCAGCTAGAGACTGAGCCTACGAGGCCGGGGGCGTGAAGCTACATCAGAGATCTGTGATCCGCTAATGAAGTCGTTCAGTCACACAGCAACATGACACACACACACACACACACACTTTCTCTGCTCCACCAGGGTCCACCTAGCTTAACCTAAGCTAGCTTAACGAGCAGCTTAGCCATAGTCCGCTTAGCGCATTAGCTTAGCCGTCGTCTGCTAGCATAGCAGTCGTCTGCTAGTGTGTCAGCTTAAGCTATTGTCCTTCTGTCTCTTAGCCGTTGTCTGCTCATGTGTTAGCATAGCCACTGTCTGCACTTGTGTTAAAGTATTGTTGAAGTCCCATGAAGTATGCGGTGAAACTTCAAACTGTCCGCCATGACAGACGTCTGTCTTCAAGGTCAGTCGGTTGTTTGTCTTCTGAGACGTTTTTAGTGGAGAGGATGAGCAGACAAACATGACATCACACATGACATCACATCACACATCCACCAGCATCAAGGCTCCATGTACCTCCTCCCTCCTCCTCCCTAGATCTGCTCTCTATCCATCCTCCCTCTAACTCCAACAAATACCAACAAACACCAGCAAACACAAACAAACACCAGCAAACACCAACAAACAAACACCAACAAACACCAGCAAACACCAGCAAACACCAACAAACAAACACCAACAACAAACAAACACCAACAAACAAACACCAGCAAACAAACAAACACCAACAAACAAACAAACACCAGCAAACAAACACCAACAAACAAACACCAGAAAACAAACACCAACAACAAACAAACACCAACAAACAAACACCAACAAACAAACACCAACAAACAAACACCAGCAAACAAACACCAACAAACAAACACCAACAAACAAACACCAACAACAAACAAACACCAACAAACAAACACCAACAACAAACAAACACCAACAAACAAACACCAGCAAACAAACACCAGCAAACAAAAACAATCAAACAAAAGAAGTCCCATGAAGTATGCGGTGAAACTTCAAACTGTCCGCCATGACGGACGTCGGTCTTCAAGGTCGGTCGCTTGTTTGTCTTCTGATGAGTTTGTCTTCTTTTTAGTGGAGAGGATGAGCAGACAAACATGACATCACATCACACATGACATCACATCAAACATGACATGACATCACACATCCACCAGCATCAAGGCTCCATGTCCTCCACCTGCGGACTGTGAGGCGTGTTACGGTGGCGATGGTCCTTATGACAGGATACGTGTTACGGTGGCGATGGTCCTTATGACAGGATACGTGTTACGGTGGCGATGGTCCTTATGACAGGATACGTGTTACGGTGGCGATGGTCCTTATGACAGGATACGTGTTACGGTGGCGATGGTCCTTATGACAGGATACGTGTTACGGTGACGATGGTCCTTATGACAGGATACGTGTTACGGTGACGATGGTCCTTATGACAGGATACGTGTTACGGTGATGATGGTCCTCCTTATGACAGGATACGTGTTACGGTGATGATGGTCCCTTATGACAGGATACGTGTTACGGTGACGATGGTCCTCCTTATGACAGGATACGTGTTACGGTGATGATGGTCCTTATGACAGGATACGTGTTACGGTGACGATGGTCCTTATGACAGGATACGTGTTACGGTGACGATGGTCCTTCTTATGACAGGATACGTGTTACGGTGACGATGGTCCCTTATGACAGGATACGTGTTACGGTGATGATGGTCCTTATGACAGGATACGTGTTACGGTGACGATGGTCCTTTATGACAGGATACGTGTTACGGTGACGATGGTCCTTCTTGTGACAGGATACGTGTTACGGTGACGATGGTCCTGATGACAGGATACGTGTTACGGTGACGATGGTCCTTCTTATGACAGGATACGTGTTACGGTGACGATGGTCCTTCTTATGACAGGATACGTGTTACGGTGACGATGGTCCTTCTTATGACAGGATACGTGTTACGGTGATGATGGTCCTTATGACAGGATACGTGTTACGGTGGCGATGGTCCTTCTTATGACAGGATACGTGTTACGGTGACGATGGTCCTTCTTATGACAGGATACGTGTTACGGTGACGATGGTCCTTATGACAGGATACGTGTTACGGTGGCGATGGTCCTTCTTATGACAGGATACGTGTTACGGTGATGATGGTCCTTATGACAGGATACGTGTTACGGTGACGATGGTCCTTCTTATGACAGGATACGTGTTACGGTGACGATGGTCCTTATGACAGGATACGTGTTACGGTGACGATGGTCCTTCTTATGACAGGATACGTGTTACGGTGACGATGGTCCTTATGACAGGATACGTGTTACGGTGACGATGGTCCTTATGACAGGATACGTGTTACGGTGGCGATGGTCCTTATGACAGGATACGTGTTACGGTGGCGATGGTCCTTATGACAGGATACGTGTTACGGTGGCGATGGTCCTTATGACAGGATACGTGTTACGGTGATGATGGTCCTTCTTATGACAGGATACGTGTTACGGTGACGATGGTCCTCTTATGACAGGATACGTGTTACGGTGACGATGGTCCTTCTTATGACAGGATACGTGTTACGGTGATGATGGTCCTTATGACAGGATACGTGTTACGGTGACGATGGTCCTTATGACAGGATACGTGTTACGGTGACGATGGTCCTTATGACAGGATACGTGTTACGGTGACGATGGTCCTTATGACAGGATACGTGTTACGGTGATGATGGTCCTTCTTATGACAGGATACGTGTTACGGTGACGATGGTCTCTTATGACAGGATACGTGTTACGGTGACGATGGTCCTTATGACAGGATACGTGTTACGGTGATGATGGTCCTTATGACAGGATACGTGTTACGGTGACGATGGTCCTTATGACAGGATACGTGTTACGGTGACGATGGTCCTTATGACAGGATACGTGTTACGGTGATGATGGTCCTCTTATGACAGGATACGTGTTACGGTGACGATGGTCCTTCTTATGACAGGATACGTGTTACGGTGATGATGGTCCTTCTTATGACAGGATACGTGTTACGGTGATGATGGTCCTTATGACAGGATACGTGTTACGGTGACGATGGTCCTTCTTATGACAGGATACGTGTTACGGTGACGATGGTCCTTCTTATGACAGGATACGTGTTACGGTGACGATGGTCCTTATGACAGGATACGTGTTACGGTGATGATGGTCCTTGATGACAGGATACGTGTTACGGTGATGATGGTCCTTCTTGTGACAGGATACGTGTTACGGTGATGATGGTCCTTCTTGTGACAGGATACGTGTTACGGTGATCATGGTCCTTCTTATGACAGGATACGTGTTACGGTGATCATCGTCCTTCTTGTGACAGGATACGTGTAATGGTGATGATGGTCCTTCCTGTGACAGGATACGTGTTACGGTGATGATGGTCCTTCCTGTAACAGGATACGTGTAACGGTGATGATGGTCCTTCTTGTGACAGGTACGTGTAACGGTGATGATGGTCCTTCTGTACAGGATACGTGTAACGGTGATGATGGTCCTTCTTGTGACAGGATACGTGTAACGGTGATGATGGTCCTTCCTGTGACAGGATACGTGTAACGGTGATGATGGTCCTTCTTGTGACAGGGTACGTGTAACGGTGATGATGGTCCTTCCTGTAACAGGATACGTGTAACGGTGATGATGGTCCTTCTTGTGACAGGATACGTGTAACGGTGATGATGGTCCTTCCTGTAACAGGATACGTGTAACGGTGATGACAGTCCTTCCTGTGACAGGTACGTGTAACGGTGATGATGGTCCTTCCTGTAACAGGATACGTGTAACGGTGATGATGGTCCTTCCTGTAACAGGATACGTGTAACGGTGATGATGGTCCTTCCTGTAACAGGATACGTGTAACGGTGATGATGGTCCTTCCTGTGACAGGATGTTGAGCTGAACGTGTCATATCATCACTCTGTCGTATAGGATGATTATTTCAATCTTTTACGCCTTTTTTTTTCCCAGCCTCTTTCAATAATCATTCACAGAGAGAGAGGGCGACAGATCGAGATAGATGGATAGAGGGGGAAGAAGGAAATAGATAGAGAGGGAGAGGGAGAGAGCTAGAACTGAGGGGGAGAGAGAGAGAAATAGATGGGGATAGGGAGAAAGAGAGAGAGAGAGAGAAAGAGATCCAAATAGATGGAGAGAGAGGGAAGAGGAGAGAGAGGGGTTAGAGAGAGAGAGAGAGAGAGAGAGAGAGAGAGAGAGAGAGACATGACGGAGAGAGAGAGAGAGAGAGAGAGAGAGAGGCGTGGCAGAGAGAGAGAGAGGCGTGACGGAGAGAGAGAGAGAGCTATATCTCGGCTGACCGCTCTCACATAATGACTTGGCGTTGGAGGAACGGCGGCGTGGCTAGCGGCTAACTGGTTCTGAAGATTGTGAATCCATTGGTAATGAAAGAGTCTCGGTCCGCTCCTCCTTCTTCTTCTGCGATTACGCCGCTGAATGTTTTAACACACTACAGTGCGTTCTTAATTCATACACGGCCTCCCTTTATGACGGATAGTTGTTCCGTAATTAGACAGCGGTGACCTTTCCCTTCCCCCGTCCACCGACGGCTCCATCAGAACACGGACGCCTCATTAATTATTATAATGAGGCGTTAATGTTTTAAACATTATGCTTAACAGCATCACTGTTCAGAGTCCTGCACACACACAGTGTGGGTGGGAGGGTTACAATGTATGTGTGTGTGTCTATGTTTAGTGTGTGTGTGTGTGTGTGTGTGTGTGTGTGTGTGTGTGTGTGTGTGTCTATGTGTAGTGTGTGTGTGTGTGTGTGTGTGTGTGTGTGTGTGTGGTGTGTCTAGTGCATCTGTTTAGTGTGTGTGTGTGTGTTTGTCTGCTTAGTGTGTGTGTGTGTGTATGTCTGTATAGTGTGTGTATGTGTGTGTCTGTTTAATGTGTGTATGTCTGTTTAGTTTGTCTGTTAAGTGTGTGTGTGTGTGTGGTGTGTGTGTGTGTGTGTGTGTGTGTGTCAGTCATTTGTACACGTCCTTGTTAGTTATAATTATATATAGTTATAATAGCTCTGTTGTTGTGACTTAATGTTTCCACGGGTCTACAACACTGCGAGTGTGTGTGCGTTTGTCGTCGCCTTGCATGTTTGTGTGACTGCATGATGTATATATTTTGTGTGTGTGTTTGTTTAGTGTATGTCTGTTTAGTTTGAGTGTGTGTGTGGGTGTGGGTGTGTGGGTGGGTCATCAGCAGCGATGGATTCTGGTCTGTCTGGACCCCTCGCTGTGTTCAGTAACAGCGTTTTGGAGAAGCTTTCCTGGGGTCCTCCACTACAAGCTAACACGCTAAGCTAACAGAACTCAGCTGCCCGGCCACTACTTAGGATGATAGACGACTGCACAGCATTTAAAAACCTTCTTGTCCCTCATCCCGCGTACTGAGACCACGTGGTCCCGCGCGCTGAGACCACGTGGTCCCGCGCGCTGAGACCACGTGGTCCCGCGTGCTGAGACCACGTGGTCCCGCGCGCTGAGACCACGTGGTCCCGCGCGCTGAGACCACGTGGTCCCGCGCGCTGAGACCACGTGGTCCCGCGCGCTGAGACCACGTGGTCCCGCGCGCTGAGACCACGTGGTCCCGCGCGCTGAGACCACGTGGTCCCGCGCGCTGAGACCACGTGGTCCCGCGCGCTGAGACCACGTGGTCCCGCATTTTGTACCACAAAAGACAAACCACCGCAAGACGCTGAAACCACAACTTAAATGTCGCGGCTAACGGCCGACTTTCCTACGCAACGCTTTGACATCCCGACACTTTGAATTAAAGTCATTTGTATTATTTTGCGGGGCGACCGAAGCGTTACTTAAATCAATACGAGTCATTTGTAATGTAAACCGCGGCCGTCGGCTTTTCCGGGGACAGGTGAAATCACTTCGTAAATCATTTGATTAATTAGCACTTAATGCTAATCATCGGATTCATAATGCAGGTGCTCCCGCTGCATTTCTCATTAAGATTTATGGAGTTTGGGTCGCAGTTTTTGTCGAGAATATGTGTAACATGTCGGCCGACGGCAAACAGCATTATGTATTCATGAGTGACGGCGCTTTTTCAGATTTGGATCTGCCTGGTGGAAGTATATACAGACAGCGAGCGGAGACCTAATTATAATGTATAATTAAAACAGATAACTGTCTCTTCCCGACTAGAATCTCAAGGCGTATTGTGTGTAGAATGGCAGCTTCCTGTGTATAATTTAACTGATTTAATTTTTTACTCACTTGAAACCAAAACCAGAAGTCTGAAGTTTGGAATCTGGTGGCTTTAAAGGAGCAGTAGGCAACATTTTGAGGAGGTTCCCCAAACCTGACCAGGATGTCCCCCCTGCCCTAAGCCCCTCCTACAAAACAATTGTCCAATCGCGGGCACACAGACCAGCGTCGTTGGGCGGAGAAAGGCAACCCGGTAACTTGGAATTTTCCTGATTGTTCGCTACAAAAACAGCCCTGAAATTCATGTTTTGGACAGCCTTCTACAGCCATAAGCCAAAAGACATGAGCAATATGTCTTAATTATTTTATACAAATGTTGCCTACAGCTCCTTTAAAAACCATGAATATGAACGAGGGCCGATGTTTATCCTGCATTACAATATGTCCATCATAATATAACATGCTTCCCCTTCATAGAAAGACCCCTGGCAGTATTGAGCTGATGATTCAATTAGTCTGTCCTCATTGTTTGTTTTCAAAGCGTTTGTTCTAGTGTGAGTTTGCTGCTTTGGGCCCCTTGGCCCGGCTGTTATTGTAAATGGGATTATGTTCTCCATTAACTTGCCTGGTTAAGATTGGCTCCAAACATAAATACAAACCCCCATTTTCTGCGCAACACTGGTTCTGTTTCTTTCTGTTTCTGTCCTGAACTCTTCATCTGAAGTTCTGTCGTAGGCCTCTAGTTCTGTTTCTTACTGTGTGTTCTGAACTCTTAATCTGAAGTTCTGTCGTGGGGTCCTGTCGTTCTGTTTCTTACTGTGTGTTCTGAACTCTTAATCTGAAGTTCTGTCGTGGCGGGCTGTCGTACTGTGGCTTTGAAGAGAGGAGATCAGTCGGACGTTGGAGGATCTTAAGTCCTCAAGTGGGACTGAAATTAAACGTTGTTCGGGTCATTTGAATTCCACATTAATTCTATCAGCCTGGCTTCCAGATCTGCTACACAGCCGGAGGTTCTCTGATCTCTCATCACATTGTTCTGGTGGGACTGGAGGACCTCCCGCTGACTCTATAGGCTCTCCAGACAGAACAAGGACAGGACAATATAACAGGCATGATTATGTCATGTCTAAACTTCTTTTTATTTTTATTAACGTTGTCTATCACTGGATGCCTGTTTGAGAAACCGAGGGAAGACTTGGCTAGCGGGGGGAGGACTAGCCTAGCGGGGTGCAAGCATAGCCTAGCGGGAGTGCTAGGCTATTTAACTAGCTAGCTAGCAAGCTCAGGCTGTTAGGTGGTAGACGGTGTGGAGATACGAGAGAGAGAGAGAGAGAGACCCTAATTACAACATGGAAGTCACTACCAACCTCCACTCTCAATACTGATTTATGCTACATGGGTGTTGCCAACCGGCGCTCGCCTCAGCCAGCTGTCCCTTAAGTTCAGTTTTACCTTCGCTAAACAGCGGTATGCTTAGCAACCCAGCACTTAATGCTAAACGGCAGAAGCCTTAGCCCAGGGGCCTGAGTGTTCTACCGTCTCAACAGGTGGGTTATGCCTGCCAACTACGGTAGCAGCAAGTGGTACCATTAAGCTAACAACGGCTCCTCTAAAGCAGGTTTCCCAGCCTGTTTAGTCCCATGCTCCTCCTCCGCTCCATCGAGTACCCCTTCATCCACACCCAACCGCTCATGTGAACCTGAGAACTGATATTATACTCTTATCATTTGGACCAGTATTAATATTGAAAGGGGGCTCCTCTGTCGACTCTTTTATAACGAGAAGAAGCTGAGGTGCATTTCTAGTTGTTGATCAGCAACAATCAACACTGAATATTGAACACATCTCTGTCAGAAATGGTTCCATCCATCCATCCATTTCATTAGATTTAGATCAGCCTGCCAGTTAGTGCAGTCCACTGGGTAGGCTAGTAGGCTCACCTGTCAGTCATTCATCTGGGTGGACACTCCCACTTGTGATGTCACTAATAGGTGACGGCTGATGGACATCACACCCGGTGGTCCCCTTTGACAGGCTCTGACGAACCCGTCAAAAAAGTGCAGGTTTTTTGACAGACGTGTCTGTCACGTTCACTCACATTTCAGATGGCTGGTGGTCTATTTAGGATGCCGGTGGCGAGTGATGTGATGTAAATCAGGAGCCGATGGAGAATATAGAAGGCGTCTTAATCAGCCCCCATGCCGCCGGCTCTCACCTCAGGTCACCTTTTGTTGTAGTACGCTTTTTTTACTTCCAGGTGAAAAACCTGAACCGCTTCACATGCCGGTGACGTCCTCCTGTGCCCTATCCCGTGTATATATCAATATTTAACGCCACAATCATTCCCCGTTTCCCGGGTCTCAAGGCGCTGAGTCGGGGGGTTATGGACCGGCCGGTCAGAATAACTGAAGGTTTCCGTATTTTACATCCGAAGACACAAAAAACAGTTTTGAAGTCTCGGCGGGGGAAGAGAGAGGAACCTTGAGGCCGGTGTGTTTTGTGTGTCAGGGTACCGGAGTGAGCTGGAGGATGCTCGGCCTGGTGGGACCGAGGCCACCGCTCCTCGCATCCCAAGCATCCCTTCCTCTCTTCCCGAGGACCAGTGGACACGCTCAGCCAAAAGCCTCTCACACAACTCACACAACAAAACAACAACAACGGTGTAACGGATAAGAAACTAGCTCTCGCTGAGTCAGGGGTAACACCACCTGGGCCTTCTGTGGTGAGCCTTGGGAGAGAGAGAGAGAGAGAGAGAGGTTATAGGATACATGTTTTATTGGCCATTTGTACAATGGAATGCTTACTCCCCATTCCCTGGGGATGGAGAGTGGAGTGTGAGAGAGAGAGAGGGATAGAGAATAAGGGGGGGGGTTGAAGGAAGAGGAAAGGAGATGACCTGCAAGAGTGACTGCCCGGGAAAGGAAAAGTTTGTTATTGTGTGATGGAGGCAAAGATGGACGATAGCAGAGATGGCATATTCGGGAGTCACAACGGTCCCATTGCATGGTCGCATATTCTCCTCTCTCTGGTGATAACACACCGGCAGTGTGATATTAATAAAGCAGTATCCAGAATATACACCAGGGGTCAAAGGAGTGCTTTCATAAGCGCCGCTAAAAGAAGATTCCTATTACCATCCCACACTACAACCCGGGATTTAAGATGGCGCCCAGCGCCGTCGGTTCGCCGCAGGATTGATGGTCGCCGAACGTGGAGCGTAAATCGGCTCGTGGGGTTTTTACGAGGGGCGGCGCCCGCTTGACTGAAGCGTGGAGTCGGCCAGGCGTCAAGGTCGACCTCGGGGACACACACGCCTCTTTCACCTCGACCGCAACTCAAAAGATGCTCGGCCGTCAGAGGTCAGTGCGGTGATGACGCAGTCGTAGTCCGTGTCACCGGTAGTCCGGTAGTAGCTCAGCGGGTCGTCTGGCAACCCGGAAGGTCGCTGGTTCGATCCCCCGGCTCCTCTCCCTCCTCCTTCTCCTCGCCCAAGTGAGGAGGTGTCCCTGAGCAGGACCCCCTAACCATAACTGCTCCTGATCAGCTGGCTGTCTCCTAGCATGGCTGACACCGTTGTCGGTGTGTGAATGTGAGGCAATAATTGTAAAGTGCTTTGGGTAAGCCCTATAGAAATGCAGTCCATTTACCGTTTACGTTCTGCGTGTTCACCGTGAATCGACCCGGGCGTCCGCATGTCTGCGATTGACCCGGAGCGACTAACTGTCCCTGTTCTACTAGTTCCCCGTCTGGGGAATCAATAAAGTATTATCTTATCTCGGAGCTAGCGGCGTCGGCTACAAATGGAGGTCGAGCCGCCGTGTGGATTCTGGTGGTTCTTCACCTCCTGGGGGGCGGACAGGCGAGGAAATGGGACGTGAGCGTTCCCGGGCCCCTTCTCGGGGTGGGGGTCCTGCGGGGGAGGGGGGGTGTGTGGGGGGGGAAGTCATTACGCTTAATGGAAAAGGTTTGTTAAGCTAGCGGCGGTGGCGCTCGTTCGAGAGGCTACGCTAGGCACCGCGGGGAGGAAGAGATGGACATTAGCAGAGCTCTGGGGAGGTCTCCCTTCTTCCTCTCTTCCTCTTCCTCTCTCTCTCCTTCAGTTCCCTTCCCGTGTTTTCACACACACACACACACACACTGTCCGTCCGTTCTTCTTCTTCTACAGGACATAATGGGAACATACTCTTGTCCATCTTAAAACATGTGCGCGTGTGTCTCTATCCATACCTACGATGTTGGTCCACTATGTGCTCACGGTCGCTCGGGGCCAGATGCTCTTCCAGGCTGCGGTGGTCATCCATTAATGATGATCATCTTCCCGGTTCTATTCAGTGTCTTGTTGAACCTACTGTACATCTCCAGGCACATGGGTGTTATGGGTCCAGAGCGGCTTTACATCATTCATTACATCACATCACATCACAGTCATTTAGCAGACTTACAATAAGAGAACTACTAGTCACCAGAAGTCATTTCAAGTGCATTTCTTTCCTAACAAGCCATAATAATATAACATATACATACATATACACATATATATATAATAACGTAATATATAATTCATTGCATTTCCTTTCTAACAAGCCTCCAAGAGCAGAACCAGGGATTTGAACCAGGGACCTCTCCTAGGATTTGACACAATAAGCACATGAAACAGCTTGTCATGGCTGACCTCTGCATGTCTCTCTGTACTGACCATTATTCCACCAGTATATATAAATACCATTAGATGTACTTTGTACTGATTTACCAGACGGGTCATCAGGGTACCACAGCAGAAGGCACAGGATGATGATCAGTATATAAGAGTTGTGGTCGTGGGGAGATAATATCATTGATAATCATATCTAGGCCACCGTACTATAATATAGTACAATACTATAATGAATTAATATATTCATATATTCTGGTCCCGCTCGGCACCTCCTTCTGCTCTGGTGTTTGTCAGGGCTAATGAATTGAGTTAATCGTCAACGGTGCCATGCGTTATTGAATCCGTTAAGGAAACCAATGGTGCCGATCAAGGTGATGATCAATTAACTAATTGCGTAGACATCACAGTGTCACTGGAACCCGGTCGGTCAGTGGACGGGGTGAGGGCACGGGGACCTCGGCCCAGACCCCGGCCAGAAACACGCTTCTGAGCGGTCCTTCTCAGGGTTTACCACCGCGCCATGGTCCGACTGAGAGAGAGAGTTCTGATCAGATAAGTCACCAAAGACCACCAGGACTTCAGTGGTTTAAGTGGTTGTTTTTTTTGCGATAGTTTTGAACACATATTTCATCTTTTCAAGTCTCTTCTATCCAAACACGACTTTTGTTCTTTTTGTTGGCAAAAGAGCGACAAACTTGTCAAAATTGGAGAACTTAGCACCTTTAGTGGTACAGAGAGATGAGAAGAATGACCAAGAGGAAAAGTGTTATTTTTCCATGGACTCCAGCTCCACAGAGGAGGTCTCAGCCCCTCGGACGCCCGCTGTGCTCACGGTGTTACGCAGTGTGAGTTAATTTAACACTCGGGATGTTTGGCGTTCACGGGGCGTTGCCTCCAGCGTCTGGCCATAGATTATAACTCCTCCCGCACCTCCTCCCTCTCACCTCTTCCCTCTCACCTCCTCCCTCACCGCCTCCCTCATCTCGTCCCTCTCACCTCCTCCTCTCACCTCCTTCTCCCTCACCTCCTCTCTCACCTCTTCCTCTCACCTGCTCCCTCACCGCCTCCTCCCTCACCTCTTCCCTCATCTCGTCCCTCTCACCTCCTTCTCTCACCTCCTTCTCCCTCACCTCCTCTCTCACCTCTTCCTCTCACCTCTTCCCGCTCACCGCCTCCCTCTCACCTCTTTCCCTCTCACCTCCTCCTCTCACCTCCTCCCTCAGCTCCTCCTCTCACCTCCTCCCTCACCGCCTCCCTCTCACCTCCTTCCCTCACCTCCTCTCTCACCTCCTCCTCCCACCTCCTCCTCTCACCTCCTCTCTCACCTCCTCCCTCACCTCCTCCTCCCACCTCCTCCTCTCACCTCCTGCTCTCACCTCCTCCCTCACCTCCTCCTCCCACCTTCTTCTCTCACCTCCTCCCTCTCACCTCCTGCTCTCACCTCCTCCCTCACCTCCTCCTCTCACCTCCTCCCCTCACCTCCTCCTCTCAGTCTGTCTGATGTCTCTCCTAGAGACGCTCTCTGATTGGTTAAAGTAAATGGTAAATTAACTGCATTTACAAAGCGCTTTGATGCTATTTGTGCCTCACATTAACAAATGTATACACACATCCCTTCATTGGGGTTAGGGAGTCTCGCTCAGGGACACTTCTACACTTGGAGGAGCCGGGGATGGAACCAGCAACCTTCTGGTCGCCAGACAACCCGCCC
This sequence comes from Muraenolepis orangiensis, assembly GCA_027704905.1. NCBI lineage: Eukaryota > Metazoa > Chordata > Actinopteri > Gadiformes > Muraenolepididae > Muraenolepis > Muraenolepis orangiensis. Next base: position 25,575,515 of record CM051016.1, read on the forward strand.
ATGGGTAAAGTCATTTTAACAATGACTTTAACAACAGGCTGCCTTCAAACAGACCAGGCATGTGCCCCCTGGTGCTTCTCCTCAAGCCCCCGCACCACTTCTCCAGGGGCGTTCGAGGAGAGAGAGAGAGAGAGAGAGAGAGAGAGAGAGAGAGAGGAGAGGAGGAGGAGAGAGAGAGAGAGAGAGAGGGTCCCCCTGACCCCTTTGTTAAGTGTTTACTCAGCATCCCAGCCTGCAGCGCTGCTCTCAGACGCCGCCGTCCTTGTGGAGGAGAGTCAACAATGAGCCGGTTGAATGGACCAAGAGGACTGAACACATTCAGTCATTATCCCTGATGGTACAGCTGGACCAGGAGGAGAGGCTCTCCCTCTCTCTCTCTCTCCCCCCCCACCTCTCTCTCTCTCTCTCCTCTCTCTCTCTCTCTCTCTCTCTCCCCCCCCCACCTCTCTCTCTCTCTCTCTCTCTCTCTCTCTCTCTCTCCCTCTCTCTCCCTCTCTCTCTCTCTCCCCTCTCTCTCTCTCTCTCTCTCTCTCTCTCTCTCTCTCTCTCTCTCTCTCTCTCCTCTCTCTCTCTCTCTCTCCCCCCCACCTCTCTCTCTCTCTCTCTCTCTCTCTCTCTCTCCTCTCTCTCTCTCTCTCTCTCTCTCTCTCTCTCTCTCTCTCTCTCTCTCCCCCCCCACCTCTCTCTCTCTCTCTCTCTCTCTCTCTCTCTCTCTCTCTCTCTCTCTCTCTCTCTCTCTCTCTCTCTCTCTCTCTCTCTCTCTCTCTCTCTCTCTCTCTCTCTCTCTCCCCCCCACCTCTCTCTCTCTCTCTCTCTCTCTCTCTCTCTCTCTCTCTCTCTCTCTCTCTCTCTCTCTCTCTCTCTCTCTCCCCCCCACCTCTCTCTCTCTCTCTCTCTCTTCTCTCTCTCTCTCTCTCTCTCTCTCTCTCTCTCTCTCCTCTCTCTCTCTCTCTCCCCCCACCTCTCTCTCTCTCTCTGTCTGTCTGTCTCTCTCTCTCTCTCTCTCTCTCTCTCTCTCTCCTCTCTCTCTCTCTCTCTCTCTCTCTCTCTCTCTCTCTCTCTCTCTCTCTCTCTCTCTGTGTCTCTCTCTCAGCAGTTGTTTTAGGTAGCGGTGGCGGCAGCAGCAGCAGCTTGCGGCGCGGTGTTGGCTAACCGTAGCATAATGAATACTGCTTAGACGGAATGGCCTGGAACACAGGGATGAATAAAACATCGCCGCTCAGTCGTTAAACATTTACATACGAGGAGGAGGTGGAAGAGAGGAGGTGGAAGAGAGGAGGTGGGAGAGAGGAGGTGGGAGAGAGGAGGTGGGAGAGAGGAGGTGGGGAGAGAGGAGGTGGGAGAGAGGAGGTGGGAGAGAGAGGAGGTGGAAGAGAGGAGGTGGGAGAGAGGAGGTGGGAGAGAGGAGGTGGAAGAGAGGAGGTGGAAGAGAGGAGGTGGGAGAGAGGAGGTGGGAGAGAGGAGGTGGAGAGAGGAGGTGGGAGAGAGGAGGTGGGGAGAGAGGAGGTGGAGAGAGGAGGTGGGAGAGAGGAGGTGGGGAGGTGGAAGAGAGGAGGTGGAAGAGAGGAGGTGGAGAGAGGAGGTGGGAGAGAGGAGGTGGGGAGAGAGGAGGTGGAGAGAGGAGGTGGGAGAGAGGAGGTGGGGAGGTGGAGAGAGGAGGTGGAAGAGAGGAGGTGGAAGAGAGGAGGTGGGGAGAGAGGAGGTGGAGAGAGGAGGTGGGAGAGAGGAGGTGGGGAGAGAGGAGGTGGGAGAGAGGAGGTGGGGAGAGAGGAGGTGGAAGAGAGGAGGTGGGAGAGAGGAGGTGGGAGAGAGGAGGTGGGAAGAGAGGAGGTGGGGAGAGAGGAGGTGGGAGAGAGGAGGTGGGAGAGAGGAGGTGGAAGAGAGGAGGTGGGGAGAGAGGAGGTGGGAGAGAGGAGGTGGGAGAGAGGAGGTGGGAGAGAGGAGGTGGGGAGAGAGGAGGTGGGAGAGAGGAGGTGGGGAGGTGGAAGAGAGGAGGTGGAAGAGAGGAGGTGGAGAGAGGAGGTGGGAAGAGAGGAGGTGGGGAGAGAGGAGGTGGGAGAGAGGAGGTGGAAGAGAGGAGGTGGAAGAGAGGAGGCGGGGCAGAGAAGGGGGGGAGAGCAGGGGAGAGAGGTGGTGGGACATAAAGAGAGAGGGGAGGAGTGATTAGAGTCTGGTTGAAGCAGCCTCATCTGACCCCAGTCAGACTGATTAGAGTCTGGTTGAAGCAGCCTCACCTGGCCCCAGTCAGACTGATTAGAGTCTGGTTGAAGCAGCCTCACCTGGCCCCAGTCAGACTGATTAGAGTCTGGTTGAAGCAGCCTCACCTGGCCCCAGTCAGACTGATTAGAGTCTGGTTGAAGCAGCCTCACCTGGCCCCAGTCAGACTGATTAGAGTCTGGTTGAAGCAGCCTCACCTGGCCCCAGTCAGACTGATTAGAGTCTGGTTGAAGCAGCCTCACCTGGCCCCAGTCAGACTGATTAGAGTCTGGTTGAAGCAGCCTCACCTGGCCCCAGTCAGACTGATTAGAGTCTGGGGCTGGTGAGGCTGCACACCTGTGGGTCCTTGGTAATCAAGACCCACATATTAAACCAGCCACCACACACTCTCAGGGGGACAATGAACTGGTTTATCCTGTCTCATCCTGTGCCCTCGTCTTGTCGTCGGGAGGAACCCTACAGAAGCCATTCTAGTGGCGTGAGGCAGGGGAGACGATGCTCCTCCCCTCACCGTGGTGTCTCTTTGAGGGGAGGATGGTCTCCTCTCCTGGGCTTCTTCTCAAGGTGTTTCCTCGTCCTTCAGGGTGTGTGAAGCGCGACTCTGAACACACTGTTACACACATCTGCTCACCGTCAGATGTCCTCTTTGGTGTATTGCTCCAATAAACAATATCCTCCTTCCTCGTACGCGCACGCTGTGAGACTTGGCTGAAGATATCAAGTCCTTCTTTTCAGTATTCAACGCTGGCAGCTGTGGTACAATCTCGTGTAGCTCTTCAAGCTAACAACCACAACCAGGCGACTGATTGTCACGGCGTCAAACTCCGAGCTGATTGGTTGGGATGGTTTTGAGAAAGCACCCGGGACAAAGCGTTTTCCCGGGACGTCCCAAGGGAATGTCACTAGCCGGATTTTGATCCACCGAATGCAGTTATGAGCAGATTTCATTCATATGTAGGCTTTTTCATTTTTGAAGGCAGCTTGGTGACCATAATGCATTGTGGGTATTTTGGGTGGAAGAGGGCAGTAGATCCTTCGACGCTAGCTTAGCACTGCGTCACGTCGACTCTCGCTGGAAAAACGCGTCATACAGCTGATGCTAATCCTAATCCTATCGCTCGCCAACTTACATTACATTACATTACACTACATTACATTACATTACATTACATTACATTACACTACACTACATTACATTACATTACATTACATTACACTACATTACATTACATTACATTACATTACACTACATTACATTACATTACACTACATTACATTACATTACATTACACTACATTACATTACATTACATTACATTACATTACATTAGTTAAGTTAAGTTAAGATCGGCCGTTTGATCGGTCGAGGGAAGAGGAAGAGGAAGATGAGAATGAGTAACTTGAGAAAAAGGCTTTCAACACACACACACACACACACACACACACACACACACACACACACACACACACACACGCACACACACAGAGACAAAAACACACACACACAGACAAAAACACACAGACAAACACACACACACACACACACACACACACACACACACACACACACACGCACACACACAGAGACAAAAACACACACACACAGACAAAAACACACAGACAAACACACACACACACACACACACACACACACACACGCACACACACAGAGACAAAACACACACACACAGACAAAACACACAGACAAACACACACACACACACACACACACACACACACACACGCACACACACAGAGACAAAAACACACACACACAGACAAAAACACACAGACAAACACACACACACACACACACACACACACACACACACACACACACACACACACACACACCACACACACAGAGACAAAAACACACACACACAGACAAAAACACACAGACAAACACACACACACACACACACACACAGCTCTCTCGTTGAGGCTCCTTCCAGTCTTTCACCTTTTTCACCTCTTTTCGGTTTCACACTATTTTGTCCTCTTTCTGACTTAATGTCTCGCTTTGTCTTCCATCCTCTCTCTCGCTCCCTCTTTGACAGGTAACACCTCTCTCTCTCTCTCTCTCTCTCTCTCTCTCTCTCTCTCTCTCTCTCTCTCTCTCTCTCTCTCTCTCTCTCTCTCTCTCTCTCTCTCTCTCTCCTCTCTCTCTCTCTCGGAAGTTAGTTGAGTTAGGGTTTTCCGCCACTACACATTAAAGGTAACAAGACAGATGGGTAGATGTGAGGGACAGGTAGGTAGAGGGATATCTCCCTCTCTCTCTCGCTCGCTCGCTCGCTCTTTCTCTCTCCCTCTCGCTCGCTCTCTCTCTCTCTCGCTCGCTCGCTCGCTCTTTCTCTCTCCCTCTCGCTCTCTCTCTCCTTCTCTCTCTCCTCTCTCTCTCTCGCTCGCTCTCACACATACACACACCATCTGTAGCTGTTCTCCTATTTAATTGCTCTGATGCAGGTGTGTGTGTGTGTGTGTGTGTTGTGTCATACTGTGTTATACTGCCGGCCCCCTCCTTGCGTGTGATTGGCCGGCAGTGCGGTGTGGGCGGGGCTGTGCAGGTGCAGCTCAGCCAGGAAGCTGCTTCCCGCAGGAATTCTGAGATCAACGACCAATTTGAGTAAACGTTAGCAGGCGGCTAACGACCTCGGTGGCTCTCTCTATCTCTCTCTATCTCTCTCTATCTCTCTCTATCTCTCTCTCTCCCCCCCTCTCATATGCCCTGCCGTGTCTCTCTAGTAGTAGTAGTGTTGGAAGTATATAGTAGTAGTAGTGAAAGTAGTAGTACCACTAGTGCTGGTGGTAGTAGTAGTATATGGTAATAGTAGCCGTATGTAGTAGTAGTAGTGATAGTAGTAGTAGTGATAGTAGTAGTAGTATATAGTAGTCTTGGTCTCTCCAGACAGGAGAACCAGGTGAAGTGCCTCTCCTGCTGCCTCCAGGGAGTTGTAGTCCCTCTCTGCTCTTTTACAGCCGGGCTTCTCCACACTCTCTGTGATGTAGTTCTGTGTGATTGTGATCGCTGGGATGTATTCACACACACACACACACACACACACACACACACACACACAAGCACACACACGTATACATAAATACACACGCTTAGACTAACACACACACATCAGTAGAGACATGTGTGTGAACACATGCACACACTGTGGTACCCCAAGGGTAGCTTGGGGTCCCACCAGGGCAAAGAGGAGGAGACTTACCTTTGGTTGCGTGGTGGGAGGCGTATATCTCCCAAGGGAGATACTTGGAGGGCTTTAGGACCCGGGGGGAAGGCGAACGAGATCCCGGAGTGAAACGCACAGCTGACCATAATAAACACCTGATTAAATCAGGTGCTTAAAAAGCGCACAGGTAGAGGGTTGCTAGAGGAGAGAGAAGGGGGGCGAGAGGACCGAGACCGTGCTGCCGAGAGGTCCCGCCATACGCTGCTATACTGCTATGCTGTTCTGCCGTTCTGTTTCCAGCAGTGACCAAGGAAGAAAGGAGAAGCCGTCGCACCCGGGAACTTGGGAAGCCGCCAGAGGGTGAGAGGACCGCGGACCCGGCGTGAGACGCCGAAGACAAGCCTTAGTTGTTTTTCATTCCCTCCCTTAAACCCCTGAAATTTAAAGAAATAAAAGGACATTTTTTGGTTAACCCTCAAAAACCCGCTGTTTTTTGCCTCCTTGAGCCTGGGCGCTCACATATGGTGGATGGATGCGGGCTTTCTGACCCAGCTCACAAACCCGAAGACATGGATCCGGCGTTAAGAGAGGTGCTGACAACAGTGTTACAGTCACAGCAAACTTTGCAGAGGGCCATCACAGAGCTTTGTGAGCGCACAATGCAAAGAACCCCGGAAAAGGCGCTGACAAAATTAACGGTAGAAGATGACATTGAATCGTACCTGGAACTCTTTGAACGTGTTGCCATCAGAGAGCAGTGGCCAAGAGAGGAATGGGCCCACTTATTGACTCCTTTTTTAACGGGGGAGGCCCAACTGGCATGCAGGGACCTGTCAGCCCGAGAGGCAGCCGATTATACAGAGCTGAAAGGGAGCATCCTAGCACAGTATGGCTACAGCCTACCGACAAAAGCCCTAAGGGTCCACCAATGGGCCTACGATCCCACGGCTCCAGCTCGGCCCCAGGTCAAAGCACTACACCGTCTGGTCAGGACGTGGCTCACAGAGGGAGACGGACCACTACCGGTGGAACGGGTAGTACTAGACAGATGTGTGAGGTCGCTGCCCAGTGAGGCGAAGAAATACGTATCCCAGCAAGGAGCTCCGGATCTGGATCAACTGATTGCGCTGCTGGAAAACCACCGGGTCACCCAGGAGCTAATGAAGCCGACGGGACGAAACAGCCCGGTGAAACCCGAGAGAACAGGCCATCCTAGGCTGGGTGGAAACTTCAACCGGAGAATGACGGAGCCCTCAGGGAGCAGATGGGGGCGGCCCCTACCAAGAAGTTCCCTGGAAGAGAGACGCTGTTACGGGTGTGGTAAGGAGGGGCATTTTGTGAGAGAGTGCCCGGAAAGAGACGAGTCCATGCCAACAGCCGAGTGTTCCATGGCGTTCTTCCCATGTGGATATCTCAGCAGCGGTTGGATGGAGGCCTGTGAGTCGGCCCCCCGTTTCCCAGTGAGGATCATGGGCAAGGATACGGAGGCCCTGCTGGACTCGGGGAGTGTCATCACACTGGTCCGCCCTGACTTCGTGAGCGAGCAACAAGGCGAGCCAGTGGCAGTAGCATGCATACATGGGGACACAAAAACTTATCCCACAAGCATGGTAAGAATCCAGTCCCCAAAAGGAACGGTAACAATAAGAGTGGGAGTGGTCCCAGGGTTACCGGTACCAGTGCTAATAGGCAGAGATTGCCCCCTGTTCGCGAGATATTGGGAAGACCCCCAACCGGACAGAAGAAAGGGGCCAAAGAAGAGTTCTAAGTGGCGGAAGCCACAGAAAGTGTACCAAGCCTGGGCGGCCCCCTCCGATAACGAATCACCGGTCAGTCCAGAAGAGGAAGAGCCAAATCCCCCGGTAGGCCGACCTAGAACGAGGCAAACCCCTGCACCCCAACCACAGGAACCAGGGCAACCGTCCGGAAGCGGAGAGAGGGGCACCGGGGAGCATTTCTCAGAGTTCCTCCAGTTCCAACCGGAGACTCCAGGGGGCGCCACAGAATTCAGCCGTGAGCAGCAGCAGGATCCAAATTTGGCCCAGGCCTGGAGGAGGGCGGTGCTCGACAATGGGGAACAAGACGAGGTGAGTCAGCACAGGTTTCCATATTTTGCTGTAAAAAATGGACTTGTGTACAGAAGGTTTAAAAAAGGGGAAGAAGTGATTAATCAGCTACTGGTGCCAAGATCCTATGTCCCTAGGGTACTTTATCTAGCACACTCCCATGTCCTGGGAGCCCACCTAGGGGCTGAGAAAACCTGTGACAGAGTGACTTCCCGATTCTACTGGCCAGGGGTTAAGAGGGCGATTGAGGACTACTGTCGACACTGCTCAGAGTGCCAACTCCATAGTCCCAAGGTGACTTTCCACAATCCATTGGTGCCTCTTCCCATAATCGACGTTCCCTTTACACGGATTGGGATGGATATTGTGGGGCCGCTTCCAAAGTCAAGTAGAGGGCACCGTTACATTCTGGTTATCCTGGATTACGCCACCAGATACCCAGAGGCGGTCCCCTTAAGAGCCGCTACGGGTAAGACCATTGCCAGAGAGCTCCTTCTCCTATGTAGTAGGGTGGGCATACCAGAAGAGATATTGACAGATCAGGGGTCCTGCTTCATGTCAAATGTAATGAAGGCCCTATGCCGTCTTCTGAAAGTGACTCAAGTTCGGACATCCGTCTATCACCCTCAGACCGATGGGTTGGTTGAGCGGTTCAACAAAACACTAAAGCAAATGCTAAGGAAAATGATAGACACAGACGGAAAAGACTGGGACCTACTACTACCATACCTCCTGTTTGCCATCCGGGAGGTACCCCAGGCATCCACAGGTTTTTCACCGTTTGAGTTGCTCTATGGCAGAAGACCAAGGGGCCTGCTGGACCTAGCTAAGGAGGCTTGGGAACAACAGCCCACCCGCCACACCACGGTGATAGAACATGTGGAGAAAATGCACCGCAGGATGAGTGAGGTTTGGCCCATGGTAAGAGAAAACATGCAACAAGCCCAGGAGACACAGGCAAGGCTTTATAACAGGGGGGCCCAAGTGAGGGAGTTCAGTCCAGGGGACAAAGTATTGGTCCTCGTCCCCACGCAAGAATGCAAATTTCTGGCCAGATGGCATGGTCCATATGAGGTGGTGGAAAGGGTTGGTCAAGTCAATTATAAAGTCAGACAGCTTGGGAGGAGACAGTCCAGCCAAATATACCATGTTAACCTGTTAAAAAGATGGCATGAACCCATGCAGATACAGGTACATGCACTGTCTACTTACCAACCCTCACAGGAACCTCCTAAAGTCCCCATGGGAGAGCAACTGTCGCCACACCAGGTTCAAGACCTGACCGAGCTGCTGAGCCGGAACCGTGATGTCTTCTCAGACAAACCTGGGAGGACAACCGTAGTGGCCCACGACGTCGTCACGGAACCAGGAAAGAAGGTGCGGCTCAAACCATACAGAATACCAGAGGCCAGGAGAGAAGCCATCCGTGAAGAGGTAAAAACCATGCTAGAAATGGGAGTAATCGAGGAGTCACAAAGCTCCTGGTGCAGCCCAATCGTAATTGTACCAAAGCCAGATGGGACATTAAGGTTTTGCAATGACTTCAGACAGCTCAATGCAATCTCCAAGTTTGATGCTTATCCAATGCCCAGAGTAGATGAGCTGCTAGAGAGATTGGGGCCTGCCAGATTCATTAGCACCCTCGACCTTACACGTGGTTATTGGCAAGTGCCACTCACAGACAGGGCTAAAGAGAAAACTGCCTTTGCAACACCGGATGGTCTCTTCCACTACAAAGTCTTACCATTTGGGGTCCATGGGGCCCCAGCTACTTTCCAAAGGCTAATGGATAAAGTTCTTAGACCCCACAGGGAATATGCAGCAGCCTATATCGACGATATTGTGGTCCAGAGCACGGATTGGCAGACCCATCTACATCGCCTGGAGGCCGTCTTGGGAGCATTACGAGAGGCGGGGCTGACAGCCAAAGCAGCAAAGTGTCATCTGGGCCTGGAGGAGACGGACTATCTGGGCTACACGGTAGGAAGAGGCTGTGTGCGACCGCAGTCATCCAAGGTGGAGGCCATCGCCACATGGCCACGGCCAGGCACAAAGCGACAGCTTAGAACTTTCTTGGGTCTGGTGGGATATTACCGACAGTTCGTACCCAACTTTGCATCCCTAGCAGCTCCACTGTTCGAATTGACCAAGAAAGAAGGGAAGTGCAGTCTAAAATGGACTGGAGAAGCGGAAGAGGCCTTCCAGAGGCTGAGGGACAACCTCTGCAGGGAGCCGGTCCTGGCTACAGTAAACTTCTCACTTCCCCTTGTCTTACAGACGGATGCCTCAGAGGTGGGACTGGGCGCGGTGCTGTCTCAGGTAAAGGATGATGTAGAGCAGCCTATCACATACATCAGCCGGAAATTGCTACAGCATGAAAGAAACTATGCAACAGTGGAGAAGGAATGCCTAGCAATTAAATGGGCGATAGACAAACTGAAGTACTACTTAATTGGTAGGGAATTCACACTGGTAACAGACCATGCACCGCTGAAGTGGATGTCACTTAATAAGGAGAAAAATTCCCGAGTAACCCGGTGGTTCTTGGAGCTACAGAACTTCAGATTTAAGGTGGAACACAGAGCAGGGAAGCTACATGGGAATGCAGATGCCCTGTCCCGAAGATCAGAATGCCTGTGGTCTGGGCCTGCCAAGGGTGCTCTGAAGTTGAGGGGAAGGATATGTGGTACCCCAAGGGTAGCTTGGGGTCCCACCAGGGCAAAGAGGAGGAGACTTACCTTTGGTTGCGTGGTGGGAGGCGTATATCTCCCAAGGGAGATACTTGGAGGGCTTTAGGACCCGGGGGGAAGGCGAACGAGATCCCGGAGTGAAACGCACAGCTGACCATAATAAACACCTGATTAAATCAGGTGCTTAAAAAGCGCACAGGTAGAGGGTTGCTAGAGGAGAGAGAAGGGGGGCGAGAGGACCGAGACCGTGCTGCCGAGAGGTCCCGCCATACGCTGCTATACTGCTATGCTGTTCTGCCGTTCTGTTTCCAGCAGTGACCAAGGAAGAAAGGAGAAGCCGTCGCACCCGGGAACTTGGGAAGCCGCCAGAGGGTGAGAGGACCGCGGACCCGGCGTGAGACGCCGAAGACAAGCCTTAGTTGTTTTTCATTCCCTCCCTTAAACCCCTGAAATTTAAAGAAATAAAAGGACATTTTTTGGTTAACCCTCAAAAACCCGCTGTTTTTTGCCTCCTTGAGCCTGGGCGCTCACAACACACATCAGTAGAGACATGTGTGTGAACACATTGACTCACAAACCCTGAAACCCAATACACACACACACACACACACACACACACACACACAGACACGGTTGCGTTTGTGCTTGTGTGTGTGTGTTTGTTTTCTGACTAAATTGCATCTTTGTCGGAGGACACATCTTGAAACCCAAGGACACCCACCCCCCCCACTCACACAACCTCATGGCATGCCGCCGTGCATTCTGGGAAATGGTTGGGTTGGGGATACACACATACACACACACATACATACATGACATACACACTCACACACACACACACACATAGCCAGACCTCGGGCGCTGCTGTGTCTACATGTAACGTGGTCGACCCAGCCTGCTGGCATGTCATGTTATCTGGACCAACCTGGATACAACACCATGGAGCCTGTTATCAGAGAGCGAGGGGGAGAGAGAGAGAGAGGGGGGAGGGAGAGGGGGGGGAGAGAGAGAGAGAGAGAGAGAGAGAGGGGGGGGGGGAGAGAGGGAGAGAGAGAGAGGGGGGGGAGGGAGGGAGAGAGAGGGAGAGAGAGAGAGGGAGAGAGAGAGGGGGGGAGGGAGAGAGGGAGAGAGAGAGAGAGAGAGAGGGGGGAGGGAGAGAGGGGGAGAAAGAGAGAGGGGGGGGGAGAGAGGGAGAGAGGGAGAGAGAGAGAGGGGGGGAGGGAGAGAGGGAGAGAGAGAGAGGGGGGAGGGAGGGAGGGAGAGAGGGAGAGAGAGAGGGGGGGAGGGGGAGAGAGAGAGAGAGGGGGGAGGGAGAGAGGGAGAGAGAGAGGGGGGAGGGGAGAGAGAGAGAGGGGGGGAGGGAGGGAGAGAGGGAGAGGGGGGGAGGGAGGGAGAGCGGGAGAGAGAGAGAGAGAGGGGGGGAGGGAGAGAGAGAGAGAGAGGGAGAGAGAAAGAGAGAGGGGGGGAGGGAGAGAGAGGGGGGATGGAGGGAGAGAGAGAGAGAGAGAGAGAGGGGGGAGGGAGGGAGAGAGATGATCTCAACACAGTTCAAACACAATAGCAGAAAACACACTACACAACTCACAAGCAAAACAGGGCCAGATAGAGAGAGAGAAAGAGACTTTTTATTTATTATCCAAGGTGATTGGAACTCCGCCAAGGAGTGAAAAACCTGCATTGACACGGAGGCGGTCGTGTCACGATCAACACACACACCCAGACACACACACACACCCAGACACACACACACACACACACACAGACACACACACCTCTGGGTTCGGTAGCAACACAAACTGAATCTCAACGAGAATCCATTTCATTGAGCTGACCACAGAGAACGAGAAGAGTCTCTCTGGACCCCAAGGAGGGAGGGAGGGAGGGAGGGAGAGGGGGAGACACAGAGAGAGAGAGAGAGAGAGAGAGAGAGAGAGAGAGAGAGAGAGAGAGAGAGAGAGAGAGAGAGAGAGAGAGAGAGAGAGAGAGAGTTGTGTAAACTTCTAGGCTCGGTAAATCTTTACATTCCGCTGTCCGGAAGAAGAAGGCCCAGGTGGGTTCTGCAGAACAAACCCCGACGGTTGAGACCTCAGCGCTGGAATCACTCTGCTAAAAAAGGTTTCCTTTTAAGTGTTCTTGTAAAACTGTGATTCTGCGGCACAATGTCTCAGGAAGAGGCTGAAACGTCTGACAAAGCATCTTCTGAAATATTCATGCATCTATATTATTTTTTTAGTGCGCGTTGATGTTTCTCAGCAGCACTGAAGTGCGGCTCTGGATCAAAGCGTCTGCTAAGTGTCAAATGTTTCATAATGGGAAACAAATGAATATCGAATGAATAGCAATAAACCTGTCTTACTGATAAAGCAGAATCTCAGACACCTTTTTAGTCTGGTAGGAAAACACACACACACACACACACACACCCGGCTCACGCCCTTGTCGACACCCGGCTCACGCCCTTGTCGTGATGTGAGACATCGTCTCACATCCTGTCTCACACCCTGTCACACACACACACACACTGTCTCACATCATGTCACACACACACACTGTCTCACATTCTGTCACACACACACACTGTCTCACGCCCTGTCACACACACACACACACTGTCTCACATCATGTCACACATCCTGTCACACACACTCTCACATTCTGTCACACACACACACTGTCTCACGCCCTGTCACACACACTGTCTCACATCATGTCACACATACACTGTCTCACACCCTGTCACACACACACACACACTGTCTCACATCATGTCACACATACACTGTCTCACATCCTGTCACACATACTAAGATAGCTTCCACAGTCAGGCCATCAGGCTGCTGAACAAGGGCGTATAACATATAACAATGTATATTTTATTACATTGATTTATATATACATATTGCTCTTTTCTGTGCTGATTTTTGCATTTTATAAATTGCATTTTTTATTTTTTATTTCAAATTTTTAACTTTATTCTATTTTTATTCTATTTTTATCTATTTTTATCTTATTTTATAACTGCTGTCTGTCGTCGGGTTTTGCACACAAGATTTTCACATCACTGCTTTATACTTGTAAACTGTGAAGTGACAATAAACTTGACTTGACTTGACTTGACATACACACACACTCTCACATGCTGTCACACACACACACACACACACTGTCTCACATCCTGTCACACACACACTCTCACATGCTGTCTCACACACACACACTGTCTCACATCCTGTCACACACACACTCGCACACAGGCTCACATCCTGTAAATGTGCCACATTGCATCATGTCAGTCATGGACCAGGACGGCTGGCGTCGGTCCAAGACCGATGCCTTGTGTTCAATACCTTCTAGGGATCGTCCAATCGATCGGCAGCCGATCATTATCGGCCGATATTCGCTCTAAACCGATTGATCGGAGCTCTCAAAAACAGCCGATCAGAAGAGGCGATCGGATGACGCAAATTACATGAGACATTTCTCGGTACGTGGCAAATGCAATGTGTGTGAAGCAGAAATGCCGGCAGCACTGCTGAAAGCTACCGGTAAATACAGATTGCTGTAAATAGTAATTAATACACAATATATGGAACTTTAAATTAAAGATTTCCCATAGCCCCCACCCACTATGTGATCGGCAAGCGGTGTCCGCCCCAAAGCCCTGACCGGAGCTTCCTCATACTTCAATGTGACCAGTGCTCTGGCTGTTTCCCTCATACTTCAATGGGACCAGTGCTCTGGCTGTTTCCCTCATACTTCAATGTGACCAGTGCTCTGGCTGTTTCCCTCATACTTCAATGTGACCAGTGCTCTGGCTGTTTCCCTCATACTTCAATGTGACCAGTGCTCTGGCTGTTTCCCTCATACTTCAATGGGACCAGTGCTCTGGCTGTTTCCCTCATACTTCAATGGGACCAGTGCTCTGGCTGTTTCCCTCATACTTCAATGTGACCAGTGCTCTGGCTGTTTCCCTCATACTTCAATGTGACCAGTGCTCTGGCTGTTTCCCTCATACTTCAATGTGACCAGTGCTCTGGCTGTTTCCCTCATACTTCAATGTGACCAGTGCTCTGGCTGTTTCCCTCATACTTCAATGTGACCAGTGCTCTGGCTGTTTCCCTCATACTTCAATGTGACCAGTGCTCTGGCTGTTTCCCTCATACTTCAATGGGACCAGTGCTCTGGCTGTTTCCCTCATACTTCAATGGGACCAGTGCTCTGGCTGTTTCCCTCATACTTCAATGGGACCAGTGCTCTGGCTGTTTCCCTCATACTTCAATGGGACCAGTGCTCTGGCTGTTTCCCTCATACTTCAATGGGACCAGTGCTCTGGCTGTTTCCCTCATACTTCAATGGGACCAGTGCTCTGGCTGTTTCCCTCATACTTCAATGGGACCAGTGCTCTGGCTGTTTCCCTCATACTTCAATGTGACCAGTGCTCTGGCTGTTTCCCTCATACTTCAATGTGACCAGTGCTCTGGCTGTTTCCCTCATACTTCAATGTGACCAGTGCTCTGGCTGTTTCCCTCATACTTCAATGGGACCAGTGCTCTGGCTGTTTCCCGCATACTTCAATGGGACCAGTGCTCTGGCTGTTTCCCTCATACTTCAATGTGACCAGTGCTCTGGCTGTTTCCCTCATACTTCAATGGGACCAGTGCTCTGGCTGTTTCCCTCATACTTCAATGTGACCAGTGCTCTGGCTGTTTCCCTCATACTTCAATGTGACCAGTGCTCTGGCTGTTTCCCTCATACTTCAATGTGACCAGTGCTCTGGCTGTTTCCCTCATACTTCAATGTGACCAGTGCTCTGGCTGTTTCCCTCATACTTCAATGGGACCAGTGCTCTGGCTGTTTCCCTCATACTTCAATGGGACCAGTGCTCTGGCTGTTTCCCTCATACTTCAATGTGACCAGTGCTCTGGCTGTTTCCCTCATACTTCAATGGGACCAGTGCTCTGGCTGTTTCCCTCATACTTCAATGGGACCAGTGCTCTGGCTGTTTCCCTCATACTTCAATGGGACCAGTGCTCTGGCTGTTTCCCTCATACTTCAATGTGACCAGTGCTCTGGCTGTTTCCCTCATACTTCAATGGGACCAGTGCTCTGGCTGTTTCCCTCATACTTCAATGGGACCAGTGCTCTGGCTGTTTCCCTCATACTTCAATGGGACCAGTGCTCTGGCTGTTTCCCTCATACTTCAATGGGACCAGTGCTCTGGCTGTTTCCCTCATACTTCAATGTGACCAGTGCTCTGGCTGTTTCCCTCATACTTCAATGTGACCAGTGCTCTGGCTGTTTCCCTCATACTTCAATGTGACCAGTGCTCTGGCTGTTTCCCTCATACTTCAATGGGACCAGTGCTCTGGCTGTTTCCCTCATACTTCAATGGGACCAGTGCTCTGGCTGTTTCCCTCATACTTCAATGGGACCAGTGCTCTGGCTGTTTCCCTCATACTTCAATGGGACCAGTGCTCTGGCTGTTTCCCTCATACTTCAATGTGACCAGTGCTCTGGCTGTTTCCCTCATACTTCAATGGGACCAGTGCTCTGGCTGTTTCCCTCATACTTCAATGGGACCAGTGCTCTGGCTGTTTCCCTCATACTTCAATGTGACCAGTGCTCTGGCTGTTTCCCTCATACTTCAATGTGACCAGTGCTCTGGCTGTTTCCCTCATACTTCAATGGGACCAGTGCTCTGGCTGTTTCCCTCATACTTCAATGGGACCAGTGCTCTGGCTGTTTCCCTCATACTTCAATGTGACCAGTGCTCTGGCTGTTTCCCTCATACTTCAATGTGACCAGTGCTCTGGCTGTTTCCCTCATACTTCAATGGGACCAGTGCTCTGGCTGTTTCCCTCATACTTCAATGGGACCAGTGCTCTGGCTGTTTCCCTCATACTTCAATGGGACCAGTGCTCTGGCTGTTTCCCTCATACTTCAATGTGACCAGTGCTCTGGCTGTTTCCCTCATACTTCAATGTGACCAGTGCTCTGGCTGTTTCCCTCATACTTCAATGGGACCAGTGCTCTGGCTGTTTCCCTCATACTTCAATGGGACCAGTGCTCTGGCTGTTTCCCTCATACTTCAATGGGACCAGTGCTCTGGCTGTTTCCCTCATACTTCAATGGGACCAGTGCTCTGGCTGTTTCCCTCATACTTCAATGTGACCAGTGCTCTGGCTGTTTCCCTCATACTTAAATGTGACCAGTGCTCTGGCTGTTTCCCTCATACTTCAATGTGACCAGTGCTCTGGCTGTTTCCCTCATACTTCAATGTGACCAGTGCTCTGGCTGTTTCCCTCATACTTCAATGTGACCAGTGCTCTGGCTGTTTCCCTCATACTTCAATGTGACCAGTGCTCTGGCTGTTTCCCTCATACTTCAATGTGACCAGTGCTCTGGCTGTTTCCCTCATACTTCAATGTGACCAGTGCTCTGGCTGTTTCCCTCATACTTCAATGGGACCAGTGCTCTGGCTGTTTCCCTCATACTTCAATGGGACCAGTGCTCTGGCTGTTTCCCTCATACTTCAATGTGACCAGTGCTCTGGCTGTTTCCCTCATACTTCAATGTGACCAGTGCTCTGGCTGTTTCCCTCATACTTCAATGGGACCAGTGCTCTGGCTGTTTCCCTCATACTTCAATGGGACCAGTGCTCTGGCTGTTTCCCTCATACTTCAATGGGACCAGTGCTCTGGCTGTTTCCCTCATACTTCAATGTGACCAGTGCTCTGGCTGTTTCCCTCATACTTCAATGTGACCAGTGCTCTGGCTGTTTCCCTCATACTTCAATGTGACCAGTGCTCTGGCTGTTTCCCTCATACTTCAATGGGACCAGTGCTCTGGCTGTTTCCCTCATACTTCAATGTGACCAGTGCTCTGGCTGTTTCCCTCATACTTCAATGTGACCAGTGCTCTGGCTGTTTCCCTCATACTTCAATGTGACCAGTGCTCTGGCTGTTTCCCTCATACTTCAATGGGACCAGTGCTCTGGCTGTTTCCCTCATACTTCAATGGGACCAGTGCTCTGGCTGTTTCCCTCATACTTCAATGTGACCAGTGCTCTGGCTGTTTCCCTCATACTTCAATGGGACCAGTGCTCTGGCTGTTTCCCTCATACTTCAATGGGACCAGTGCTCTGGCTGTTAACCCGCATCGGAGCATCCAAACAGAGAACCCATCTCTGGTAAATGGACTGCATTTATAGATATATATAGAGCTTTTTAACCAAAGCACTTTACATGTTTATTGCCTCACATTCACACGTTCATTCACACGTTCATTCACACGTTCATTCACACGTTCATTCACACGTTCATCCACACGTTCATTCACACGTTCATTCACACGTTCATTCACACGTTCATTCACACGTTCATTCACACGTTCATTCACACGTTCATTCACACGTTCATTCACACGTTCATTCACACGTTCATTCACACGTTCATTCACACGTTCATTCACACGTTCATCCACGGACGGCGGGTGTCAGTCATGCGAGGAGCAGCCAGCTGGTCAGGAGCAGTTAGGGTCAGGGTGTCTTGTTTAGGGACACCTCCTCACTGGGTTAGGAGGAGGAGGAGGAGGAGGATGAAGAGGAGCAGTTAGGGTTAGGGTGTCTTGTTTAGGGACACCTCCTCACTGGGTTAGGAGGAGGAGGAGGAGGAGGATGAAGAGGAGCAGTTAGGGTGAGGGTGTCTTGTTTAGGGACACCTCCTCACTGGGTTAGGAGGAGGAGGAGGAGGAGGATGAAGAGGAGCAGTTAGGGTTAGGGTGTCTTGTTTAGGGACACCTCCTCACTGGGTTAGGAGGAGGAGGAGGAGGAGGATGAAGAGGAGCAGTTAGGGTTAGGGGTCTTGTTTAGGGACACCTCCTCACTGGGTTAGGAGGAGGAGGAGGAGGAGGATGAAGAGGAGCAGTTAGGGTCAGGGTGTCTTGTTTAGGGACACCTCCTCACTGGGTTAGGAGGAGGAGGAGGAGGATGAAGAGGAGCAGTTAGGGTCAGGGTGTCTTGTTTAGGGACACCTCCTCACTGGGTTAGGAGGAGGAGGAGGAGGAGGATGAAGAGGAGCAGTTAGGGTTAGGGTGTCTTGTTTAGGGACACCTCCTCACTGGGTTAGGAGGAGGAGGAGGAGGAGGATGAAGAGGAGCAGTTAGGGTTAGGGTGTCTTGTTTAGGGACACCTCCTCACTGGGTTAGGAGGAGGAGGAGGAGGAGGATGAAGAGGAGCAGTTAGGGTCAGGGTGTCTTGTTTAGGGACACCTCCTCACTGGGTTAGGAGGAGGAGGAGGAGGAGGATGAAGAGGAGCAGTTAGGGTCAGGGTGTCTTGTTTAGGGACACCTCCTCACTGGGTTAGGAGGAGGAGGAGGAGGAGGATGAAGAGGAGCAGTTAGGGTTAGGGTGTCTTGTTTAGGGACACCTCCTCACTGGGTTAGGAGGAGGAGGAGGAGGAGGATGAAGAGGAGCAGTTAGGGTCAGGGTGTCTTGTTTAGGGACACCTCCTCACTGGGTTAGGAGGAGGAGGAGGAGGAGGATGAAGAGGAGCAGTTAGGGTCAGGGTGTCTTGTTTAGGGACACCTCCTCACTGGGTTAGGAGGAGGAGGAGGAGGAGGATGAAGAGGAGCAGTTAGGGTTAGGGTGTCTTGTTTAGGGACACCTCCTCACTGGGTTAGGAGGAGGAGGAGGAGGAGGATGAAGAGGAGCAGTTAGGGTCAGGGTGTCTTGTTTAGGGACACCTCCTCACTGGGTTAGGAGGAGGAGGAGGAGGAGGATGAAGAGGAGCAGTTAGGGTTAGGGTGTCTTGTTTAGGGACACCTCCTCACTGGGTTAGGAGGAGGAGGAGGAGGAGGATGAAGAGGAGCAGTTAGGGTTAGGGTGTCTTGTTTAGGGACACCTCCTCACTGGGTTAGGAGGAGGAGGAGGAGGAGGATGAAGAGGAGCAGTTAGGGTCAGGGTGTCTTGTTTAGGGACACCTCCTCACTGGGTTAGGAGGAGGAGGAGGAGGAGGATGAAGAGGAGCAGTTAGGGTTAGGGTGTCTTGTTTAGGGACACCTCCTCACTGGGTTAGGAGGAGGAGGAGGAGGAGGAGGATGAAGAGGAGCAGTTAGGGTCAGGGTGTCTTGTTTAGGGACACCTCCTCACTGGGTTAGGAGGAGGAGGAGGAGGAGGATGAAGAGGAGCAGTTAGGGTTAGGGTGTCTTGTTTAGGGACACCTCCTCACTGGGTTAGGAGGAGGAGGAGGAGGAGGATGAAGAGGAGCAGTTAGGGTCAGGGTGTCTTGTTTAGGGACACCTCCTCACTGGGTTAGGAGGAGGAGGAGGAGGAGGATGAAGAGGAGCAGTTAGGGTCAGGGTGTCTTGTTTAGGGACACCTCCTCACTGGGTTAGGAGGAGGAGGAGGAGGAGGATGAAGAGGAGCAGTTAGGGTTAGGGTGTCTTGTTTAGGGACACCTCCTCACTGGGTTAGGAGGAGGAGGAGGAGGAGGATGAAGAGGAGCAGTTAGGGTCAGGGTGTCTTGTTTAGGGACACCTCCTCACTGGGTTAGGAGGAGGAGGAGGAGGAGGATGAAGAGGAGCAGTTAGGGTCAGGGTGTCTTGTTTAGGGACACCTCCTCACTGGGTTAGGAGGAGGAGGAGGAGGAGGATGAAGAGGAGCAGTTAGGGTTAGGGTGTCTTGTTTAGGGACACCTCCTCACTGGGTTAGGAGGAGGAGGAGGAGGAGGATGAAGAGGAGCAGTTAGGGTTAGGGTGTCTTGTTTAGGGACACCTCCTCACTGGGTTAGGAGGAGGAGGAGGAGGAGGATGAAGAGGAGCAGTTAGGGTCAGGGTGTCTTGTTTAGGGACACCTCCTCACTGGGTTAGGAGGAGGAGGAGGAGGAGGATGAAGAGGAGCAGTTAGGGTTAGGGTGTCTTGTTTAGGGACACCTCCTCACTGGGTTAGGAGGAGGAGGAGGAGGAGGATGAAGAGGAGCAGTTAGGGTCAGGGTGTCTTGTTTAGGGACACCTCCTCACTGGGTTAGGAGGAGGAGGAGGAGGAGGATGAAGAGGAGCAGTTAGGGTTAGGGTGTCTTGTTTAGGGACACCTCCTCACTGGGTTAGGAGGAGGAGGAGGAGGAGGATGAAGAGGAGCAGTTAGGGTCAGGGTGTCTTGTTTAGGGACACCTCCTCACTGGGTTAGGAGGAGGAGGAGGAGGAGGATGAAGAGGAGCAGTTAGGGTGAGGGTGTCTTGTTTAGGGACACCTCCTCACTGGGTTAGGAGGAGGAGGAGGAGGAGGATGAAGAGGAGCAGTTAGGGTTAGGGTGTCTTGTTTAGGGACACCTCCTCACTGGGTTAGGAGGAGGAGGAGGAGGAGGATGAAGAGGAGCAGTTAGGGTTAGGGTGTCTTGTTTAGGGACACCTCCTCACTGGGTTAGGAGGAGGAGGAGGAGGAGGATGAAGAGGAGCAGTTAGGGTTAGGGTGTCTTGTTTAGGGACACCTCCTCACTGGGTTAGGAGGAGGAGGAGGAGGAGGATGAAGAGGAGCAGTTAGGGTTAGGGTGTCTTGTTTAGGGACACCTCCTCACTGGGTTAGGAGGAGGAGGAGGAGGAGGATGAAGAGGAGCAGTTAGGGTCAGGGTGTCTTGTTTAGGGACACCTCCTCACTGGGTTAGGAGGAGGAGGAGGAGGAGGAGGATGAAGAGGAGCTGGGGGATCAAACCAGGGACGTTCCAGTATCCAGACAACCTCACTCCACCTCCTGAGCTACAGCCCCCGGACGTGCGGTCCAAGCACCAGACCCCTGGACCCGGTCTTTGATACAGCCGGATGACCCCCTAGGGACCCCCTAGGGACCCCCTAGGGACCCAATCCCCCTCATCCTCGGATTCCAACTGAAAAATATTACCTCTCTCTCTCCCTCTCCCGCTCTCGCTCTCGCTCTCGCTCTCTCTCTCTCTCTCTCTCTCTCTCTCTCTCTCTCTCTCTCTCTCTCTCTCTCTCTCTCTCTCTCTCTCTCTCTCCCCCCCCTCTTCCCGCCAGCCCTCACCGCAGGGCGTTGGGAAGAGCTGAAAAGAAACTCCCAGAATGCATCGGGATCCGCTGAGAACAAACGGCGTGTTTTCTCGGTCGGCTTCCTTTCTTTCCGCTCTGATTTATTGCTTTTTATTTCTTATTTTAATATGCACGCCTCTTACATTCTAACCAGGTTGTGTTTTTGACGCATGGCGATTTTCCGTAGCTTTTATCTGCGTCTCTTCCCTCTCGTCTCCGGCGGCGGCGAATCATCGTCCGTGAATTAGACGTGACAGAGTGGTTATCGTACCGTTATTCTACAGGGATCAAATCTGGGGCTTTTTGTTAACGGTGGAAGCAGCAGAGCAGGCCGTGCTCCCTCATCTCCGCTCCTCCCTCATCTCCGCTCCTCCCTCATCTCCGCTCCTCCCTCATCTCCGCTCCTCCCTCATCTCCGCTCCTCCCTCATCTCCGCTCCTCCCTCATCTCCGCTCCTCCCTCATCTCCGCTCCTCTCGCTCTCATATTTACGCTGGATTTGACAAAAAAAATACAAATCATGAAAAAAAAATCACACACACACACACACACCACGTTATTGGTTGTCTTCTCCTGTGCTCCCGGTGACGTACAGACGGCTGTGGGGGGACGGCGATGTGTTTTCCGAGGCGCGGGGGAATCAGAAGGTCCCTCCGCCACAATCAACCCGTGATCTGAGGCAATTTATTTAATGTCAGGCGTCCCCGTCCCATTTTAAATTAGGCCGGGCCGCAAAGCACCGTAATCACAGTGATACTACAGGGGGCCCACGGGGTCGACGGCGGCCCCCTCTCTCACCCCCTCCTCCACGCCCCGCCCCCCCCTACACACCCCCCCCACCCCCCCCCACCCCATCGGCCCATCTCCTGAATCTATTACGGTGTAATTGGTTCTGTGTGTCGCCCCCCCCCCCCTGCCAGCGGCCGCTCTGACATACGAAGGGAAATACTTTACCTTTTATTTTCAATGGGGTTGATGATGAAGGGGTCAAAGTTGACCGTTAGTCTGTTTTTTGGCAGACCGGGAAATCAGGACCGACCGAGATAGGGTCGTGTGGTTAGGGAGTCCAGGTACTCGGAACCCTGAGGTCCACAGCTTGACCTAGAGCCAGATACCCTGACCCCTACCTGCTCCTTAATGACCCCTGACCCCTACCTGCTCCTTAATGACCCCTGACCCCTACCTGCTCCTTAATGACCTCTAACCCCTACCTGCTCCTTAATGACCTCTAACCCCTACCTGCTCCTTAATGACCTCTAACCCCTACCTGCTCCTTAATGACCTCTAACCCCTACCTGCTCCTTAATGACCCATATCTAAATTCACTGTAGCCTCCTTTTGGATCAAAGTGTCTGCTGAATGACTACACTACATTGAAATGATAGATTATGGATGTGTTGTATTCTAACATAACGGGTTTGAGAGCACATTGAATCAAAGCAACGACCACGTGGATGCGTCTCCATGACGACGTCATCATCGGCGTGGCGTCTCATTCGACTGCAGTGTTGGTTTGCTTTTGTTTAGTTTTTCTGATGAAACTCTAGGAAATGGTGAAACCACGTTCCGCTTCTCACTGCCGAGCTCGTATCTTCAGACCAAGCACTTCAGCCCCGACACACAGCTGGGGTTCTCTCGGTCGACCGGTCGTCTCAGAAGTCACCTCCCTTCGGAACGTTCTTCACCGCTCTGCGGCAGCGACTTCCTGTTCGTTCGGGGAGCTAGCTTGGTTGTCGACTTGGTGCTCGTCGTAAGCGTCAGTTTTTGTTGGTCTTTTTAATGGCTGATTGCTGTTCTCTAGAAGCTGAATCGTGTTTCCAGCGCTGCTTAGAATACAGCATTAAAAAAAACACATAATATGCTTTATAGACACTAGCCCACGTCTGCTAGCTCCGTCACGGTAGCGGCGCCGCAGAATGGATTTGAACTTTAGCTCTCAGAAGCGGCGCATCGGCCTTCCCTCTTGTAGGCTAACCAACTCATTCGTCGGTTTAGTTAGTGTGAGAAAAGCCGCCGAGTGCAGCGGTTTGTCTGAAGTGCGAGAGCTAAAGGCGTTTCACGCTACGTTTGCGCGGCGGAGACATTTTTTTATTTTGTTTATAATAAATAAACAACAGAAAAAGCTGGAAACATTCTCTGCTGGAAATAAACAGCTAGCGTGGGCGGCGGACGCCGCGCTAGCTTTTCAACCTCGTTAATCTGACGTATGAAAACACAATCGGGTGACGGGCGCCACGGCAACCGCCCAACAACCGATGGAAACAACAACAACAACAAACGGACAGGAAATGGTTTTTGGTGGTGATTGAAGGCCTCCACTCAGAGACTTTATTTGACGTCCTCACACTCAGGACCAGCTAAACAATGAGATGTTATGAAGGTGTTGCTGACACATGCGCTTCATTTAAATGCATGGGGGAAGAAATAAGGACAATGTATCCTATTCACATCCAGATGGCTGCCTGTATTATTTATATCTATCTATATATATATATATATATATATATATATATATATATATATATCATAGAACAAACAGAACAAACCAGTGTGAGCAGCTCCGGTTGTTCAACACCCACTGACGTGTGTGTGTGTGTGTGTGTGTGTGTGTGTGTGTGTGTGTGTGTGTGTGTGTGTGTGTGTGTGTGTGTGTGTGTGTGTGTGTGTGTGTGTGTGTGTGTGTGTGTGTGTGTGTGTGTGTGTGTGTGTGTTTGAACTGTGAGGCCGGGCGACCTCAGCCTCGGCCTCGTCGCTGGTCAGGGGTGGAGATGTTTACACCATGTCAGTCTCACACACCCGGCAGAGTCTCTCGATTGACAGGGGATGGAGCCTATCCCCACGGTAACTAACAGGGGGTGGGGCCTATCCCCACGGTAACTAACAGGGGGTGGGGCCTATCCCCACGGTAACTAACAGGGGGTGGGGCCTATCCCCACGGTAACTAACAGGGGGTGGGGCCTATCCCCACGGTAACTAACAGGGGGTGGGGCCTATCCCCACGGTAACTAACAGGGTGTGGGGCCTATCCCCACGGTAACTAACAGAGGGTGGGGCCTATCCCCACGGTAACTAACAGGGGGTGGTGCCTATCCCCATGGTAACTAACAGGGGGTGGGGCCTATCCCCACATTAACTAACAGGGGGTGGGGCCTATCCCCACGGTTACTAACAGGGTGGGGCCTATCTCCACGTAACTAACGGGGTGGGGCCTATCTCCACGGTAACTAACAGGGGGTGGGGCCTATCCCCACGGTAACTAACAGGGGGTGGGGCCTTCCCCACTGTAACTCACAGGGTGTGGGACCTATCCCCAAGGTAACTAACAGGAGGTGTTGCCTATCCCCATTGTAACAAAAAGTGGGTGGGGCCTATCCCCACAGTATCTAAGAGGGGGTGGGGCCTATCCCCACAGTAACTCACAGGGGGTGGGGCCTATCCCCACTGTAACACAAAGTGGGTGGGGCCTATCCCCACAGTATCTAACAGGGGGTGGGGCCTATCCCTACAGTAACTTACAGATGGTAGGGCCTATCTCCATGGTAACTAACAGAGTGGGGCCTGTCCCCACAGTAACTAACAGGGGGTGGGGCCTATCCCCATAGTAACAGACAGGGGCCAGAGGCGTCGCTGTGGCGATGACCACTCTTCACTTAAGGGATAAATATGTCGCTGTTATGAAAAGCAATTTTTTTCTGGGAGATGTTGTGATGTTTACAGGGGGGGGGAGGGGGGAGGGGGGGGAGGTTGTAGCGTTTTCTAAACGGTGTTGTGGCACTCTGGGGGATGGAGAGTAAGCGTGGAGATGAAGAAAGGCTGGAGGTGTAAAGCTGTTTTCTCGGAGGTCTCGGAGGAGGTCCGTTTGATGGAGCGTCCGTCTGCCTTCACATAAATCCCACTCGCCGGCCTCTCTCACTCCCGAAACCTCCACCAATCAGAGGCGGTCAGCGGCGAGGGAGGTGGGGGAGAGAGACGGGGGAGACGTCGGGGGTGTCCGAGCCGTTTCTTACCCATCACAGGAGTCCTGACTTCAGGGGCGGAGAACACATTTGTTCCTGGTGATGGATGAGCTGTGAAATTCGGATTGGCTGGGACTTTTGTTAGAGGCCGGTCTCATGATCCCCTTGGCACAGATCCCAGCCAATCAGAGGATACGGTACCTGCATATGATATACAAGTGATTTATTGTTTTCAGCTGTTTCAATATGTCTGGTGTGCTGGGAGCTGAAGCCATTTTTTTATATTGTGTTTTATGACATAACATTAATGTCATTTAGCAGACTCTTTTGTCCAAAGTGACTTACAATCAGGTCATTCAACAGGTAGACAAGAGAACTACTAGTCACCACAAGACATAAGGGTTTTTCCTTCCTGACAAGCCATCATAATATAATGTATACATAGATAAACACATATATAATAACATAATATACAATAAATTACATAACAATTTGGTCATTCAACTGGTAGGCCTAAGTTGGCTCCCTAGATTTGACACATTATGTAACTCTAACGAGCTACAATGTGAAGAGTGAAGCCTAGAGACACAAGCTGATACTATTGAGCTATTTTAGCAGATGTTTTTATCCAACTTCACTCACAGTGAATTCAGAGTCATTAAGGAGCAGGTAGGGGTTAGACAGGTCATTAAGGAGCAGGTAGGGGTTAGACAGGTCATTAAGGAGCAGGTAGGGGTTAGACAGGTCATTAAGGAGCAGGTAGGGGTTAGACAGTACAGAGACGGGTCATTAAGGAGCAGGTAGGGGTTAGACAGGTCATTAAGGAGCAGGTAGGGGTTAGACAGTACAGAGACAGGTCATTAAGGAGCAGGTAGGGGTTAGACAGGTCATTAAGGAGCAGGTAGGGGTTAGACAGTACAGAGACAGGTCATTAAGGAGCAGGTAGGGGTTAGACAGGTCATTAAGGAGCAGGTAGGGGTTAGACAGTACAGAGACAGGTCATTAAGGAGCAGGTAGGGGTTAGACAGTACAGAGACAGGTCATTAAGGAGCAGGTAGGGGTTAGACAGTACAGAGACAGGTCATTAAGGAGCAGGTAGGGGTTAGACAGTACAGAGACAGGTCATTAAGGAGCAGGTAGGGGTTAGACAGTCCAGAGACAGGTCATTAAGGAGCAGGTAGGGGTTAGACAGTACAGAGACAGGTCATTAAGGAGCAGGTAGGGGTTAGACAGTACAGAGACAGGTCATTAAGGAGCAGGTAGGGGTTAGACAGTCCAGAGACGGGTCATTAAGGAGCAGGTAGGGGTTAGACAGTACAGAGACGGGTCATTAAGGAGCAGGTAGGGGTTAGAGTCAAGTCTAGTTTATTGTCACTTCACAGTTTACACAAGTATAAGCAGTGAATGAAAATCTTATGTGCAATACCCGACGACAGACAGCAGTTTTGAATAAAAATAAGTTAAAAAAAGTGTATAAAGTTAAATATATAAAAATAAAAATACAATTTATAAAATGCAATATATCAGCACAGAAAAATAGCAATATAAATCAATCAATAAATCAATGTAATAAAATATACATTGTTATATGCTATACGCCCTTGTTCAGCAGCCTGATGGCCTCACTGTGGAAGCTGTCCCCTGTCTATTTGTGCGGCACGTGATACTGAGGTATCGCCTGCCTGACGGTAACAGTGAGTACAGTTCGTGGCTGGGTTGGGCATTGTCTTTTATGATGCGTTTGGCCTTGGCCACGCACCGCTGGTTGAATATATCCAGGAGGGAAGGGAGCTCACCTCCAACGATATACTGGGCCGTCCGCACCACCCTTTGAAGCACTCTGTGCTCGAGTGCGGTGCGGTTCCCGTACCAGCCGGTGATACACCCTGTAAGAACACTCGATTGTGCCGGTGTAGAATGTTCTCAGGATGCGGGGGCCCATGCTGAATTTCCTCAGACGCCTGAGGAAATACAGGCGTTGTTGCCCTTTTCACTACGTGTGTGGTGTGCGTGGACCATGTGAGGTCCTCGGAGATGTGCACGCCGAGGAACTTGAAGCTGCTGACCCGCTCTACTGCAACACCATCGATGGAGATAGGGCTGTGCTCTCCTCTCTGCTTTCTGTAGTCCACGATCAGCTCCTTGGTCTTCTTGACGTTGAGGGCGAAGCTGTTCTCCTGGCACCACTGCTCCAGCTATCCGACCTCTTCCCTGTAGTCTCGTCGTCGCCGGCGATCAGGCCCATCACTGTCGTGTCGTCAGCAAACTTGATGATGATGTTGGAGCTGTGCATAGCCATGCAGTCGTGGGTGTAGAGGGAGTAGAGGAGAGGGCTCAAAACGCATCCCTGGGGGGCTCCCGTGTTGAGGGTCAGTGGCTCTGAGGTGGTGCTGCCCATCCTCACCACCTGGCGGTGGTCCGACAGGAGGTCTAGTATCCAGCTGCACGCCTAGACCTCTAAGCTTGGTGTCGAGCTTGGCAGGAACTATCGTGTTGAACGCTGGAGCTGTAGTCCACAAACAGCATTCGCACATAACAGTTCTTTCCCTCCGGGTGGGAAAGGGCAGAGTGGAGGGCCATGTCAATTGCGTCGTCCGTGGATCTGTTTTGACGATTGCCATGGGTCCAGTGTGGCAGATAACACGGAGCAAATAAAGTCCTTGACCAACCTCTCGAAGCATTTGCTGACAATCGAGGTGAGGGCTACAGGTCTATAGTCGTTCAAGCAGGTTACCATGGGTTGTTTAGGGACAGGCACGATGGTGGACATCTTGAAGACCGCGGGAACAACAGCCTGGGACAGGGAGAGGTTGAAGATGTCTGCAAAGACTCCTGCCAACTGGTCTGCGTATGCTCTGAGGACGCGGCCCGGGATGTCGTCGGGGCCTGCCGACTTATGGATGTTCATCGGAGGAGGGCCTTGTAGCCATCACGGAAGGGAGTGTAGCAGTGGTCGAGGATCCGCTCACCCCGTGTGTTGCTCGTTATGTGTTGGTAGAACTTTGTGAGAACCTTCTTCAGGTTTGCCTTGTTGAAGTCCCCCGCCACGATGAAAGCAGCCTCAGGGTGTGCCAACTTCTGTTCGCTGATAGCCCCGTACAGTTCCTTCAGCGCTGTGTCCGTGTTGGCTTGTGGGGATATGTAAACTGCAGTCATGGTTACCGCTGTAAACTCCCGAGGTAGCCAGTATGGACGGCACATAAGCATCAGATACTCCAGGTCCGGGGAACAGAAAGACTTGAGGGGATGTACATAGACAGTACATGTAGACAGTACAGAGACGGGTTATTAAGGAGCAGGTAGGGGTTAGACAGGTCATTAAGGAGCAGGTAGGGGTTAGACAGTACAGAGACGGGTTATTAAGGAGCAGGTAGGGGTTAGACAGTACAGAGACGGGTCATTAAGGAGCAGGTAGGGGTTAGACAGTACAGAGACGGGTCATTAAGGAGCAGGTAGGGGTTAGACAGTACAGAGACGGGTCATTAAGGAGCAGGTAGGGGTTAGACGGTACAGAGACAGGTCATTAAGGAGCAGGTAGGGGTTAGACCGTACAGAGACAGGTCATTAAGGAGCAGGTAGGGGTTAGACAGTACAGAGACGGGTCATTAAGGAGCAGGTTGGGGTTAGACAGTACAGAGAAGGGTCATTAAGGAGCAGGTAGGGGTTAGACAGTACAGAGAAGGGTCATTAAGGAGCAGGTAGGGGTTAGACCAGGGGTCCCCAAACTTTTTCCTGTGAGGGCCACATAACTTTTCCCTTCTCTGATGGGGGCCGGGGTCAGTTTGTAACAGAAAAAGTGTGACGATCGCAGGGGTGCCTAAACGTAAACATTTATTGTTTTCCAGAAAGCCACACATAACCAAATATTAATAACCCTTTCCGGGATCTTCACAGAAAACAAAGTCAGGAAATAAATAATAACACTATTAATGAAATAAATAACACTATTTATGAAATAAATAATAACCAAATAACCCTCTCTGGGTTCTTCACAGAAAAAAAGTCCACTGAACATTAACTTTCTGTTGTGCCGTGCACAATCTTAACAGGTAAAAGTTTAGCTTAGTTGTCAGAGCAGAATCTCTTACTCAAATGACTCATATGAGCAGTCTCTCAAAGTTCTTGTGTTCCTTCCTTATAATCCTTTTGTAGGTTCCAGTAGGCTTGTAGACACCGCTGTTTGCAGCTCTCTCTCATCAACTTCCCTGTGAAAACCCCAAAGCAAGCAGGCTGAGAAACCGAACTAAGTGATACAGCACCTGCACAGCACAATACATTTCACTACCAGTATGGTTGTGGAGATGGATTTTATCCCAGTAGATTTTATTATGATTAAATTTGTTTATACTCAGAAAAGTCAGAAAAGTGATCTTACCTATGTATGTTCATCAGTGTGAACTGATGAACATAAAAAAAAATATATATATAAAAAAAAATAATAATTTAAAATTTAAAAAAATCGTAATGCGTCTCTGGTATTGTTCAGGGGGCCGGGCCAAATGTGGAGGCGGGCCGTATCCGGCCCGCGGGCCTTAGTTTGGGGACCACTGGGTTAGACAGTACAGAGACGGGTCATTAAGGAGCAGGTAGGGGTTAGACAGTACAGAGACAGGTCCTTAAGGAGCAGGTAGGGGTTAGACAGTACAGAGACAGGTCCTTAAGGAGCAGGTAGGGGTTAGACAGTACAGAGACAGGTCATTAAGGAGCAGGTAGGGGTTAGACAGTACAGAGACAGGTCATTAAGGAGCAGGTAGGGGTTAGACAGTACAGAGACAGGTCATTAAGGAGCAGGTAGGGGTTAGACAGTACAGAGACAGGTCATTAAGGAGCAGGTAGGGGTTAGACAGGTCATTAAGGAGCAGGTAGGGGTTAGACAGTACATCTTGCTCTAGGACGCCTACAGAGACTGTTAACACTGCCGGATCCAACCATGTTCCTTTCGGGCCCGGGAGTCGGAACTCCCTAGCCGCTTAACTCTCCTGCCCTAGTATGAAGGTAAGCTATTCATTTTGTAGGCCAGTATTACAGTCCTATACGTTAATTATACTACAGCAGGGATAAGCAGCCGTGATATCCTGAATACTAGAAGTACTTATCTGTTGATTTACCGGGACCAGTCAGCGCCGGCGGGCCCAACGCCAGCAGCTAGCAGCTGGGTGGTACGCTAGCGGCTACAGGCGCGTGCTGAGCGACTCTTAGCCCCTGTTCTGGGCCCCGGTGGACCCCCTGGATCAAGGGACCCCAGGAGGAGAGGAACTGGGTTTTAATTAAGAGTTCTAATCACATGGAATCAGATGGAGTTGATGTACAGTAGATAATGTTGGATTCAGACTCTGGCTGGAAGTGTGTGTGTGTGTGTGTGTGTGTGTGTGTGTGTGTGTGTGTGTGTGTGTGTGGGGAACTAATTAAAGAGTGTTCCCCCCACTTGAGTGCTTGACTCATGCCTGATCCCTCGGTTAACAAAGTTAAAGTCCTCCATGACTGAATCGGCTGGACCGTATAAAATACTGATTAAAACTGACTTTCCATTTGTGTTTAAACTGGTGGAAGCCATTGGTCTATCGGCTGATTCCATAGAGTTTATAAACCCCATTGCTTTATGTCTTTATGTCTTTATGTCTTTATGTCTTTATGTCTGTCTATACATGTGTTTTCTTTAGCCTCCAGCAAGTGATGAACGTCGTGTTGAGTTAACGGTGCGTAGCGTCTGGTTCTGTATGAACGCACGGACCACACACACACATTCACACACACACATACACACATTCACACACACACACACATCACACACACACATTCACACACACACATTCACACACACACATTCACACACACACATTCACACACACACATTCACACACACATTCACACACACACATTCACACACACATTCACACACACATTCATACACACATTCACACACACACATTCACACACACACATTCACACACACATTCACACACACATTCATACACACATTCACACACACACACACATTCACACACACACACACACATTCAACACACACATTCATACACACACATTCATACACACACATTCATACACACACATTCACACACCCATTCATCCACGGACGGCGGTGTCAGTCATACAAGCAGACAGCCAGCTGGTCAGGAGCAGTTAGGGTTAGGGTGTCTTGTTTAGGGACACCTCCTCACTGGGTTAGGAGGAGGAGGAGGAGGAGGATGAAGAGGAGCAGTTAGGGTCAGGGTGTCTTGTTTAGGGACACCTCCTCACTGGGTTAGGAGGAGGAGGAGGAGGAGGATGAAGAGGAGCAGTTAGGGTTAGGGTGTCTTGTTTAGGGACACCTCCTCACTGGGTTAGGAGGAGGAGGAGGAGGAGGATGAAGAGGAGCAGTTAGGGTTAGGGTGTCTTGTTTAGGGACACCTCCTCACTGGGTTAGGAGGAGGAGGAGGAGGAGGATGAAGAGGAGCAGTTAGGGTTAGGGTGTCTTGTTTAGGGACACCTCCTCACTGGGTTAGGAGGAGGAGGAGGAGGAGGATGAAGAGGAGCAGTTAGGGTTAGGGTGTCTTGTTTAGGGACACCTCCTCACTGGGTTAGGAGGAGGAGGAGGAGGAGGATGAAGAGGAGCAGTTAGGGTTAGGGTGTCTTGTTTAGGGACACCTCCTCACTGGGTTAGGAGGAGGAGGAGGAGGAGGATGAAGAGGAGCAGTTAGGGTTAGGGTGTCTTGTTTAGGGACACCTCCTCACTGGGTTAGGAGGAGGAGGAGGAGGAGGATGAAGAGGAGCAGTTAGGGTCAGGGTGTCTTGTTTAGGGACACCTCCTCACTGGGTTAGGAGGAGGAGGAGGAGGAGGAGGAGCCCGGGGGATTGAACCAGCGACCTTGCGGGCTGCCAGACGACCCTCTCTACCTCCTGAGGTTACCGCCACCGCCCAGAAACAACATACTCCTAAGGCTTTCTCTCCAGACCAACCCAGAAGAAGTTTCCCGTACTACCCCCCCACTCCTCCTGGGGTCAGGACCCCCCCACTCCTCCTGGGGTCAGGACCCCCCCACTCCTCCTGGGGGTCAGGACCCCCTCACCACGGGGGGGGTCAGGACCCCCTCACCACGGGGGGGGTCAGGACCCCCTCACCACGGGGGGGGTCAGGACCCCCTCACCACGGGGGGGGTCAGGACCCCCTCACCACGGGGGGGAACAGGGGAGGAATTAGATGTTAAATGAAGAGGACGTGGGGTCGACCGTCCTGTGGTTTTAGTCAATGAGAAACGCTTATTCTCCTCCTCCTTCACGCTGCGGTCAAAGGGCCTCCAGCCGGGGGTCCTGACCTTCGGGCCTTTCGGGTGGACGCTAAATGGTCATCAGGACCTTCTCATCGGGACCATCTCGCATGTAAACGGTACACAATAGATCAATACACCTGTTGTTGCTGCTGAGCAGGAGTTCCAGCGCCCCCTTTGGACACAGGGAGTACTGCAGGAGGACAGTGGGCGACAATGGGAAGAAACAGTCAGCAGGGCTGCTTCTGCTCCCAGTGTGTTAACAAACACATGAACACAAGACATCAGGGGAGAACATTACCATGGAGAACACTACCATGGAGAACATACAATGGAGAACACTACAGTGGAGAACATTACAATGGAGAACACTACAATGGAGAACACTACAATGGAGAACATTACAATGGAGAACACTACAATGGAGAACACTACAATGGAGAACACTACAATGGAGAACATTACAATGGAGAACACTACAATGGAGAACACTACAATGGAGAACATTACAATGGAGAACACTACAATGGAGAACACTACAATGGAGAACATTACAATGGAGAACACTACAATGGAGAACATACAATGGAGAACATACAATGGAGAACATTACAATGGAGAACACTACAATGGAGAACATTACAATGGAGAACATACATGGAGAACATACATGGAGAACACTACAATGGAGAACATACAATGGAGAACATTACAATGGAGAACACTACAATGGAGAACACTACAATGGAGAACATTACAATGGAGAACATACATGGAGAACACTACAATGGAGAACACTACAATGGAGAACATTACAATGGAGAACACTACAATGGAGAACACTACAATGGAGAACACTACAATGGAGAACATTACAATGGAGAACACTACAATGGAGAACACTACAATGGAGAACATACAATGGAGAACATTACAATGGAGAACACTACAATGGAGAACATTACAATGGAGAACACTACAATGGAGAACACTACAATGGAGAACACTACAATGGAGAACACTACAATGGAGAACACTACAATGGAGAACATACAATGGAGAACACTACAATGGAGAACACTACAATGGAGAACACTACAATGGAGAACATTACAATGGAGAACATTACAATGGAGAACATTACAATGGAGAACACTACAATGGAGAACACTACAATGGAGAACATTACAATGGAGAACACTACAATGGAGAACACTACAATGGAGAACATTACAATGGAGAACACTACAATGGAGAACATTACAATGGAGAACACTACAATGGAGAACATTACAATGGAGAACACTACAATGGAGAACATTACAATGGAGAACATTACAATGGAGAACACTACAATGGAGAACATTACAATGGAGAACACTACAATGGAGAACATTACAATGGAGAACACTACAATGGAGAACATTACAATGGAGAACACTACAATGGAGAACATTACAATGGAGAACATTACAATGGAGAACACTACAATGGAGAACATTACAATGGAGAACACTACAATGGAGAACATTACAATGGAGAACATTACAATGGAGAACACTACAATGGAGAACATTACAATGGAGAACATTACAATGGAGAACACTACAATGGAGAACATTACAATGGAGAACACTACAATGGAGAACACTACAATGGAGAACACTACAATGGAGAACATTACAATGGAGAACATTACAATGGAGAACACTACAATGGAGAACATTACAATGGAGAACATTACAATGGAGAACACTACAATGGAGAACATTACAATGGAGAACATTACAATGGAGAACACTACAATGGAGAACATTACAATGGAGAACATTACAATGGAGAACATTACAATGGAGAACATTACAATGGAGAACATTACAATGGAGAACATTACAATGGAGAACACTACAATGGAGAACATTACAATGGAGAACATTACAATGGAGAACATTACAATGGAGAACACTACAATGGAGAACATTACAATGGAGAACATTACAATGGAGAACACTACAATGGAGAACATTACAATGGAGAACATTACAATGGAGAACACTACAATGGAGAACATTACAATGGAGAACATTACAATGGAG
>CM051016.1:25622523-25637523 GCA_027704905.1 Muraenolepis orangiensis
AACGTGTGTATGAATGCTTAACTTGTAAAGTTCTTTGGGTAAAGGCGCTGTATAAATGCAGTCCGTTTACCGAGACCAGCTCGACCTGGTCCATGTCCGTCGGTTCAGTAGAACTTCACTTTGACTTGACGTCAAAGCGTGTTAGCCCAGTCTGATCCAGACAGCTTTCGGCTCTGCCGAATTCACCAAAATGCAACGTTTTTAATCAGTTTAACGTATGAAATGTTTTGTATCGGGGAGTGGAATGAAACCCGTTTAGAATCCATTACCCTAACGGTCCTCGGAGCGCCGAGCGCTGACCACCCGAGCGCCTCGTCAAAATGATTCTGGAACACTTGGACTTGTGTTCGGGGCCAGGTAATTATGTGACCTTTTGGTCTAACAAAGTTCAGCACGCTTCAATGAATAAATATCATTATATTACCCTTTTCAGAACAGATCAGTTGTGAACGGCTCCACAGAGAAACACAGTTAAAAGCAGCGTTTGGGGGGGGAGTTACTTTTGTATTTATTTGCCGCTAGCTGTCTGGATCCAACTCAAACCGCAAAACCCTACAAATCCACCTGCGTCCAAATGTTGGCGGTAAAACTATCACAGTGGTCCGATCGAGGGCTCTGCGGTTTGTTCGGTTTATTTCACGCATAAAAAGAAGTCCATGTATAACCGAAGCATATTAATCTTAATCGCATACTTACTTGCTAGCTAGTTACGTTAATGTTAGCTAATTTAAGGAGATGCACACCTATCGCACCAATCGCAACATACAATGTAGACGCAATTTAATCTTTAATTCTATCTAAAGGTTACCCAAAACTATTGAATACTATTCATTGTAATAGTGCTTTAATACTGTTCACTATAGTAGTTGTGCTTAGACATACGCGCGCGCACAAAAACACACACACACATGTGCATGTGCACACACACATATAGACACACACAGACATACATTCATACACACATAAACATACAAACATAATAGACATACAAAGACACTCATATACACACACACACAGACACACACACAAAGACACTCATATACACACAAAAACACACACTGGTCTTCTGAGATATGAATGTGTCCACTTATGATATTCCCCAGTAGACGGAGCGTCCCCAGGCCTGGCCCCTGTTATTACTTCTATGCAAATGTCTGTGGTGGCGACCGTCTATCGGGGTTATTATGTGTCCTCGGCAAACCCCGTCTTTATTACCGCCTGCAGATAGACCCTCTGTGTGGCTGGGACTGGAGGAGGGAAAAGACTGAGAACACAACCACCAGGGTTGATCCTCACAGCGCCCCCTGGCTTGTACTGTTGGTACTTAGAGAGTGTGAGCAGAGCAGAGGTCATGTATTTCATGTAGTAGTAATAGTAGTATAGTAGGTGTAGTAATAGTATATATATATAGTAGTAGTAGTAGTATAGTAGTTATAGTATAGTAGTAGTATAGTAATAGTAGTAGTATAGTAATAGTAGTAGTAGTAGTATCGTAATAGTAGTAGTAGTATAGCGGTAGTAGTAGTATAGTAGTTATAGTATAGTAATAGTAGTAGTAGTGTATTAGTAGTAGTAGTAGTATAGTAATAGTAGTAGTAGTAGTATAGCAGTAGTAGTATCGTAATAGTAGTATTAGTAGTAGTATAGTAGAAGTAGTAGTTATAGTAGTAGTATAGTGGTAGTAGTAGTAGAAGTAGTAGTAATAGTAGTTATAGTAGTAGTATAGTAGAAGTAGTGGTAATAGTAGTTATAGTAGTAGTAGTAATAGTAGTTATAGTAATAGTAGTTATAGTAGTTATAGTAGTAGTAGTAATAGTAGTAGTAGTAGTATAGTAGTAGTAGTTATAGTAGTAGTAGTAGTAGTAATAGTAGTTATAGTAGTAGTAGTAGTAATAGTAGTAGTAGTAGTATAGTAGTAGTAGTAATAGTAGTTATATTAGTAGTAGTAATAGTAGTAGTAGTATAGTTGTAGTAGTAGTAGTAGTAATAGTAGTAGTAGTATAGCGGTAGTAGTTATAGTAGTAGTATAGTAATAGTAGTTATAGTAGTAGTATAGTAGTAGTAGTATAGTAATAGTAGTTATAGTAGTAGTATAGTAGTTATAGTAGTAGTATAGTAGTAGTAGTTATAGTAGTAGTATAGTAGTAGTAGTTATAGTAGTAGTAGTAGTAATAGTAGTTATAGTAGTAGTATAGTAATAGTAGTAGTAGTGGTAGTAATAGTAGTAGTAGTAGTAATAGTAGTTATAGTAGTAGTATAGTAGTAGTAGTAGTAGTGGTAGTAGTAGTAGTAGTAGTAGTAGTAATAGTAGTTATAGTAGTAGTATAGTAGTTATAGTAGTAGTATAGTAATAGTAGTTATAGTAGTAGTAGTAATAGTAGTAGTATAGTAATAGTAGTTATAGTAGTAGTAGTAATAGTAGTAGTAGTAGTAATAGTAGTTATAGTAGTAGTATAGTAGTAGTAGTAATAGCAGCTCCACCAGCGTTGTCTTGGTGTGTCTCTGACTGGACAACATGGCCTCCCTCCGTGTCCGTCTGCGTGTGTGGGTTCGATTCCCCTACCGTAGTTAGTGGTTTCCTCCGCTGTCCATCAGTGAAAGCACCACCCTAAAGAGGTCCTCCGTCGCTACGTATGAATATTTATACCACGCTCCCTCCCTGTCTGTGGAGGTTATCGCAGAGTCAGACTCCAGTTTTAGAAGGCCTGAGCTGGAGGTTTGAGGCCCAGAGGTCTGAGGGGAATCACTTGTTGTTGTTGTTATTATTAATAGTGTCATTGTTATTTAGATCATTATCTCTGGCATCGTTGTTATTTTGCTGTCGCCTAAATAATGAGAATAATAATAATAATTAATTAGTTGGACGCTTTTGAAGCTACTCAGTATATTTATACATATATATATATACATACTGCAGTATAAAAACATGTTTATACTGTTGCTGTCTGTCAATTGATTCAAAAGATAGACTGGACGTTGAATCTAACCTAATGCTACTAACCTTTACATAACCCTAACCTGCTAACCTTAAACTAACCATCACTCTAGCTTTAGGTTAGCCCACCACCTTACCACCAATCTGTCCACCATCCTAACCACCATTTTACTAACCAATCTGTCCACTATCCTAACCAGCCTCTGGACACCTTGTTGTGGTCTCAGGTCTGTGATCGTTGTGAGCTTGTGACCTGCTTTCAGCTGAGTCAGGTCTACTGTTCACAGCTCTCTCTCTCTCTCTCTCTCTCGCCCTCTCTCCCGCTCCCGCTCGCTCGCTCGCTCTCTCTCTCTCTCTCTCTCTCCCGTCTCCTCCCTCTCTCTCTCTCGCCCTCTCCTCTCTCTCTCTCTCTCTCTCTCTCTCCTCTCTCTCTCTCTCTCTCTCTCTCTCTCTCTCTCTCTCTCTCTCTCTCGCTCTCTCTCGCCCTCTCTCTCTCTCGCCCTCCCTCTCTCTCTCGCCCTCTCTCGCCCTCTCTCTCACTCGCCCTCCCTCTCTCTCTCTCCCCGTCTCCCTCCCTCTCTCTCTCTCGCCCTTTCTCTCTCTCTCTCCCTCCCTCTCTCGCTCTTTCTCTCGCCCTGAACTGGACTGCTTACAGCACTGTAACATGTTACATGTAACATGTTACATGTAACACACTGTAAATGAACTGGGCTGCTTACAGCACTGTAACATGTTACCTGTAAACACACTGTAAATGACCTGGGCTGCTTACAGAAGACATAAATGAAGAACATTACTTTACCATGTGATTCACACCGAGACACTATTTTTAAACTAAATTGGGTTTTATTTGGATTGAAACGCCTTAATGCACTTCCTTCCACGTGTGCTAACTAAATATATTTCCGCTCGCCACATGCAGTCTGAGAAGAGAAGTGAGAAGTGTTTATACTCGGAGGGGATCTGGAGACGTGTGTTGAAGTGTCTAAGTTTAACCTCGTCAGACACCTTCACGCTAACACGTCTGTCCCGGATCAATCGTACATCAAGGCGCTCCGTGGTGTCTCTCTGCCGGCGGGGGGGAGGTGAGCTGATCACGGATCAGACTCTGAGAGATTCCAAAAGGACGCCTGACTTAATGGAAACACACACTAGGGACACAAATTAGGAACAAGACAAACTGGGGCAGGAACCGACAACTTAAATGCACAGAACACGGGTGAACAGAATGATCAACACAGGTGACTGTAACATCTAACTAACATCTAACTCTAAACACAGGTGACTGTAACATCTAACTCTAAACACAGGTGACTATAACATCTAACTCTAAACACAGGTGACTATAACATCTAACTCTAAACACAGGTGACTATAACATCTAACTCTAAACACAGGTGACTAACATCTAACTCTAAACACAGATGACTATAACATCTAACTCTAAACACAGATGACTGAACATCTAACTCTAAACACAGATGACTATAACATCTAACTCTAAACACAGATGACTAACATCTAACTCTAAACACAGATGACTAACATCTAACTCTAAACACAGGTGACTATAACATCTAACTCTAAACACAGATGACTAACATCTAACTCTAAACACAGATGACTATAACATCTAACTCTAAACAGATGACTAACATCTAACTCTAAACACAGATGACTAACATCTAACTCTAAACACAGGTGACTATAACATCTAACTCTAAACACAGATGACTAACATCTAACTCTAAACACAGATGACTATAACTCTAACTCTAACACACAGATGACTATAACATCTAACTCTAAACACAGGTGACTATAACATCTAACTCTAAACACAGATGACTATAACATCTAACTCTAAACACAGATGAAACTCTAACAGGTGACTATAACATCTAACTCTAAACACAGATGACTATAACATCTAACTCTAAACACAGATGACTAACATCTAACTCTAAACACAGGTGACTAACATCTAACTCTAAACACAGGTGACTATAACATCTAACTCTAAACACAGATGACTAACATCTAACTCTAAACACAGATGACTAACATCTAACTCTAAACACAGGTGACTGTAACATCTAACTCTAATCAGAGTCTTGTTTGGCTGTGTCCCAAATGGAAGGCAGATGCCTTTTCTTCCGATTTTCTTCCGGGAAAAAAAGGGTTAAAAAAGTCAATACAACATATTTATACAGTTGTTCACCCATCGGTTTTCCTTCTTGTCGGAGTGGTGGAGCGGCCGCATGGGATTGTGGGAAATCCTGACTGACAAAGGACGTGTCATCACTGCCTTCAACACCTGCCTCGTCGGACGCTGCTTGTTCAGTCAGTATTGGATTGAGACGCCGCTTGATGCCTGAGTAGGCAACGATTCAGCCGCCTGTCTGTCTGTCTGTCTGTCTGTCTGTCTGTCTGTCTGTCTGTCTTCATGTCCTTCGATTTTTCTCAACAATCGTTCATCCGATCAGCCTCTCACTCGGCGGGTGTATCTCTGAGGACCAGAGGAAGTTCAGTGTGGAGTGTGAAGTCGTGTGGATGGTCTGGTTCTTCAGGAACCACATCTGAGGCCCCAGCTATTGGCCCGTTCATGTGTTCCGAGGCCGCCATGTCGACATCGTCCAACAACCTGGGATTGACTTTCTGTTTGTATTCACGTAGTCAAAAGCATTCGGTCTTCTGTCACGTCCGGATACAACTTGGCCTGGTGTTGTGCGTCACTGTAAGTTAAAAAGTAGTTAAAAAGAAATCAACACACACACACACACATACACATACACACACACACACACACACACACACACACACACAGACTCGCACACACGCATAACGACATGCAAACATATAGATACACACAATATGCACACTCATAGACATGTCTGCACACACACACACACACACACACAGGACAGACACAAACTTTTAATGGATAGACACAAACTTTAAATACAAATCAACATGCAAAGCACACACACACACACACACACACCCTCGCTGACTAGTCCACTATAAAGTATTGAAAGTCAGTAAAACCCATCAATAGGGGGTGTAGCAGCTCCCAGCAGCCCGGGTTAGCTTGCGCCGTGGGTTAGCGAATGCTCGCTCTCACCCCGCCGCGGTTTAGCTTGCGTTGCTGTTTAACTTGACGGTCAGGCGGTCCTTTGATGGGCTGGCGTCTCGACCGCGGTGCAAGCAGACGAGGCTAACGGCTAACGCTACTGACTCAGCGGAATCACAGACAAACACATTGGAAAACTACAATGTCATGAGAGAGAGAGAGAGAGAGAGGAGAGAGAGAGAGAGAGAGAGAGAGAGAGAGAGGTGCTAAAAAGCCAGGTTAATAGGCTACACACTAAAATAAATGTACAGATTCAAAGTTGGCTGTAACCTATTCAAATAGCAGGTTAAATCTCTACATTTAGTTTAGTGTTTTTAAATTATAGAAATGATAGAAGTAGTTTCTTTCCATTTGGAAATGTTTGGTGTATGTTTACATACATTAGGGTGGTGTCTTAATGGCTAACGACACATGAACACATGGAACAACGGAGAACCACTGGGATTAAGTTTCACTCAGGGGAGGAATGGAGGGAGATCCATCTCTCTCTCTCTCTCTCTCTCTCTCTATCTCTCTGTCTCTGTCTCTGTCTCTCTGTCTCTGTCTCTGTCTCTATCTTTCTGTCTGTCTGTCTGTCTGTCTGTCTGTCTGTCTGTCTGTCTGTCTCTCTCTGTGTCTCTGTCTGTCTCTCTCTCTCTGTGTGTCTCTCTCCTCTCTGTCTGTCTGTCTGTCTGTCTGTCCGTCTTATATCTGTCTCTGGGTCTCTCTTTGTTACTCTCTCTCCTGAGCAGCGGTTCTATAGTATTCCTGGTCGATAAGATAAGATGGCCTAAAGGAGAGAGGATGTGGGGAGAGATGGGTGGTAGGGGGGAGGGGGAGAGAAGGATGGAGGGAGAAAGGAATGGAGGAAGAGCGAGAGAGGGGTGGTGGTGGAGGAGGAGAAGGGGGTGAGGAGGGAGAGGGAGAGAGGGTTGATGGAGAGGGAGGTATTAATGGGGAGAGGGAAAGAGGTCGAGAGAGGGAGGGAGGGAGAGGTCA
Organism: Muraenolepis orangiensis; assembly: GCA_027704905.1. Taxonomy (NCBI): domain Eukaryota; kingdom Metazoa; phylum Chordata; class Actinopteri; order Gadiformes; family Muraenolepididae; genus Muraenolepis; species Muraenolepis orangiensis. Next base: position 25,629,570 of record CM051016.1, read on the forward strand.
GCACGATGAGATGTCCCCAGTGTCACCAGCACATCTACCGCGTCCCAGAGAGACCGGGTCCCAGAGAGAGAGGGTCCCAGAGAGACCGGGTCCCAGAGAGACCGGGTCCCAGAGAGGCCGCGTCCCAGAGAGACCGGGTCCCAGAGAGAGAGGGTCCCAGAGAGACCGGGTCCCAGAGAGACCGGGTCCCAGAGAGGCCGGGTCCCTGAGAGACCGGGTCCCAGAGAGACCATGTCCCAGAGAGACCGGGTCCCAGAGAGACCAGGTCCCAGAGAGACCGGGTCCCAGAGAGACCATGTCCCAGAGAGACCGGGTCCCAGAGAGACCGGGTCCCAGAGAGACCATGTCCCAGAGAGACCGGGTCCCAGAGAGACCGGGTCCCAGAGAGACCGGGTCCCAGAGAGACCGGGTCCCAGAGAGAGAGGGTCCCAGAGAGACCGGGTCCCAGAGAGACCGGGTCCCAGAGAGACCGGGTCCCAGACCCTTGCTTCCACACTGCACACTGATTTGGCGTTTGATTTACCCATCGGGTCAGCCTCCGCTTCCTCATTGTCTGTGGAGTTATGGACGTGACACAGAACGTCAGAGCGTGAATCAAGCGCACCCACAGACAACAGGGTTTATGGTGTTCTCCTCGGCGGCGTCCCGGTCCCCCCCCCCCCCAGAAGAAGAACTAGTGGGGAGGTGGGTGGAGGTGATGGAGTTAAGATGTCTGATACCATGTTGATATCTGGGCTCCTGTTGATGATGTCTGGGGTTCATCGCAGTGTTGAAGGACCAGCCTCTCTATCTGTCTATCTATCTATCTATCTATCTATCTATCTATATCGCTCTATCTGTCTATCTGTCTATTTGTACATTTTTGTTCTTGAAGCAGGCTACATAGTATTCTGCTGTGGGTAAGTAGACATAAGATTTATTGTTGTTCTTGTTGTTATTTGTGTTGATAAAATTGTAGAACCTTTTTCTCAAAGCTAGTTACCTGTACATAGTAAGTGAGGTGTACAGGCCTATTGTTGTGCTAAGATAATCACCCAGTCTGGCCCATACAGCCATAGTCAATTGAGTTAACGACAGGGAGGAGCCTAACCCTGCATGAGTCTCCCCTATCGCATAGGCTATTAACATAGAAGTAGTTTCTTAGCGTCAGCATTTAGCGTCAGGCCCCAGGAACTAAGACCCAGAACAAAGACCAAGGAGTCGTTCTACTGGAGTCCCAGAACAAGACCCAGAACAAAGACCAAGGAGTCGTTCTACTGGAGTCCCAGAACAAGACCCAGAACAAAGACCAAGGAGTCGTTCTACTGGAGTCCCAGAACAAGACCCAGAACAAAGACCAAGGAGTCGTTCTACTGGAGTCCCAGAACAAGACCCAGAACAAAGACCAAGGAGTCGTTCTACTGGAGTCTGTCTAGGGAGTCAAATCTAGTCCTCCTACCCTTGCTATGTGTCGTCATCCCATTGTAGTAGGGAGGACATCCTCCCGCAATAGACGGCATCGAGGCTCTCCCTCTCGACGCCGCAACCCTTCCAATCTCCTCTATCCTACTATTTCTACCTTCACAGATCTTGTGGTGAAAGGGGGACTCTGGAATTGCCAATCGTCGGTCAAGAAGACTGAAACCATTCTGGCCTACGCCGCACTCCAGTCTCTCCACTTCCTGGCTCTCACCGAGACCTGGATCACCCCTGAGAACACGGCTACCGCAGCTGCTCTCTCCGCGACCTACTCCTTCACCCACACCCCCCGACCCTCTGGGCGTGGTGGAGGAACGGGACTCCTAGTCTCTCCAAACTGGTCATATCAGGTACTCCCTCTGGGTCATCTGACCAGATCGGCACTCGAATTTCATGCTGTTTCTGTTACCATCCCAACTAGGCTCAACATTGCCGTAATTTACCGACCACCGGGCCCTCTTGGTGACTTCTTTGACGAGATGGACGCCCTCCTCAGCTGCTTTCCTGAGGACGGCACCCCACTCGTGGTTCTGGGTGACTTCAACATCCAGTCGGATAAGTTACAATCTCCTGAATTCATTAACTTTTTTGCCATATTCGGTCTAACACTCACTCCTTCTCCCCCTACCCACAGAGCTGGGAACCAACTGGATCTTGTCTTCACAAGATCCTGTACCACCTCGGTGATCTCGGTCACACCCCTCCCTGTCTCTGATCACCATTTTGTTGCTTTCTCTCTCCCTCTCAAATCCCCCACCTCCCTACCCACTACTCCCCACATTGTTACCTTCCGTAGTAACCTGAAAACTCTCTCTCCCTCTTCTTTCTCCACATCTGTCCTATCCTCACTACCATCCCCCCAACAATTCTCTCTCTTGTCGGTGGAGGAAGCCTCCTCCACTCTGACTTCCTCTCTCTCCTCCTCCTTCGACTCTCTCTGTCCTCTCACCTCCAGACCAGCACGAGCCTCTCCTCCACCTCCTTGGCTGTCCGAACCTCTGCGGGCTCGTAGAGCAGAGCTACGGGCGGCCGAGAGAAAATGGAGGAAATCGGACTCCTCTGATGACCTCGCTCACTACCTCCGTCTCCTCGCTGGCTTCACCTCCACGGTATCGGCTGCTAAATCTGCCTTCTACCGTACAAAAATAAACTCTTCTGCCTCTAACCCAAGGAAACTTTTCTCCATGTTCTCTTCCCTCCTCAACCCCCCTCCCCTCCCCCTCCCTCCTCCCTCTCAGCTGATGACTTTGTCACCTTCTTTACGAAGAAGGTGAACGACATTACCTCCTCCTTCACCCCCACCGCTTTCCTCCCTCCCTCCTCTCCCACCCCCACTAACCTTACCTGTTTCAACCCCCTCTCCCCCGATGAAGTTAACAAACTGGTGACATCTAACCACCCTACCACCTGCCCCCTCGACCCAATCCCTTCCTCTCTTCTCCAGGACATCTCGGGCGATATCCTTCCCTTCCTTACATCCCAAATCAACATCTCCCTTGAGGCAGGCCTGTTTCCGGCAGCCTTCAAGACTGCCAGAATCAAGCCGCTCCTCAAGAAACCATCCCTAGACACCACTGATGTCCAAAACTACAGACCGGTATCTCTCCTATCATTCCTGTCCAAAACCCTTGAACGGGCTGTCTCCTCACAACTTTCTTCCTATCTCTCCCAGAACAACCTCCTCGACCCTCACCAGTCAGGCTTCAAGGCTGCGCACTCCACGGAGACGGCACTGCTCGCAGTGACAGAGTCTCTTCGTGATGCCAGAAGCTCGTCCCTCTCATCGGTACTGATCCTTCTCGACCTGTCTGCGGCGTTCGACACAGTGAACCACCAGATCCTCCTCTCCACTCTCGCCGAGCTTGGAATCGCTGGAACTGCGTTATCCTGGTTCACCTCCTACCTTGCAGATCGGACTTATCAGGTCACATGGAACGGTTCCCTGTCCAAACCCTGCACCCTGGACACCGGAGTTCCTCAAGGCTCAGTATTGGGACCCCTTCTGTTTTCTCTTTACACTAAATCGCTAGGCTCTGTAATCGCATCTCATGGCTTCTCCTATCACTGCTATGCAGATGACACTCAACTGTTTCTCTCCTTTCCCCCCTCAGAAACCCAAATAGCAACACGCATCTCGAAATGCCTGGCCGACATCAGCAGATGGACAGCCGCCAACCACCTGAAGCTCAACCTTGACAAGACTGAGCTCCTCTTCATACCGGGGAAAGACTGCCCTCAGATGGACCTACTGGTCACCATCGAGAACACCCAAGTCTCCCCCTCAACCACAACAAGAGACCTTGGTGTGGTGGTAGATGACCAGCTGTCCTGCAATGCCAATGTCACCGCGGTGGCCCGATCTTGCAGAATTGCCCTCTACAACATCCGCAGGATCCGGCCCTTCCTCACACGTGAAGCGGCGCAGATCCTGGTCCAAGCACACTCAGAGGGAGAACCAGTTGTGTAGAGAACTCCTCTACCTCCCTCCCAGGAGAGCTAAATACATTTTTTGCTCGGTTCGACGTAAACGGCAGCCCGCCGAAGCCAGCACCGACTGGGGAGACCAGCCAGCTGCGCATCTCGGAGGCGGATGTGCGCCGCACCTTTAAGCGGCTGAACATTCGTAAGGCGGCAGGCCCCGACGACATCCCTGCCGCGTCCTCAGAGCATGCGCAGACCAGTTGGCAGGAGTCTTTGCAGACATCTTCAACCTCTCCCTGTCCCAGGCTGTTGTCCCCGCGGTCTTCAAGATATCCACCATCGTGCCTGTCCCTAAACAAACCAAGGTAACATGCCTGAATGACTACAGACCTGTGGCCCTCACCTCGATCGTTAGCAAATGCTTCGAGAGGTTGGTCAAGGACTTTATTTGCTCCGTGTTACCTACCACGCTGGACCCATGGCAATTTGCATATCGTCAAAATAGATCCACGGACGACGCAATTGCCATGGCCCTCCACACTGCCCTTTCCCACCTGGAGGGGAAGAACTGTTATGTGCGAATGCTGTTTGTGGACTACAGCTCAGCATTCAACACAATAGTTCCTGCCAAGCTCGACACCAAGCTGAGAGGTCTAGGCGTACCCCCATCCATGTGCAGCTGGATACTGAACCTCCTGTCGGACCGCCGCCAGGTGGTGAGGATGGGCAGCACCACATCAGAGCCACTGACCCTCAACACGGGAGCCCCCCAGGGATGCGTGCTGAGCCCTCTCCTCTACTCCCTCTACACCCACGACTGCATGGCTATGCACAGCTCCAACGTCATCGTCAAGTTTGCTGACGACACGACAGTGATGGGCCTGATCGCCGGCGACGACGAGACAGCCTACAGGGAGGAGGTCGGATCGCTGGAGCAGTGGTGCCAGGAGAACAGCCTCGCCCTCAACGTCAAGAAGACCAAGGAGCTGATCGTGGACTTCAGGAGGCAGAGGGGAGAGCACAGCCCTATCTCCATCGACGGCGTTGCAGTAGAGAGGGTCAGCAGCTTCAAGTTCCTCGGCGTGCACATCTCCGAGGACCTCACATGGTCCACGCACACCACACACGTGGTGAAAAGGGCCCAACAACGCCTGTATTTTCTCAGGCGTCTGAAGAAATTCAGCATGGGCCCCCGCATCCTGAGAACATTCTACAACGGCACCATCGAGAGTGTTCTGACAGGGTGTATCACCGCCTGGTACGGGAACTGCACGGCACTCGAGCGCAGAGCGCTTCAAAGGGTGGTGCGGACGGCCCAGTATATCGTTGGAGGTGAGCTCCCCTCCCTCCTGGACATTTACAACCAGCGGTGCGTGGCCAAGGCCAAAAGAATTATAAAAGACATTGCCCACCCCAGCCACGAACTTTACTCACTATTACCGTCAGGCAGGCGATACCGCAGTATCAAGTGTCGTACAAATAGGCTTAGAGATAGCTTCCACAGTCAGGCCATCAGGCTGCTGAACAAGGGCGTATAACATATAACAATGTATATTTTATTACATTGATTTATATATATATATTGCTCTTTTCTGTGCTGATTTTTGCATTTTATAAATTGCATTTTTTATTTTTATTTTATATTCTTTATTCTATTTTTTTTAATTCTATTTTTTATCTATTTTTATTTTATCTTATTTTATAACTGCTGTCTGTCGTCGGGTATTGCACACAAGAATTTCACATCACTGCTTTATACTAAACTGTAAACTGTGAAATGACAATAAACTTGACTTGACTTGACTTGACTTGTCATCACCCGCCTCGACTACTGCAACTCTCTCCTGGCGTTACTCCCCGCCTCTGCAACCAAGCCCCTCCAACGCATCCAGAACGCAGCAGCACGCCTGGTATTCAACCTACCGAAATTCTCCCACGTGACACCTCTCTTCCGCGATCTCCACTGGCTTCCGGTAAATGCTCGCATCAAATTCAAGACTCTGGTGCTGACCTTTAGGGCAGTCAATGGAACTGCCCCGGCCTACCTCCAGGCGTTGGTCAAACCCTACATCCCAGCCAGAGCGCTCCGCTCAACTTCTGCCAGGCGACTTGTTCGACCTTCACTAAGGTCAACCAAACATCGCTCGTCCAAGACCCAGCTCTTCACAGCTCTGGCCCCACAGTGGTGGAATGAACTCCCGTCTCATGTCAGGACGGCAGAGTCCCTCGCCAGCTTCCGCAAGAGACTCAAGACCCACCTGTTCAGAGTCCACCTGGACTCTCCTTTGTGAAACCCCTAAACTTGCTTAAGTCCTGACATTAATAGCTCTTAGCATGTTGTATATGTTAGCAAGTGTATATCCTTAATGTTGTTAACACGCTCTTATCACAGCTACTTAAGCAGGTGACCTAGCAGTACCAAATAGTGTTATTCATCTTGTTAATATGAATGCTTGTGAACTGCTGTATTTATATGTTTGCGTACCCCAGTGTTATGCTATTGTCTGCTTCAACTAATGTACTCCTTGTAAGTCGCTTTGGATAAAAGCGTCTGCCAAATGCCCTAAATGTAAATGTAAATATCTATCTATCTATCTATCTATCTATCTATCTATCTATATCGCTCTATCTGTCTATCTATCTATCTATCTATCTATCTATCTATCTATCTATCTATCTATCTATCTATCTATCTATCTATCTATCTATCTATCTATCTATCTATATCGCTCTATCTGTCTATCTATCTATCTATCTATCTATCTATCTATCTATCTATCTATCTATCTATCTATCTATCTATCTATCTATCTATCTATATCGCTCTATCTGTCTATCTATCTCTATCTCTCTCTCTCCATCTATTTATATATATTTATATATTGATATTTCTATCTATCTATCTATCTATCTATCTATCTATCTATCTATCTATCTATCTATCTATCTATCTATCTATCTATCTATCTATCTATCTATCTATATATATTTTTTTATCTCTCTCATGCCTAGCCTCAAGCCCCCACAATGCATTTCAGCGGCCAGCCGTTGACGCTGAACACCCAACCTGCAGACTGGGTCCAGGCTGGCTCCCCGGGGGTTTGGGGCCTGCAGACTGGGTCCAGGCTGGCTCCCCGGGGGTTTGGGGCCTGCAGACTGGGTCCAGGCTGGTTCCCCGGGGGTTTGGGGCCTGCAGACTGGGTCCAGGCTGGCTCCCCGGGGGTTTGGGGCCAGCAGACTGGGTCCAGGCTGGCTCCCCGGGGGTCTGGGGCCAGCAGACTGGGTCCAGGCTGGCTCCCCGGGGGTTTGGGGCCAGCAGACTGGGTCCAGGCTGGCTCCCCGGGGGTTTGGGGCCAGCAGCCTCCTCCTGGACCCAGATGGTGAACACACACCGTGAGTCAGTGTTGAGTCAATGGACTGCTACTACTACTACTAAAATACAACACACAGCAGCTGGGACGCAAAGTGACATTGGCATTGGATCCTGTTATGAATGGAAAGGTGCCCACTCCAGAGAGAGAGAGAGATGAGAGAAGGGGGGGGAGAGGTAGGGGGACAGAGAGAGGTAGGGGGACAGAGAGAGAGGTAGGGAGACAGAGAGAGGTAGGGGGACAGAGAGAGAGGTAGGGAGACAGAGAGAGGTAGGGGGACAGAGAGAGAGGTAGGGAGACAGAGAGAGGTAGGGGGACAGAGAGAGGTAGGGGGACAGAGAGAGAGGTAGGGGGACAGAGAGAGGTAGGGGGACAGAGAGAGGTAGGGAGACAGAGAGAGGTAGGGGGACAGAGAGAGAGGTAGGGAGACAGAGAGAGGTAGGGGGACAGAGAGAGAGGTAGGGGGACAGAGAGAGGTAGGGGGACAGAGAGAGGTAGGGAGACAGAGAGAGGTAGGGGGACAGAGAGAGAGGTAGGGGGACAGAGAGAGGTAAGGGGACAGAGAGAGAGGTAGGGAGACAGAGAGAGGTAGGGGGACAGAGAGAGAGGTAGGGAGACAGAGAGAGGTAGGGGGACAGAGAGAGAGGTAGGGAGACAGAGAGAGGTAGGGGGACAGAGAGAGGTAAGGGGACAGAGAGAGAGGT
>CM051016.1:25640023-25665023 GCA_027704905.1 Muraenolepis orangiensis
CGGCGGGGTGGGAGGTAACACAGTGGGGTGGGAGGTAACACAGCGGGGTGGGAGGTAACACAGTGTGGTGGGAGGTAACACGGCGGGGTGGGAGGTAACACGGCGGGGTGGGAGGTAACACGGCGGGGTGGGAGGTAACACGGCGGGGTGGGAGGTAACACGGTGGGGTGGGAGGTAACACGGTGGGGTGGGAGGTAACACAGTGGGGTGGGAGGTAACACGGCGGGGTGGGAGGTAACACGGCGGGGTGGGAGGTAACACGGTGGGGTGGGAGGTAACACGGTGGGGTGGGAGGTAACACGGCGGGGTGGGAGGTAACACAGTGTGGTGGGAGGTAACACGGCGGGGTGGGAGGTAACAAGGTGGGGTGGGAGGTAACACGGTGTGGTGGGCGGTAACACGGTGGGGTGGGAGGTAACACGGCGGGGTGGGAGGTAACACGGTGGGGTGGGAGGTAACACAGTGGGGTGGGTGGTAACGGCGGGGTGGGAGGTAACACGGGGGGGTGGGAGGTAACACGGCGGGGTGGGAGGTAACACGGCGGGGTGGGAGGTAACACGGTGGGGTGGGAGGTAACACAGTGGGGTGGGAGGTAACACGGTGTGGTGGGAGGTAACACGGTGGGGTGGGAGGTAACACAGCGGGGTGGGAGGTAACACAGCGGGGTGGGAGGTAACACAGCGGGGTGGGAGGTAACACGGTGGGGTGGGAGGTAACACGGTGGGGTGGGTGGTAACACGGCGGGGTGGGAGGAAACACGGTGGGGTGGGAGGTAACACGGCGGGGTGGGAGGTAACACGGCGGGGTGGGAGGTAACACGGTGGGGTGGGAGGTAACACAGTGGGGTGGGTGGTAACGGCGGGGTGGGAGGTAACACGGTGGGGTGGGAGGTAACACAGTGGGGTGGGAGGTAACACGGCGGGGTGGGAGGTAACACGGCGGGGTGGGAGGTAACACGGTGGGGTGGGAGGTAACACAGTGGGGTGGGAGGTAACACAGTGGGGTGGGAGGTAACACGGTGGGGTGGGAGGTAACACGGTGGGGTGGGAGGTAACGCAGTGGGGTGGGATGTAACATGGTGGGGTGGGAGGTAACACAGTGGGGTGGGTGGTAACGGCGGGGTGGGAGGTAACACAGTGGGGTGGGAGGTAACACGGTGGGGTGGGAGGTAACACGGTGGGGTGGGAGGTAACACAGTGGGGTGTGAGGTAACACGGTGGGGTGGGAGGTAACACAGTGGGGTGGGTGGTAACGGCGGGGTGGGAGGTAACACAGTGGGGTGGGAGGTAACACGGTGGGGTGGGAGGTAACACGGTGGGGTGTGAGGTAACACAGTGGGGTGGGAGGTAACACAGTGGGGTGGGTGGTAACGGTGGGGTGGGAGGTAACACAGTGGGGTGGGAGGTAACACGGTGTGGTGGGAGGTAACACGGTGGGGTGGGAGGTAACACAGCGGGGTGGGAGGTAACACGGCGGGGTGGGATGTAACACAGCGGGGTGGGAGGTAACACGGTGGGGTGGGAGGTAACACGGTGGGGTGGGTGGTAACACGGCGGGGTGGGAGGAAACACGGTGGGGTGGGAGGTAACACGGTGGGGTGGGAGGTAACACGGTGGGGTGTGAGGTAACACAGTGGGGTGGGAGGTAACACAGTGGGGTGGGTGGTAACGGTGGGGTGGGAGGTAACACAGTGGGGTGGGAGGTAACACAGTGTGGTGGGTGGTAACGGCGGGGTGGGAGGTAACACAGTGGGGTGGGAGGTAACACAGTGGGGTGGGAGGTAACACAGTGGGGTGTGAGGTAACACAGTGGGGTGGGAGGTAACACAGTGTGGTGTGTTAGCCGGGAAAAGCAGACAAATAGATTTCCTGTGCGTCTGTGAAATCAATTGATTCTCCGAGGCTGCGATGGTTTCTTTAATTTAATCGGAAAAAAGTGTTGCAGGAAAAACTAAACGAAAGTAAACAGATTTTCAAGTGAATTAAGCGAGACGATAGGTGTAGAAACAAGTAAAAGAGTGTGAATGTCCTTGAGACGGAGCGAGAGAGAGAGAGAGAGAGAGAGAGAGAGAGAGAGAGAGAGAGAGAGAGAGAGAGAGAGAGAGAGAGAGAATGCTGCTTTTCTATCTGTTTTTGGGGGCCCTAAAATCCCATCGAGATGAAACGATAAAAGGGTGTTTTTCAATTTTGCGCCATAACTGTTCATAAATATAACCGCTCATGAAATATTGGGAGAAATACGATGACCAAGCAGAGAGGGCCAACCGCATTCAGGAGGAATCAGAATCCCCTTATTTCCATCATCTAACCCCCAAGTGTACCAAACCCCCCCCCCCAAGTGTACCAAACCCCCCCCCCCAAGTGTACCAACCCCCCCCCAAGTGTACCAAACCCCCCGGAGATATTCAGGGGAACTAAACCGAAGACGAGAGAGAGAGAGACGGTTATCTGTTGGCGTACCATCGAAGAGGAGGTGCATGTGTTTGTAGATATATATATATATATATATATATATATATATATATATTCGATTTTCTAGTTTCTAATGTTGGGGTTGGCGTGTGCTGCCACCATCATGACATTGTCATCCATATGTTACATTACACTACATAATCATACTTTAGCTGGACTTTCTGGACTCATTGCTGCCACTTAGCTGTACTGCACTGTATTCATGATGCTGCTGCACTACTGGCTCTTTAACATGCTTTTAAATGTGTTTTGCACAATTCCGCACACGTACACATCATCCATCAGTCACTTGCATGTTAATTTTTATTTTATTGCGTATAGTATTTTTTTAAATATTGTGTTTTAGTGATTCATACTGCGGGAGGGAATGGGGACTAGGAGTTTCATTGTACTTGTTGCAAATTAATCTTGAATCTTGGTCAAGGACAAGCGTAAGGACGTGTGGGGGTGGATAGAAATGCATCATGGGATAAACAAACAAAAAACACACACACACACACCACTCACACTCCAGAAATGCATGTTTAGTTGCACCTTATTTCCTCCCCTAAACCTCTTTTCCCTGAGTCTGCGGTCCTCGGACCCGTTCTCCACGCTCTCCATCCCCCATCCCCTCCTCCCCCATCCCCTCCATCCCCCATCCCCTCCTCCCCCATCCCCTCCATCCCCCATCCCCTCCTCCCCCATCCCCTCCATCCCCCATCCCCCATCCCCTCCTCCCCCATCCCCTCCATCCCCCATCCCCCATCCCCTCCATCCCCCATCCCCTCCTCCCCCATCCCCTCCATCCCCCATCCCCTCCATCCCCCATCCCCTCCATCCCCCATCCCCTCCTCCCCCATCCCCTCCATCCCCCATCCCCTCCTCCCCCATCCCCTCCATCCCCCATCCCCTCCTCCCCCATCCCCTCCATCCCCCATCCCCTCCATCCTCCATCCCCCATCCCCTCCATCCCCCATCCCCTCCTCCCCCATCCCCTCCATCCCCCATCCCCTCCATCCCCCATCCCCTCCTCCCCCATCCCCTCCATCCCCCATCCCCTCCATCCTCCATCCCCCATCCCCTCCATCCCCCATCCCCTCCATCCCCCATCCCCTCCTCCCCACTGAGACACAGCGCTCTGATACATGATATTAACATGTGTTGAATGTACATTTACAAAAATCTTTCAAAGCATTTAAAGTGCCAGTAGTGCAGCAGCATCTTGAATACAGTGCAGTAACTGTGATGAGTCCAGAGAGTCCAGCAAAGTATGACAGAGTAATGTTTATGACATGTTATGATAGTGTCATGTTAATGACATGTTATGATAGTGTAATGTTAATGACATGTTATGATAGTGTAATGTTAATGACATGTTATGATAGTGTCATGTTAATGACATGTTATGATAGTGTCATGTTAATGACATGTTATGATAGTGTAATGTTAATGACATGTTATGATAGAGTAATGTTAATGACATGTTATGATAGAGTAATGTTAATGACATGTTATGATAGTGTCATGTTAATGACATGTTATGATAGTGTAATGTTAATGACATGTTATGATAGAGTAATGTTAATGACATGTTATGATAGAGTAATGTTAATGACATGTTATGATAGTGTAATGTTAATGACATGTTATGATAGTGTAATGTTAATGACATGTTATGATAGAGTAATGTTAATGACATGTTATGATAGTGTAATGTTAATGACATGTTATGATAATGTAATGTTAATGACATGTTATGATAGTGTCATGTTAATGACATGTATGTAATGAAAGTTGGAAGTGGAAGTGGCAGTACTCTTGGCAGTACTCTCTTCCTGGAGAGATCCCCAACTCAGCCTCCCTGGACACTTTCAAAAGAACCCTCAAAACTCATCTGTTCACCACGGCCTTTGACCTTTGACCTCTTACTCTTATTCCCCTCTGTTCACTGCATCTTTTATTTAGTGCATTTATTTGTCGAAGCTGTTTGCTTGTTTGTTTTGTCGTTTTTTGCCCCTCTGTAAAGTTATTGTTGTATCTATTATTATTATTATTATTATTACATGTTTGCTGGGTGTAGTAGTAGTATATGTTTGCTGGGTGTAGTAGTAGTATATGTTTACTGGGTGTAGTTTGGGCGGCAGTCTAGCTCAGGAGGTAGAGCGGTCGCCTCACAACCGGAAGGTTGCTGGTTCAATCCCCGGCTCCTCCTAGCAAAAACTGTCGAGGTGTCCTTGAGGAAGACCCTAACCCTAACTGCTCCCCGGGCGCTGTATGAATAGCTGCCCACTGCTCCTAATACTAGGATGGGTTAAATGCAGAGAACACATTTCACTGTATGTCTTCATGTATGTGACCAATAAAGAGGATTCAATCCTCACGAGTTGTTGTTTTGTTGTAGTAGTATATGTTTGCTGGGTGTAGTAGTAGTATATGTTTGCTGGGTGTAGTAGTAGTATATGTTTACTGGGTGTAGTAGTAGTATATGTTTGCTGGGTAGTATATGTTTGCTGGGTGTAGTAGTAGTATATGTTTACTGGGTTTTGACCTTTGACCTCTAACCCATCCCTTTCCCCTCCTTTCACCGCTACTCTTATTTATTTACTGTATTTCCTTAGGGTTTTGGCCTTAGCTCTTAGCTTGTTTGTTTTGTTGTTTGTTGCCCCTCTGTAAAGCGGCCTTGGGTCCCTTGAAAGGCGCTATATCAATTAAAGTTATTGTTATTGTTATTGTTATTATTATTATTATTATTATTATATTCTCCAGCTCTGCTTCTCCCAGACGACTAGCGGCCGCCATATGTGTTGGTACTGTACGCCGTTTTGCCTCAATCTCCACGCGATGATTCAGCAATAATTGATTATAACGAGTAAGATGATTCAGCGGGGAACAGCGAGACGCCGGCGGGGGGGAAACACCTTCGCTAACGACACCGCGTTGCCAAGACCGCCGTTTGTTTTGCTAGCGCTGCAACGGCTGGTTAGCGACCCAGAGGCCTTTCTGTCTGGAGGTCCTTTCATAGCTTTAGTATCGAGGACATGAGGGAGAGGGTTTAAACACCATTACCCTCTGATAGCATCCCCTCTAGATCACACAGAGAGAGAGAGAGAGAGGTAGAGAGAGGTAGAGGGGGAGAGGGTTTCAACACCATAACCCTCTGAAAGTACCCCTCTGGATCACACAGAGAGAGAGAGAGAGAGAGGGGAGTAGGGGAGAGAGAGAGAGAGAGAGAGAGAGAGAGAGAGAGAGTTTCAACACCATAACCCTCTGATAGCATCACCTCTGAATCAGAGAGAGAGAGAGAAAGAGAGAGGGAGAGAGAGGGAGAGAAGGAGAGGGGTGTAGAGAGAAATAGGTAGAGCGCTAGCAGGTGGCGCTGCTTCTTCTACAGTGAGGAGACGTTGTTCCATTCATTGCAGAAGAAGAGGCCGTTCTGAGGGTCGTTGGGAACACGGATCGGAACTCCGGTCCGGTTCGCTTTAGGCGAGAACACGATGCGACCCGACGATAGGAAACGAAACAACGAACACTGTGCGTTGTGCGTCAAGACACCCTTTTCCCGCCGCAAACCGAAACTAATGAACATATGCAGCCGCGTACGGGAAGTTTTCCCGAGGTTAAGATGAGGTCAGGCGCGGTGCGATCATCAGAACCCTTCCTTCACTTCCTACACCAAAGTAGAATGAAAACACCCAGGCGCAACACTCAGTCCAGTATCTCATCTTCTGAGTTCAGTATCTTCGGAAACACGCTAAAAGAGAGCGCCGGTCAGAGCGCTCACCTCGGTGACGGAGAGGGTGTATTTCTGTTTTTGTCTAAATGCAAATCTGGAGAATTGAATCCTCTTGATTGGTCACATACATGTACACACACACACACACACACACAGTGAAATGTGTTCCTCTGCCTTTAACCCATCCTTGTATTGGGAGCAGTGGGCAGCTATTGTATACACAGCGCCCAGGAGGCAGTGTAGGGTAGTCTCGTTGCCTTGCTCAAGGGCACCTCGGCAGTGCCCAGGTGTTTTGGGGACTTGAACCGGCGACCTTCCAGTCCCAACAGACTGACCTACTGCAGCAAGCTACTGCCCCCCCTTGTAGTTATGTAGTTATGTGTAGTTCTGTAGGCTGTTCCTAGTTTTTGAAAGTAAGAGTTCGCTGTGTGCACATGAGCAGAAGCTCGACTGACATTTAAGTCACTAAGTGATTTAAGTGGTTAATTTATTTTAAATTTAATTGATTAAGCGTTCATCCTCTGATTCGGTGTCTGTTGCACTTTGTCACGTTTGACTTTCTTCATCGATACAGCAGCACGAGAGAGAGAGAGAGAGAGAGAGAGAGAGAGAGAGAGAGAGAGAGGAGAGAGAGAGAGAGAGAGAGAGAGAGAGAGAGAGAGAGAGAGAAAGTGAATAGAGAGGTAGAGAGAGAGAGGTAAAGAATAAGAGCTAGTGAGAGAGATATTAGTAAAGAGAGAGCGAGGTAGAGATACCTAACTAGAGAGAGCAAATTAGAGCGATAGATAGATAGGTTAAGAGAGAGGTAGAGACAGAAAGAGAGAGAGAGAGAGAGAGAGAGAGAGAGAGAGAGAGAGAGAGAGAGAGAGAGAAGTAAAGAGAGAGAGCGGTAGAGAGACATTAGGTCAGAGTGTGGTGTGATCATCTCTGGTTGACCTTCACCGGTGAGCCATCCTGACCCCCAGATGGCCGACCGGCGTGTTTATCGAAGAGGAGAATGGCTTTTAAATTACGCTGCGCATCTGTCGACGGTGTCCACAGCAATATGTCTCACCTTTCTGTCTCCCCTCCCCGTCTCACCTCCCTCCGACTCTTCCACTGTTCTCCCAAAACCGTGTCTCACACAGGAGCAGATGTCCTCCTAATGTTGCAGAGAAGTTGGTCGTAGACTAGACGGTTTTTTTCTCTTCAGTACGATGTCACTTGAAAGCGTTGGGCCAGGATAGCGTAGTCAGGGTGACTTTGAGCCAATATGTCCCTGTTTGATAATAATAAGGTTTCCTGAAGGCGCTACTTGACTAGAGAACAACAGTTTGATCTACAGCCCTAGAGAACTGGTGCTACATGACCAGAGAACAACAGTTGGAACAACAGCCCTAGAGAACTGGTGCTACATGACCAGAGAACAACAGCCCTAGAGAACTGGTGCTACATGATCAGAGAACAACAGCCCTAGAGAACTGGTGCTACATGACCAGGGAACAACAGCCCTAGAGAACTGGTGCTACATGACCAGAGAACAACAGCCCTAGAGAACTGGTGCTACATGACCAGAGAACAACAGTTAGAACAACAGCCCTAGAGAACTGGTGCTACGGGACCAGAGAACAACAGTAGGAACAACAGCCCTAGAGAACTGGTGCTACGTGACCAGAGATCAACAGTTAGAACAACAGCCCTAGAGAACTGGTGCTACATGACCAGAGAACAACAGCCCTAGAGAACTGGTGCTACATGACCAGAGAACAACAGTTAGAACAACAGCCCTAGAGAACTGGTGCTACGGGACCAGAGATCAACAGTTAGAACAACAGCCCTAGAGAACTGGTGCTACGGGACCAGAGAACAACAGTAGGAACAACAGCCCTAGAGAACTGGTTGCAAACAGCCCTACAGCAGGGAAAAGTCAGCCGGATGACCCCTCAAAACTGAATCCTGGTCAAATGGAGGGTAATTGAAATGATGGAATGATTTATAATAATGCTTATTGATCAAATACATTATACATTTTATAGGATAAATCTAAAAAGATAGAAAGAAAGAAAATATTCACGATAAGCCGATACTGATAAAAGCATCTTGTAACTGACGGTATGAGCAGGTCTTTCCTGTTTGTTCAAAGGAGTCCAGATGTGACTTTCTCTTCTGGTTTCTTCCTCGGCCCAGCGGGAGGAGGTGGATTACGGCGTTGGACGTTCTCCCTTAATGCCTGGCGTGAGGACAGCCCAGCACCGGATTACACTAGGAACGCTGATCCAGATTAGTGTGTGTGTGTGTGTGTACCTTGTGTGTGGCTATCGTCACCACACAAAGACACACAGTGGGAAAGGCGTGTGGTACCAGCTATGCATTAACTTAGAAGATCATATCTTGTACATAAGTCTCTCGGTTTTTTCCACCACATTTCGCCTCCACACAATATAAATGTATATGAGGGGAACTGGCCACGGCTGAATCTGAATTTCAATAGGCGACCGATTTTTTTCCCCTGTTTTGTTTAGACGTGCAATTCTGGGTCGTAAGTTTCATGTTCAGAATATCAATCAAAAACCTTCTTCCCATGTTTTAAAATGAGAGAGAAAGGGAAAGAAAGGTAGAGAGAGAGGGGGAGAGAGGGGGAGAGAAGGGGAGAGAAGGGGAGAGAGGGGGAGAGAAGGGGAGAGAAGGGGAGAGAGGGGGAGAGAGGGGGCGAGAGAAGGGGAGAGAGGGGGAGAGAAGGGGAGAGAGGGGGAGAGAGGGGGGGAGAGAAGGGGAGAGAGGGGGAGAGAGGGGGAGAGAAGGGGAGAGAGGGGGAGAGAGGGGGAGAGAAGGGGAGAGAGGGGGAGGCGGGGCCCTTATCAAATACAAGACTTTAAAAATCCAGTGCAAATGACATGCAAACTGACAAGAAACGACCCATCACATTTCTTTTTACAAGGATAAACACAATTCAACCTCATATTTGATTGTACACAACACTCCAGCCCCCTTGGGTCCTAAAGAGGCTAGCAGCTACATCTCGATTACCCACCAGCTTGTAACACGCCGGCTCTACCCCCTGACCCAGCTGCCCCGGGGCCTCTGAGGACCGGAGCTGGAGCTACACATCCACTGCCCTGCAGCTCGCGGATTGTGGTTAGCCAAAAATGGCCAATTGAGCTCTTCCTGAAATGTAATTGTGTGTTAAATGTCTTTATTGTGTGGGCACACTTTCCCTTTTATTTCGGTGCCAAAAACAAATGTTTCATAAAAAAAAGCATTCCCAGAGTCCCTCGGAAACATTATCCTTACACCTGGAATACTGTACACCCAGTAACCTAGTGTCCTCAATCCTAGCTCCCTAAACCCAGTAACCTTGTGTCCTCAACCCTAGCACCCTAAACCTAGTAACCTAGTATCCTCAACCCTTGCACCCTAAACCTAGTAACCTAGTGTCCTCAACCCTAGCACCCTAAACCCAGTAACCAAGTGTCCTCAACCCTAGCACCCTAAACTTACTAACCTAGTGTCCTCAACCCTAGCACCCTAAACCCACTAACCTAGTGTCCTCAACCCTAGCACCCTAAACCCAGTAACCAAGTGTCCTCAACCCTAGCACCCTAAACCTACTAACCTAGTGTCCTCAACCCTGGCACCCTAAACCCACTGACCTAGTGTCCTCAACCCAGCGCCCTAAACCCACTAACCCAGTGTCCTCAACCCTAGCACCCTAAACCTAGTAACCTAGTGTCCTCAACCCTAGCACCCTAAACCCAGTAACCAAGTGTCCTCAACCCTAGCACCCTAAACCTACTAACCTAGTGTCCTCAACCCTGGCACCCTAAACCCACTGACCTAGTGTCCTCAACCCAGCGCCCTAAACCCAGTAACCTAGCGTCCTCAACCCTAGCACCCTTAACCCAGTTACCTAGTGTCCTCAACCCTAGCACCCTAAACCCACTAACCCAGTGTCCTCAACCCTAGCACCCTAAACCTAGTAACCTAGTGTCCTCAACCCTAGCACCCTAAACCCAGTACCCAAGTGTCCTCAATCCTAGCACCCTAAACCCACTAACCTAGTGTCCTCAACCCTACCACCCTCAACCCACTAACCTAGTGTCCTCAACCCTAGCGCCCTTAACCTAGTTACCTAGTGTCCTCAACCCTAGCACCCTAAACCCACTAACCCAGTGTCCTCAACCCTAGCACCCTAAATGTATTAATATAGTATCCTCAACCCTAGCACCATAAACCCATTAACCTAGTATCCACAACCCTTGCACCCTAAACCTACTAATCTAGTATCCTCAACCCTAGCACCCTAAACCCAGTAACCTAGTATCCACAACCCTAGCACCCTAAACCTAGTAATCTAGTATCCTCAACCCTAGCACCCTAAACCTAGTAACCTAGTGTCCTCAACCCTAGCACCCTAAACCTAGTAACCTAGTGTCCTCAACTGTAGCACCCTAGCCCCAGTAACCTAGTGTCCTCAACCTTTGCACCCTAAACCCTGTACCCAAGTGTCCTCAACCCTAGCACCCTAAACCTAGTAACCTAGTATCTTCAACCCTAGCACCCTAAACCCACTAACCTAGTATCCTCAACCCTAGCACCCTAAACCCACTAACCTAGTGTCCTCAATCCTAGCACACTAAACCTAGTAACCTAGTATCTTCAACCCTAGCACATTAAACCCACTAACTTAGTGTTCTCAATCCTAGCACCCTAAACCTAAATAAGTCCACAATAGACCACTGCTCCACCACAGAACAACCAGTCGTGCCAGGGTCTTGTATGACCACAGAATTAATTTCCAAACTTGGCACACACCTTCCTCCCAGTTTTGTTTCGTACATTTCCAGGCGGTCTGGGAACTTCCCCCTCTCCTTGTGGTCCAATAAGCAAGCGCTTCATACAGTACCCAAGCTCTCTCCCGCTACCTCCCTGACATCTTCCTGCCGTGTTAATAGAAATGGTGTCCTGTCATCTGCATGAGCGGTAACCATGCTGCGGCCCTCGGAGTAAGAGCCCTGTGATCCATGGACATGGATCACCCAGAGTTACCCTGCTTCTTAAATGAACTAAAAGCGGTTCAGTAGCTCGGCTTTAGAGCGTCCCCGACAGTGGACAGCCCGACCACTCCCGTATTTCACTGACACTGGTCTGCTCAGTCGACCCAGTAAACCAGACTCTAAACCCAGTAACCAAGTGTCCTCAACCCTAGCACCCTAAACTTACTAACCTAGTGTCCTCAACCCTAGCACCCTAAACCCACTAACCTAGTGTCCTCAACCCTAGCACCCTAAACCCAGTAACCAAGTGTCCTCAACCCTAGCACCCTAAACCTACTAACCTAGTGTCCTCAACCCTGGCACCCTAAACCCACTGACCTAGTGTCCTCAACCCAGCGCCCTAAACCCACTAACCCAGTGTCCTCAACCCTAGCACCCTAAACCTAGTAACCTAGTGTCCTCAACCCTAGCACCCTAAACCCAGTAACCAAGTGTCCTCAACCCTAGCACCCTAAACCTACTAACCTAGTGTCCTCAACCCTGGCACCCTAAACCCACTGACCTAGTGTCCTCAACCCAGCGCCCTAAACCCAGTAACCTAGCGTCCTCAACCCTAGCACCCTTAACCCAGTTACCTAGTGTCCTCAACCCTAGCACCCTAAACCCACTAACCCAGTGTCCTCAACCCTAGCACCCTAAACCTAGTAACCTAGTGTCCTCAACCCTAGCACCCTAAACCCAGTACCCAAGTGTCCTCAATCCTAGCACCCTAAACCCACTAACCTAGTGTCCTCAACCCTACCACCCTCAACCCACTAACCTAGTGTCCTCAACCCTAGCGCCCTTAACCTAGTTACCTAGTGTCCTCAACCCTAGCACCCTAAACCCACTAACCCAGTGTCCTCAACCCTAGCACCCTAAATGTATTAATATAGTATCCTCAACCCTAGCACCATAAACCCATTAACCTAGTATCCACAACCCTTGCACCCTAAACCTACTAATCTAGTATCCTCAACCCTAGCACCCTAAACCCAGTAACCTAGTATCCACAACCCTAGCACCCTAAACCTAGTAATCTAGTATCCTCAACCCTAGCACCCTAAACCTAGTAACCTAGTGTCCTCAACCCTAGCACCCTAAACCTAGTAACCTAGTGTCCTCAACTGTAGCACCCTAGCCCCAGTAACCTAGTGTCCTCAACCTTTGCACCCTAAACCCTGTACCCAAGTGTCCTCAACCCTAGCACCCTAAACCTAGTAACCTAGTATCTTCAACCCTAGCACCCTAAACCCACTAACCTAGTATCCTCAACCCTAGCACCCTAAACCCACTAACCTAGTGTCCTCAATCCTAGCACACTAAACCTAGTAACCTAGTATCTTCAACCCTAGCACATTAAACCCACTAACTTAGTGTTCTCAATCCTAGCACCCTAAACCTAAATAAGTCCACAATAGACCACTGCTCCACCACAGAACAACCAGTCGTGCCAGGGTCTTGTATGACCACAGAATTAATTTCCAAACTTGGCACACACCTTCCTCCCAGTTTTGTTTCGTACATTTCCAGGCGGTCTGGGAACTTCCCCCTCTCCTTGTGGTCCAATAAGCAAGCGCTTCATACAGTACCCAAGCTCTCTCCCGCTACCTCCCTGACATCTTCCTGCCGTGTTAATAGAAATGGTGTCCTGTCATCTGCATGAGCGGTAACCATGCTGCGGCCCTCGGAGTAAGAGCCCTGTGATCCATGGACATGGATCACCCAGAGTTACCCTGCTTCTTAAATGAACTAAAAGCGGTTCAGTAGCTCGGCTTTAGAGCGTCCCCGACAGTGGACAGCCCGACCACTCCCGTATTTCACTGACACTGGTCTGCTCAGTCGACCCAGTAAACCAGACTCTCAAGAGTCTCAGCTATTCTAGAGTCCAACCCATGATACGAAAACCAAAGGCTCTTGGAGGGGAAAACGGAAAACCAAATGATCCACTCTGTCAAAGCTATTCTCTGGATCAAGGATGAACAGAAATCAACAGAATACCAACGATCCATAGGATCCCCACAAGAAAAAGACTATTGATTGTTCTGCCAGGAGCACACTATGTCTGGTCCATATGGATCAAACCAACTCTGTGAGCTGCTTGGCCAGTTGGAGCAGGGAGCACGGCTGACCCCAGTCAGTGAGTCCTCCTGAAGGGACCGGGGAGATCCCTGTGAAGTGAGTCCTCCTGAAGGGACCGAGGAGATCCCTGTGAAGTGAGTCCTCCTGAAGGGACCGGGGAGGTCCCTGTGAAGTGAGTCCTCCTGAAGGGACCGGGGAGATCCCTGTGAAGTGAGTCCTCCTGAAGGGACCGGGGAGGTCCCTGTGAAGTGAGTCCTCCTGAAGGGACCGGGGAGATCCCTGTGAAGTGAGTCCTCCTGAAGGGACCGGGGAGGTCCCTGTGAAGTGAGTCCTCCTCACAGTGACCTTCTTCCCTCACAGACGTCTGCATCAAGCCCCACCGTACGGCTCCTTACCTCCGCTGGAACCTGCTGGAACGCTTCCCTCTGGAGAGGGTCCCCGGAGACCCTGGTCAATGGCTGGGTCACCACCAACCGAGGTGGGTGACACAGCCATTGACCAGGGTCCATTGACCAGGGTCAATGGCTGTGTGCAGCTGTCTGCTGTAGAGAAGGAGTGTATTGTTGGCAGAAAGCCCAAATCTCTTGGAGTACTTGGTGGGATTTTTCTTAATCTCCACCAACTTTTCTTAATCTCCACCAAACACTACTCGAAGCTCTGGCAGCAAGCTCTGTCTTGGAGTATGTTGTTTTCAAAGTGCCAATGAGACCTTGCTTCAACCTGGGGGAAACATAAATCAATGGTGGTGGTGAGGTGGTGGTCTGTGAAACCCACCGGGCTCATACTGCTTATTACTGCTCCATAAAACCTCTGGTCTTAAACGTGCACCGTTGACCCTACTGTCACCTTAACACCTTAACACCTTAACTCATGAATATTTGGACGCTTAACCCTCAGGCGTCCAGCAGGTCTTGTTGAGAGAGAGAGAGAGAGAGAGAGAGAGAGAGAGAGAGAGAGAGAGAGAGAGAGAGAGAGAGAGAGAGAGAGAGAGAGAGAGAGAGAGAGAGAGAGAGTGAAGGGAGAGAGAGGGCGTCCAGCAAGTCTTGTTGAGGGAGAGAGAGAGAGAGAGAGAGAGAGAGAGAGGGAGAGGGAGAGAGAGAGAGAGGGGGGGAGAGAAAGAGGAGGGAGGAAGGAGAGAGAGTAGGGAGAGAGGGCGTCCAGCAGGTCTTGTTGAGAAAGAGAGAGAGAGGTGGATAGAGAGCGAGAAAGAGGGGGAGAGAAAGAGGAGGGAGGAAGGAGAGAGAGCAGGGAAAGAGGAGAGAGGAAGGAGAGAGAGTAGGGAGAGAGGGCGTCCAGCAGGTCTTGTTGAGAAAGAGAGAGAGAGGTGGATAGAGAGCGAGAAAGAGGGGGAGAGAAAGAGGAGGGAGGAAGGAGAGAGAGCAGGGAAAGAGAAGGTGTTTAGTGAGAGAGAGAGAGGGGGGAGGAGAGAGAGAGAGTAGGGAGAGAGAGAGAGGGCATCCAGCAGTTATAGTTGAGGGAGAGAAAGGGAGGGAGGGAGAGAGAGAGAGAGAGAGAGATGGGGGGTAGAGAGAGAGAGGAGGGAGGAAGGAGAGAGAGTAGGGAGAGAGAGAGGGCGTCCAGCAGGTCTATTCGAGGGAGTAGCCCCCTCAAACAAGCAGATGATTACAAGTAGGTAAAGTCCGCGGTGAAGTCCGCTGTGCGGTTCCAAGTCACCGTCCAGGACAATGTGCCTTTTCCTTAAAAAGAAGGTGACCAATCAATACTCCCTCTCCCCTATCATCCAACTGTCAATCCCTCGCCCTCTCCGGAACCTTCCCAAACCTAATGTACTCAACCCTAACACCCTAAACCCTAGTAACCTAGTCTCCCGGCCTCCCTCCTCTCCCCTATCATCCCACTGTCAATCCCTCACCCTCTCCGGAACCTTCCATTCACCCCTCCCCCCCTCCCCCCCTCCCCCCCACCGGCGGCGTTAAACGATAACATTACCAACCGACGCGCTCCCGCGGCTTTTATAGCGCTGTGGTTCCTCGCCGGGCGAAGGGATGCCGCCGAAAATAGCGAGGCGGGCGGTGATGGATCACAAAGTATTTAGTTTATTGGACGTAATGGAGCGGCGTTTATGGATAGGACGGGGAGCCTTCGAGACGGAGACGTAATATACTGCATATTGGGTGTGCAAGGACCCCCAGCACGACACTAAGACAAGCCGGATTACTGGGCCGAGCGCTGTGCGAGAGTGACACACCGGGACAGTAGGGAGGGAGAGGGGGAGGAGGGGAGAGAGAGGAGGGAGGAAGGGAAGAGAGAGAGAGAGAGAGAGAGAGAGAGAGAGAGAGAGAGAGAGAGAGAGAGAGAGAGAGAGAGAGAGAGAGAGAGAGAGAGAGAGAGAGAGAGAGAGAGAGAGAGAGAGAGGAGGGAGGAAGAGTGAGGGAGGAGGGAGGGGGAGGAGGGGAGAGGTAGAGAGAGAGGGAGGAGGGAGGAAGGAGAGAGAGAGGAGGGAGGAAGGGAAGAGTGAGGGAGGAGGGAGGGAGGGCGAGAAAGGAGGAGGGGAGAGGTAGAGAGAGGGAGGAGGGAGGAAGGAGAGAGAGAGAGGAGGGAGGAAGGGAAGAGTGAGGGAGGAGGGAGGAAGGGAGAGAAAGGAGGGGGGGGAAAGAGCAAGAGGATGGAGGAGGGGAGAGTGAGAGAGAGAGGGGAAAGAGGGAGGGAGGTGGAGGGAGGTGGAGGGAAAGAGAGAGGAGCGAGGAAAGGAGTGAGGGAGAGAGAGAAGAGAGGATGGAGGAGGGGAGAGCGGGAGAGGGAGCGAGAGAGACGGGGAGAGAAAGAGAGGGGCGTGGCTACAAGAGGCCTTGGGGTGTGTGTGTGTGTGTGTGTGTGTGTGTGTGTGTGTGTGTGTGTGTGTGTGTGTGGGGGGTGGGGAGACTGGCGCTCCTGAACTCGTAAACAGTGTCGTGGGCGTGAACTAAACGCTCTGCTGTAACCTGCTCTCTTTTTATGTCACGTTTGGCGCTCCTTCAGCGCTAAGCGGACAGCGTGTAGAATATGATGGATGGACCTCCGGGCTCCGCCCCGTAAACACACCCCGCCACCGCCCCCCGCCCTGCCCCAGCTGCGTCCCGCCAGCTCCTCATCCACATTCTACAGGCTTTATCGTCCATGTGTAACAATACAATAGAACGCTTACACCCCGGTCCCTCCCACAGTATGAACAATCCTATACCATACAATACTATACCATAAACAACACGACATACTTTATACTATAAACTAAACATATCACACAATATATAGAACACAATAAAGTGACTCATTGTTTAGTATTGTATTGCAAACTTTAGTACAGTATTGGGGAGGGAATGGGGAGTAAGTGTTCCATTGTACTACTAAATGGAAAAATAAACATCTTGAATCTTGAATGGAATGGATGACATATAGATATGGAGGATGGTGCAACAAGCATTGTAGCATTGTAGCATTGTAGCATTGTAGCATTGTAGCATTGTAGCATCGTAAAGTCATGCAGCCCCATAGTGAGTGGTAGCAGCATCATGAATACAGAGAAGTACAGTGCAGTGCAGTGCAGTACAGTACAGTACAGTGCAGAGCAGTGCAGTGCAGTGCAGTGCAGAGCAGTACAGTACAGTGCAGTACAGAGCAGTACAGTTCAGTGCAGTACAGTACAGTGCAGTGCAGAGCAGTACAGTACAGTGCAGAGCAGTGCAGTGCAGTGCAGTGCAGTACAGAGCAGTGCAGTGCAGTTCAGTGCAGTACAGTACAGTGCAGTGCAGAGCAGTACAGTTCAGTACAGTACAGTTCAGTGCAGTACAGTGCAGAGCAGTACAGTACAGTACAGTACAGTACAGAGCCGTGCACTGCACTGCAATGAGTCCAGTAAGTCCAGCAAAGAAGTTATACCTCCGGGGAACAGGAAACTGTCAACGACTGGATATTATATGGGTCACCTCATCGCGCTCTCTCTCTCTCTCTCTCTCTCTCTCTCTCTCTCTCTCTCTCTCTCTCTCTCTCTCTCTCTCTCTCTCTCTCTCTTGTCCGTTTTTTTTCGTACGTTTTATATATTTTTTTAATATAAGAAAATGGATTTGGGTTTCAAGTGCGCGCAATTTAATCACTTTATCACATGCAGGTCTTTTTTAAGACGTTGCCCTTTCCCGACCCAGAACATGGTGCACAGCCCTAGCACCTCCTCTAATTGCTACTCAGCTTAAGGTCTGAGGAGGAGGAGGAGACTGACACACAGGAGCTGTACTCCTTCAAGAGGGGTTGGGGTTTTGTCCCCCCCCCCCCCCCCCCACACACACACACACACACACACACACACACACACACACACACACACACACACCTCCCTCCCTGCTGACAAAGACCCACTTGTCTCTCGGGGAGAGGAAGAAGAGGAAGAGGAAGAGACTTCTGCAGCGTCCGAGTGTGGTGCCGTGTGGCCGCTCAGTGACCAATAGGAACAGAGCTGGCGCCGTGTGGCCGCTCAGTGACCAATAGGAACAGAGCTGGTGCCGTGTGGCCGCTCAGTGACCAATAGGAACAGAGCTGGCGCCGTGTGGCCGCTCAGTGACCAATAGGAACAGAGCTGGCGCCGTGTGGCCGCTCAGTGACCAATAGGAACAGAGCTGGCGCCGTGTGGCCGCTCAGTGACCAATAGGAACAGAGCTGGCGCCGTGTGGCCGCTCAGTGACCAATAGGAACAGAGCTGGCGCTGATGGCTACCGGCTCCACACCAAGTCATTCATCCCGTTAAACAACTAAAAGGTTGGTTCTCTGTTTGGAGAACCGCCTCCAATCCAGGAACCTATTCTCTCTCTCTCTCTCTCTCTCTCTCTCTCATCGCCCGGTTCACCACAGCTCACTGCGAATCCATGACTGAAACTAGAGGGCACCCAGTAGGGCGCATAACTCCCCCAAAAAGTCCCCTGAATCCGGATTCGGATCCGGATCTGCGCCAAAACCAAATGAGCGGTTCCTTGGCCCATAAGTAACCTAACCACCAGTTTTGTCAAATTCTGTACATAACTTATTGAATCATATTCAATAAGTTCAACAGACAGACAGACAAACAGGCAAGACAAACATAACTTAGCCAAGCGCTACAAAGGCGTATCTTCTAGAGATCCACTGTTCTTAGTGTCGCTGTACCTTCATCACACATCATCATCATCATCATATGAGAACTGAATCCATCGCATGGTCCGTGGCTTCCTTAAGAGGAGGTGGAGGCGTGGGGGTGGAGGAGAAGGAGGAGGAGGCTGAGGTGGAGGAGGAGGAAGAGGTGGAGGCTGAGGAGAAGGTGGAGAAGGGTGAGACGGAAGAGTTGGTGGAGGAGGGGGAGGGGGATAAGGAAGGAGGAGGAGGTGGAGGAGGTGGAGGAGGTGGAGGATGTGGGGGAGGGGGAGAAGGTAGAGTAGGAGGGGAGGGAGGAGTTGGAGGAGGGAATGGAGATGGAGGAGGTGGAGGAGGTGGAGGAGGGGGAGAAGGTAGAGTGAAGGAGGAGGGGTTGAAGGAGGAGGTGGAGGAGGTGGGGAAGAAGGAGGAGTTGGAGGAGGGGATGGAGGAGGAGGAGGTGGTGGAGATAAGGAGGAGTATGGGGATGGGGAGGAAGAGGAGGAGGAGGTGGAGAGAGGCCAGACCGGCCAGATAAGTGTCCGGTCCCCCAAGCCCCCTCCGGGTCCGCCGACCAGCAGAACCGCAGCCGTTAGCCTGGGCTCCTCCCCTGTTGGGCCCCTGCTCGCCATGACGGAACCAAGCGGAGGAGAGAGCGGAGCAGCCCTGCGCTAATGAGGCCTTCTCTCACTTCCTCTGACGCCCCCCCAATAACAATCATCCGGCCCTTTAATAGACGGAGAGATCGTAAAGTCTCTCTGCTTTGGTAATTGGCGCCCGGCGCCGAGCGAGGAGGAGGATTCTTCTGTTTTGTCGATAACTATTAGAGTTATTAAAGATAAATTTAAATGGTGATTCATTACCGCGGCGGCGCAGCGGGACACCGCGGCGCCGCTCGGCGCTCAATCTGATTAAATTCTGCTGGGTTATTCTGGGGTTGGGGAACTCGCTCAGAACCACAGAACTGGGTCTGGTTTCCCGGGTTCCCAAAACGTAGATTTGAGAACATTGCTGATCGAGGGAGAATTGTACTGTACTGTAAGATTGGACGTGTGTGTGTGTGTGTGTGTGTGTGTGTCTGTGTGTGTGTGTGTGTGTGTGTGTGTGTGTGCGTGCGCATATGTGTGTGTGTGTGTGTGCAAATGCATTGCATATTTATGTGCGTGTGTGTGTGTGCGTGCATCCGTATATGGGTGTGTGTGTGCGCGTGCATGCATGTGTGTGTGCGTGCGTGTGTGCATGTGTGTGTGTGTATGTGTGTATGTGTGTGCGTGTGTGAGTTTTTGTGTGCGTGCGTGTGTGTGTGTGTGTGTGTGTGTGTGTGTGTGTGTGTGTGTGTGTGTGTGTGTATGTGTGTGTGTGTGTGTGTGTGTGTGTGTGTGTGTGTGTGTGTGTGTGTGTGTGTGTGTGTGTGAGAGGCAAGATGACACAACAATTTCCCCAAGAGCCCTTAGAACTTGGAACTTGGAAAACACAAATATGGACGTGTGAAACAATAACAATTCGCCATAATTGTTATTGTGCCGACAAACTAATTATCCGTGATGGGGCGGCCATCGCTGTCGTGTGTGTGTGTGTGTGTGTGTGTGTGTGTGTGTGTGTGTGTGTGTGTGTGTGTGTGTGTGTGTGTGTGTGTGTGTGTGTGTGTGTGTGTGTGTGTGGTGTGTGTGTGTGTGTGTGTGTGTGTGTGTGTGTGTGTGTGTGTGAACATTGCCTCTCTGGTACCTCGTTGTCGGCAGAAAGACAAACATCCCCGGTGAATTAGAGAGTCGGTCCCTAGAGGCTCTCTCTCTCTCTCTCTCTCTCTCTCTCTCTCTCTCTCTCTCTCTCTCTCTCTCTCTCTCTCTCTCTCTCTCTCTCTCTCTCTCTCTCTCTCTCTCTTCTCTCTCTCTCTCTCTCTCTCTCTCTCTCTCTCTCTCTCTCTCTCTCCTCACTCCACTGGTTCTATTACTGAGGACACCCTGGTTCCCTGACCCCTGAAAACACACTCACACACATACACACTCACACACATACACACTCACACACACTCACACACATACACACTCACACACATACACACTCACTCACACACTCATACACATACACACACTCATACACACTCACACACACTCACACACATACACACTCACACACATACACACACACACACACACACTCACACACATACACACTCACACACACACACTCACACACATACACACTCACACACACACACTCTCACACACATACACACTCACACACATACACACTCACACACATACACACTCACACACACACTCACACACATGCACACTCACACACTGACACAGATACAGATATACAAAGATACACACATGCACACATACACAACTACACAGATACACTGACACAAATATACAGATACTCAATCATACAAACACACAGATACACACAAACACTGATACAGATACACATATACACAGATACACAGATACACTGATACAGAGATGTAGAAACACTAATGCATAGATACACAGATAACCAGATACACAAACACTGACACAGATACACATATACACAGATACACATATACACAGATACACTGACACAGATACACATATACACAGATACACTGACACAGATACACATATACACAGATACACATATACACAGATACACTGACACAGATACACATATACACAGACACACTGACACAGATACACATATACACAGATACACTGACACAGATACACATATACACAGATACACTGACATATACAGATACACAAACATACAAATAAACAGATGTACTGATACACAAATACACTAATACACACAAGTATACATCCCCTGACGGATGTGGGATATAAACGGTACTCTCATACCCACGGAAAAGTTTATCACGATTAAATTATAAAGTTTGAAGTTATTGTTGTGTTTTTCGGGTTACTAGGAATGTTGAGACCTCAGTTAGTTTCATGATGAAGACCGGATCTGTGGGCGGGAAACACTCGCTATAATTGGACAGGGAAAACGCAGCTAAACGATGCCTGATGTGACACACACACACACACACACACACACACAAATACACATTTCAACACAAACACACACACACACACACACACACACACACACACACACATACATTCACTCCTGCTCTTCCAACTGGTTCAGTCTTTTTTTACCCTGGTCTGGTCACTCTCTGCCCGTCTCTGTACTGTCTCACCCCTACCTGCTCCTTAATGACCTGTCTCACCCCTACCTGCTCCTTAATGACCTGTCTCACCCCTACCTGCTCCTTAATGACCTGTCTCTGTACTGTCTAACCCCTACCTGCTCCTTAATGACCCGTCTCTGTACTGTCCAACCCCTACCTGCTCCTTAATGACCTGTCTAACCCCTACCTGCTCCTTAATGACCTGTCTCTGTACTGTCTAACCCCTACCTGCTCCTTAATGACCTGTCTCTGTACTGTCTAACCCCTACCTGCTCCTTAATTACCTGTCTATCTGGTGATGTTCCTAAATAGTAAACAGGTAGTTTGGCCTTTAGCCGACCACCTGTTGACATGAAGCCAATCATCCAATTATAATCACTACAGTGAAAGGTGACATTTAATTCCCACGGCCACACGCTCTGATAGAGAGAGACCTCCGCCGTCCAACCAATCAGGGCCCCTGGTTAGCATGTGGCGGCTCTCTGAACATTTAATTCCACTGGAGTCCATCATCATATCATCATCATCTTCATCATGGTCTTCATCATCACCGTCACTGGGCTCAGAGATGACGTGGAGACCACAGTCAGAGAGGGGCTAACTGGGGGGGGACAGAACCATTTGGGGGGGGAGGAATTAGACCCAGGGCCCGGATCTCTGTTCTGGCAGACCAGGGACCCCACCGCTTAATAGATTATTATTTTGTGAGAGAGAGAGAGAGATAAAGGGGGGGGAGTGGAGAGAGAAGTGGAAGAGAGAGAGGTGGGAGAGAGAAGGGAGAAGAGGGGGTCTGGGGGGGAGAGAGAGAGAGAGAGAGAGATTGGTTGAGAGAGAGAGAGAGGAGAGAGAGAGAGAGAGAGAGAGAGAGAGAGAGAGAGAGAGAGAGAGGGGGGGTTGGAAGAGAGAGAGAGAGAGAGAGAGAGAGAGAGAGGGGGGGGGTAGAGAGAGAGAGAGAGGGGGGGGCGTTGGGAGAGAGAGAGAGAGAGAGAGAGAGAGAGAGAGACGGGAGAGAGAGAGAGATAGGGAGAGGAGGGAGAGAGAGAGAGATAGGGAGAGGAGGGGAGAGAGAGGATGGTGAGGGAGGGGAGAGAGAGGATGGTGAGGGAGGGGAGAGAGAGAGGATGGTGAGGGGAGAGAGAGGAAGGTGAGGGAGGGGGAGAGAGAGGATGGTGAGGGGAGAGAGAGGATGGTGAGGGAGGGGAGAGAGAGGACGGTGAGGGGAGAGAGAGAGGATGGTGAGGGAGGGGAGAGAGAGCGACAGAGGGAGAGGGGGATGCAAGAGAGGGAGGGGATAGAGCGAGAGATGAGAGGAGGAGAGAGGAGAAAGAGAGAGAGAGAGGAGGAGAGGAGAAAGAGAGAGAGATGAGAGGAGGAGAGAGGAGAAAGAGAGAGAGAGGGGAGGAGAGGAGAAAGAGAGAGAGATGAGAGGAGGAGAGGAGAAAGAGAGAGAGATGAGAGGAGGAGAGGAGAAAGAGAGAGAGAGAGAGATGAGAGGAGGAGAGGAGAAAGAGAGAGAGAGGGTGAGTGAACGGTCTCTCCTCTGTGTCTGTGCTGATTGTGTCTCCCAGGTAATTTAGCTGCGTCGTCTCTCTCGGTCCTCTGTCACTTTAATAGAAATATTATTCCCGGTCGTCGGAGTGGAAGTGACAGTCTATCCCCATTACGACTACGTGGGAACAGGTGTGAAATCACATTGAAAAAGAGAGAGAAAAAACGTTCAAGTTAAATTACTAACAAGGTGACTACATTACAAACACAATGAGACGCATGTCCTCAGTTGAAGGGGAATAATCTTCCAGCTATTTAGTAATATACAGAGTACTGCTCCATAATGACCTGTCTCTGTACTGCTTAACCCCTACCTGCTCCTTAATGACCTGTCTCTGTACCGTCTAACCCCTACCTGCTCCTTAATGACCTGTCTCTGTACTGTCTAACCCCTACCTGCTGCTTAATGACCTGTCTCTGTACTGTCTAACGGTTAGACAGTACAGAGACAGGTCATTAAGCAGCAGGTAGGGGTTAGACAGTACAGAGACAGGTCATTAAGGAGCAGGTAGGGGTTAGACTCTAACCCCTACCTGCTCCTTAATGACCTGTCTCTGTACTGTCTAACCCCTACCTGCTGCTTAATGACCTGTCTCTGTACTGTCTAACCCCTACCTGCTCCTTAATGACCTGTCTCTGTACTCTAACCCCTACCTGCTCCTTAATGACCTGTCTCTGGACTGTCTAACCCATACCTGCTCCTTAATGACCTGTCTCTGTACTGTCTAACCCCTACCTGCTCCTTAATGACCCGTCTCTGTACTGTCTAACCCCTACCTGCACCTTAATAGAGTACTGCTTCAGAGTTCTTCAGTACTGTGACACAATCCAGTTAAAAGAATCCTTGAAGGCTCTTTGAGGCCCAGCCAGAGCCTCGGTTGGGCTTGGCTAACCTCCTCCGCGCGCTGGTAACACACGCGTTAACGGCGTGTTGCTAGCAAGGAGCTCTTTATGTGTTAACGGACGCAGCGTCCCACCTGCTGCCACCGCTTCCAAGAATCGTCTCACGGGAGGAGGTGGTGGTGTAAGGCTTTGGCGCCCGGCGCTGACCCCATTTATTCACGCTTCCTAACATCACGACTACAAAACATCACAACAACAACCTCCTGTTTTATCAGTATTAGCCTCTGCTTTATAGCTACCTTATAGCTACCTTATAGCTACCTTATAGCTACCTTATAGCTACCTTATAGCTACCTTATAGCTACCTTATAGCTACCTTATAGCTACCTTATAGCTACCTCGCCAGCCAGCTGCCGTTCACGTTCGCCCTACAAAAACGCAGTGGTCGGGTTCTAACGGCGTCTCTACGTCAGTTTATCGTACGTGTTGGTTTATCGCTCCTCCCGTCCTGAACGCCATGCCGTTCCGTGAGGGTTAATGACATAAATTAAGCTTAGCGTAGCACTAACCATCGTGTCGGTGGTGACACGGAGTGGGTTGACTACAGGGGCTGTTGGATTGTATTAGATTAGATAAGATTAGATTAGATTAGATTCAAACGTATTGTCATTGTACAGCACAGTAAAAATCATTTACAAATTAGTACAAATGTTGCAGTGAAGTGCGTAGTAATATATATGTACAGTGGTTAAATCAGATGTCAAGACAGTCTTCACCGAGTAGACTGTACAGGTATCAAATAACTTATAGACAAGGTATGAGATATGCAGAATTATAGGTATATATATATATATATACATACAGGTAGTGAGCAGGGGTATGCAGTTGTATCAACCGTTATAATATATTAATATATATACGTTAGCTACAGTCAAGATGGTACTGTTTCCACCGCCACGAGGACGTACCGCTGACCTCTGACCCTTCACCGGGTGGTACAGTCTCACACCTAACCCCCCCCACACACACACTTTCTAACATATGTTTGTGTGTG
>CM051016.1:25672523-25682523 GCA_027704905.1 Muraenolepis orangiensis
TCTGCCATGTTTTGTCTTGCTACTTGTTTGGGTATCCTAAAGAAAACCCCAAATAGGCCACTTCACTTTGGGTGTTATATTATAACCCTGACAAACTCTCTTGTTAGGAAATGTCCTTTCAGATTTGAGCCATGTACTGTAGTCCGAGTCGATGGTACGACGGTTAGAGCGCGGGGCTCGTTGTCCGAGGAAGTCGATGGACGGCACAATGAACTGGCAATTAGCTGGGTTAACGATGAGCCCATGAGGTGTCAGCTGCTCCTCCGTCAGGCGCTGGCTACCAGAATGTCGTCAAAATAAACAAACAAAAACGACATTTCTGGCAGCACAGAATCCATAAGCCGCTGGAACGTTTGCGTCGCCCCCTTGAGGCCGTAAGGCATCCGGAGGATATGAGTCCCAACGGCGTGATGACTGCTGTCTTTGGCACGTCCCTTGGGTTGACCGCTACCTGGTGGTAGCTACGCACCCAACCGCCGCCAGTCCGCGCGGCGGGGATATGGTGCTCTACTCCGTGCTTGGCCGCCGCTGATGAAAAAGTAGGCGTGGTGAGGTCTGGAAACTCTGCGAGGAGGCGCTGATTCGAGTCTCCGGTGACAGACGGTCCACCTACTCCGTCTCCGACAGCTGAAAGGTTCTTTGTGTCCCAAGTGGGTCACCACACGCCATACCAAGTCCTACCACTAGGGTTCAAGGCCCTCTAGAGTCCACGATTCTCTTCTCACGGGAAGAGAAGAGAAGAACTGAATCTGTTTCTCCTTGAACTTGAATAAACTTTACTGACGTGGATAATGTTGACAAAGTAGCGTGTTTGTTTTTTGGTATACCGTCGGGAGATGTTTACGTTTGGATGCTTCAGGAGTAATGAATGGATACTCGTTTAACACGCTTCTCTCGTCACATTTCAGTTTGTACTTGTCGAAGTAATTGTGGAAATCAGCGGGGGAAAGTGTGTTTAGAAATTTGTAACTCATTCTCTGGCTGTTCAATTAAACCACGAGGCACATTGATCTGTGTGCAGTGCTATTGATCACGGAGGCTTATCAGACATGTCAACTGTAAGTCTCCGTAAACCACCTCAGAACAATAAAGAACCGGGTTGGTCTCCTACCACGTCATGTTGGACCACAACCTGAACTCTTCTGGTCGCCATGGCGACACGTGGACCCACCCACTCTCGTACAACTTTCTACCCCCAGGCAGTTCAGGCCTCCTGGCCTGTTAGGAGTGCTGCCACTATCATGACTTTATCAATCAAATATTACACTTTAGATTAGATTAGATTCAAATTGAGTGGACTTTACTGGATTTACTGGACTCATTACCGTTACTGTACTGCATTTATGAGGCTACCCCTTACCGACTGTCCCTTTAAAGGCTTTTCACCATCCAACAGAATTTCATCCACTATCCTCACTTTATTGTTGTTTTGACTGTGTTAGTATTGTTATAGTATAGTGTTGTATATAGTAGATAGTATATAGTGTTGTTTATAGTAGATAGTATATAGTGTTGTTTATAGTATATAGTGTTGTATATAGTAGATAGTATATAGTGTTGTTTATAGTATATAGTGTTGTATATAGTAGATTGTATATAGTGTTGTTTATAGTATATAGTGTTGTATATAGTAGATAGTATATAGTGTTGTTTATAGTATATAGTGTTGTATATAGTAGATAGTATATAGTGTTGTTTATAGTATATACTGTTGTATATAGTAGATAGTATATAGTGTTGTTTATAGTAAGTGTCCCTGAAACCCCAGGGCACTGCCGAGGTGTCCTGGAGCACGACACACACTCGCAGGGCGCTTTATATACAAGACTCAAGATTCAAGAATTGTTTTACCATTTGCAACAAGTACATTGGAACGCTTCCTCCCCATTCCCTCCTGCAGTATGACATTCTAGAACACCATACAATAAAAAATGAATAGAAACGCACAATAAAGTGATGATGGTGGTGATATGATATGATGATATGTACATGTGTTATATTCTGCAAAAAGCATTTAAAAACATTTAAAGTGCCAGTAGTGCAGCAGCATCATGAATACAGTGCAGTAACTGTAAGGAGTTGAGAAAGTCCAGCAAAGTATGACAGTGTAATGTTAATGACATGTTATGATAGTGGCAGCACTCCTAGCAGTTCAGTTTGTCACTGCCTGTGCATAATAACTGTCCTTAAACCTGCTAGTCCTTGCTGTACGGATGCTGCGGAACTGGCGACCGGATGGTAGGGGGGAGAAGAGATGGAGCCCAGGGTGGTTGCAGTCCTTTATGATGGACATGGCCTTCTTCCTACACCTTATCATAAAGATCTCCTCAATGCATGGAAGTGCACACCCGATGATCATTTGATCATGTTGTTATTTATTCTTTTTATCGCAACTATTTTAGTTCAGGAAGTTAGCAGCACGTTCATTTATAACTTTTGCACACTTCTGGAGATCAGATCGACAGTCGCTCGCCGCCTACCGGAGTTTTTTCATTCTTTCGACTCGGACGTCCCGCCCGAAGTCACAGCTGGATTATCTCCGACCATCTTGGGCACGATTACACGCAAGCGTCGCCGGAGGAAGCGAGGGAAGCGAGCCGGCGTGCTAGTCAGGCTGAGATGTCGATCCGATCGCCCCCCACTACCCACCATTCTACTGGCTAATGTACAGTCTCTGGACAATAAGTTAAGCGAGCTACAGGCTCGTATTCAATTCCACCGGGAAACTAAGGACAATTGTATCATCTGCCTTACGGAGACATGGATGTCGGAGGGGGTTACCGACGCAGCTATCGAGCCGACGGGATTTTCCGTCCACCGGGCGGACAGAACAAAGGCTCTCTCCGGTAAAGATCGCGGAGGGGGGGTATGTCTCATGATAAATAGATCTTGGTGCAACCAAAGTCATGTACATCCCCTCAAGTCTTTCTGTTTCCCGGACCTGGAGTACCTGATGCTTATGTGCCGTCCATACTGGCTACCTCGGGAGTTTACAGCGGTAACCGTGACCGCTGTTTACATTCCCCCACAAGCCAACACGGACACAGCGCTGAAGGAACTGTATGGGGCTATCAGCGAACAGGAGTCGGCACACCCCGAGGCTGCTCTCATCGTGGCGGGGGACTTCAACAAGGCGAACCTGAAGAAGGTTCTCCCGAAGTTCTACCAACACATAACGAGCAACACACGGGGCGAGCGGATCCTCGACCACTGCTACACCCCTTCCGTGATGGCTACAAGGCCCTCCTCCGCCCACCGTTCGGCAAATCAGACCACCGCTCTATCCAGCTACTCCCCGCCTATAGGCAGAGACTGAAGCAGCAACCGATCACTGTGAGGGAGGTCCAATGCTGGTCGGACCAATCGGACTCTATGCTGCAGGATTGTTTTGATCGCGCTGACTGGCACATGTTCCGCGTTGCCTCGGACAATAACATCAACGAGTACGCGTCGTCGGTCACCGGGTTCATCAAGAAGTGCATAGATGACGTTGTTCCGACCAAGTCGGTTCGGATATATCCCAACCAGAAACCGTGGATTAACGGCGATGTTCGCGCTGCCCTACACGCGCGTAACGCCGCCTTTGGCTCCGGGAATACGGAGGAATATACGAGAGCCCGTTACGACCTCCGTAAGACCATCGTCACTGCCAAGCGGGAGTATAAGGACAGAGTGGAAGATAAATTCAAGAGCCACGATGCGAGGGGTATGTGGCAGGGGCTGCAGACGATAACGAACTTCAGAGGGAGAACCAGTTGTGTAGAGAACTCCTCTACCTCCCTCCCAGGAGAGCTAAATACTTTTTTTGCTCGGTTCGACGTAAACGGCAGCCCGCCGAAGCCAGCACCGCCTGAGGAGACCAGCCTGCTGAGCATCTCGGAGGCAGATGTGCGCCGCACCTTCAAGCGGCTGAACATCCGTAAGGCGGCAGGCCCCGACGACATCCCGGGCCGCGTCCTCAGAGCATGCGCAGACCAGTTGGCAGGAGTCTTTGCAGACATCTTCAACCTCTCCCTGTCCAGGCTGTTGTCCCCGCGGTCTTCAAGATGTCCACCATCGTGCCTGTCCCTAAACAACCCAAGGTAACATGCCTGAATGACTATAGACCTGTAGCCCTCACCTCGATTGTCAGCAAATGCTTCGAGAGGTTGGTCAAGGACTTTATTTGCTCTGTGTTACCTGCCACGCTGGACCCATGGCAATTTGCATATCATCAAAATAGATCCACGGACGACGCAATTGCCATGGCCCTCCACACTGCCCTTTCCCACCTGGAGGGAAAGAACTGTTATGTGCGAATGCTGTTTGTGGACTACAGCTCAGCGTTCAACACGATAGTTCCTGCCAAGCTCGACACCAAGCTGAGAGGTCTAGGCGTACCCCCATCCACTGTGCAGCTGGATACTGGACCTCCTGTCGGACCGCCGCCAGGTGGTGAGGATGGGCAGCACCACATCAGAGCCACTGACCCTCAACACGGGAGCCCCCCAGGGATGCGTGCTGAGCCCTCTCCTCTACTCCCTCTACACCCACGACTGCATGGCTATGCACAGCTCCAACGTCATCATCAAGTTTGCTGACGACACGACAGTGATGGGCCTGATCGCCGGCGACGACGAGACAGCCTACAGGGAGGAGGTCGGATCGCTGGAGCAGTGGTGCCAGGAGAACAGCCTCGCCCTCAACGTCAAGAAGACCAAGGAGCTGATCGTGGACTTCAGGAAGCAGAGGGGAGAGCACAGCCCTATCTCCATCGACGGTGTTGCAGTAGAGAGGGTCAGCAGCTTCAAGTTCCTCGGCGTGCACATCTCCGAGGACCTCACATGGTCCACGCACACCACACACGTGGTGAAAAGGGCCCAACAACGCCTGTATTTCCTCAGGCGTCTGAGGAAATTCAGCATGGGCCCCCGCATCCTGAGAACATTCTATAACGGCACCATCGAGAGTGTTCTTACAGGGTGTATCACCGCCTGGTACGGGAACTGCACCGCACTCGAGTGCAGAGCGCTTCAAAGGGTGGTGCGGACGGCCCAGTATATCGTTGGAGGTGAGCTCCCCTCCCTCCTGGACATTTACAACCAGCGGTGCGTGGCCAAGGCCAAAAGAATTATAAAAGACATTGCCCACCCCAGCCACGAACTTTACTCACTATTACCGTCAGGCAGGCGATACCGCAGTATCAAGTGTCGTACAAATAGGCTTAGAGATAGCTTCCACAGTCAGGCCATCAGGCTGCTGAACAAGGGCGTATAACATATAACAATGTATATTTTATTACATTGATTTATGTATACATGTTGCTCTTTTATGTGCCAAAATTTTGCATTTTATAAATTGCATTTTTATTTTTATTTTTTAACTTTATTTTGCTCGTTTAACTGTGAGAATCATGTTTTTCGACATCTCCAGTGCGTTCAACACCATCCGGCCTGCCCTGCTGGGGAGTAAGCTGACGGCGATGAAGGTGGAATCAGCAGCACTGGTGCTCCACAGGGAACGGTTCTTTCCCCATTCCTGTTCACCCTTTACACCTCAGACTTCCAGTACAACTCAGTGTCCTGCCATCTGCAGAAGTTCTCGGACGACTCTGCAGTTGTTGGTTGTGTCAGCGAGGGAAACGATGAGGAGTACAGGGGCGTCGTGGACTCCTTCGTTGAGTGGTGTGAGCTGAACCACATGCAGCTCAACACAGACAAGACGAAGGAGATGGTGGTGGACTTCCGCAGGAGGAAATCTACCCCCACACCCATTTCCATCAAGGGTGTGTCCGCTGAAGTTGTTCAGGAATATAAATACCTGGGAGTTCATCTGGACAACAAACTGGTCTGGGCCAAGAACTCTGAGGCTGTGTACAAGAAGGGCCAGAGCCGTCTCTACTTCCTGCGGAGGCTCCGGTCCTTCAACGTTTGCAACAAGATGCTGAACATGTTCTACCAGTCGGTGGTAGCCAGTGCCATCTTCTCCGGTGTCGTGTGCTGGGGAAGCAGGTTGAGGTCAGCAGACGCCAACAAGATCAGCAGGATCGTCAGGAAGGCTGGCGCTGTCCTGGGGGTCCAGCTGGACTCCTTGTTGGTGGTGTCTGAGAGAAGGATGCTGCGCAAGCTGCGTAGTATCCTTGACAACAACTCTCACCCTCTCCATCAGTGCTGACCTCATATAGAAGCACCTTCAGCAACAGACTCATTCCACCTAGGTGCACCACAGAACGCCACAGGAAGTCCTTTCTTCCTGTGGCCATCAGTCTCTATAATTTTCTCTTTATTCATCTACCTCGGGTCGTGAGAGGGACAGTGGAGACTCAGTGACCTGAGGCCAACGCACTGTTATTATTATTATTTTTTGGTCAACGCACTGTAAATCCTTTCACTGTAATTTTGCACTGTAAATTCAATTTCACTTTTCACTTTTCACATGTCACTTTTTCAGTATCCATCCGAGTTATTTATTAATATATTATTACTGCCAATTTGCACTATACGTATTGTTGTGTATTGTATATACCTACGTATTACTGTAATAATACTGTAAATTGTGCAATTTATCTATTCATCTATCAATACATTTAGATTTCATTTAGAGTTATTTGAGTTATATTTTGTTTATACTAGTTTTGTTTAGTTAGTTGTTGTTATTTAGTTTTTAGCTTAGGTATTAGTATATTTGTGTGTGCATTTATTCCCCCTGTGTCAACTGTTGCACATTAATTTCCCTCGGGATAAATAAAGTTTCTTGAATCTTGAATCTTGAATTGAATCTTGAATTTATTCTATTTTTATTAGATTTTTATCTATTTTTATCTTCTTTTTAGAACTGCTGTCTGTCGTCGGGTGTTGCACATAAGATTTTCACATCACTGCTTTATAGAAGAGTTCAGGTTGTGGTCCAACATGACCTCTGTGTTGCGTGTCCACGCCAGGTCGTCGGAAATCTGTAGTCCCAGGAAACGGAAGCAGCTGACGACTTCCACCGGTGTCCCGTCCAGGCTGATGGTGGAGTGGGTTCCCCGGTGGCTCCTGAAGTCCACGATGAGCTCCTTAGTCTTGCTGACATTCAGTGCGAGGCTGTTGTCCTCACACCATGGCGTCAGCCGGTCCACCTCATCTCTGTACTGCGTTCTCGTCGCCCTCGCTTATCAGGCCGATGACTGTGGTGTCGTCTGGAAACTTGATAATCGGATTATTGCTGTGCATGGCAGTACAGTCATGTGTGTACAGTGAGTACAGCCGGGGACCGAGGCAGCAGCCTTGGGGTGCTCCGGGGTTGTTCTTCACCACTTGAGGCCTGCCCGTCAGGAAGTCCATAATCCGGTTACCGATGGGGGTGCCCAGACCCAGACCCAGACCCAAACCCAAAACCCAGACCTAGGTCTGGGTCTGATCCAACAGCTGCCCACTGCTCCTAATACTAGGATGAGTTAAATGCAGAGAAATAAGTTTCACTGTGTGTGACCAATAAAAGAGGATTCATTCCTCCAGATTTAGTTATAGTATAGTATAGTATGGCGTGGGGTGGCGTGGCGTGGGTGGGGTGGCGTGGCGTGGGGTGGGGTGGGGTGGCGTGGTGTGGCGTGGCGTGGCGTGGGGTGGGGTGGCGTGGCGTGGCGTGGCGTGGGGTGGCGTGGCGTGGGGTGGGGTGGGCTGGGGGTGGCGTGGCGTGGGGTGGGGTGGGGTGGCGTGGCGTGGGGTGGCGTGGCGTGGGGTGGCGTGGGGTGGGGTGGGCTGGGGTGGCGTGGGGTGGGGTGGCGTGGGGTGGCGTGGCGTGGCGTGGGGTGGGGTGGGGTGGCGTGGCGTGGGGTGGGGTGGGGTGGCGTGGTGTGGGGTGGGGTGGCGTGGCGTGGGGTGGGGTGGGGTGGCGTGGCGTGGCGTGGTATTGTTGTACGAATCCATACTGCGGGAGTGTCTGGGGAGTAAGCGTTCCATTGTACTTGTTACACATGGCAATCAAAAATCTAAAAAGTGGTTGGTTGTCCGTGTTGTGTGTGAGCTCATGGTGAGTGAGCCCCCCCAACACGGTGGACTGGCTCAGGAAGACCTCTCCTGTGCGTTTTCCCCCATTCCCTTTGACTCCACCTTGATCAGGATGGCTGAAGACGTCTGGCTCTCTCTTTACAGAACACTCATCACCACCTGGGAGCTAAACATCCACCGCGGCGGACGCTCGCACGACGGGGGAGAAAGTTCTGAAGAATTCGTGAAAGACTGAAGAGTGTTTCACCGTATTCCCCAGGGTCATTTAGAGGCTCTTCACACGCCTTTCTGAAAGGTTTTTGGAAAGCTTTTTCTGTCATGGTCTCTCTCTCTCTCTCTCTCTCCGCTCTCCTTCTCTCTCTCTCTCTCAGAAAGAAACATATGCATTCCTCACTAAACGCGTTTCCTGACACTAACACTTGGCTAGGACCGGGCGGGACTCTGAGGTCCAAACCCTTCAGCCTCCAGGAACTGCATCATCATCACCATCATCATCATCATCATCGTCGTAGCCTCCAAACGTATTAAATGTACGGCCCAAGTGCCAGGCTAAACGATGCGGCCAATGGCTTGTTGAGTGTCTGGTAAACCCACTTGGGTGTGTGTGTGTGTGTGTGTGTGTGTGTGATATGTGTGGGTGGGTGTGGGTGTGTGGGTGTGTGTGTGTGTGTGTAGATGTGTGTGTGTGTGTGTTTGTGTAGATGTGTGTGTGTGCGTGTATAGATGTGATGTGTGTGTTTGTGTAGATGTGTGTGGTGTGTGTGTGTGTATAGATGTGTGTGTGTGTGTGTGTGTATAGATGTGTGTGTGTATATAGATGTGTGTGTGTGTGTATGATGTGTGTGTATAGATCTGTGTGTGTGTGTGTGTGTGTGTGTGTGTGTGTGTGTGTGTGTGTGTATATCGATGTGTGTGTGTGTGTATAGATGTGTGTGTGTGTGTGTGTGTGTGTTTTATAGACATTTCTATTGCATTTGTTCTGCCCCCTATCCTAATATATTCTAAAGGTTATAGCCATTCTGCTTTATTATTAACCCATAAAACTCCCCTGTAAAATAGACATTCTACCCTGGTGTGTGGATGTGTGTGTGTGTGTGGTGTGTGTGTGTGTGTGTGTGTGTGTGTGTGTGTGTGTGTGTGTGGTGTGTGTGTGTGTGTGTGTGTGTAGAGAGAGCGAGAGAGAGAGAGAGAGAGAGAGAGTGTGCAGCCACCAAAAAGTGTGTGCGTGTGTGTGTGTGTGTGTGTGTGTGT
The DNA here is from genome assembly GCA_027704905.1 of Muraenolepis orangiensis. Classification (NCBI taxonomy): domain Eukaryota; kingdom Metazoa; phylum Chordata; class Actinopteri; order Gadiformes; family Muraenolepididae; genus Muraenolepis; species Muraenolepis orangiensis. Next base: position 25,681,745 of record CM051016.1, read on the forward strand.
GTGTGTGTGTGTGTGTGTGTGGTGTGTGTGTGTGTGTGTGTGTGTGTGTGTGTGTGTGTGTGTGTGTGTGTGAGAGAGAGAGAGAGAGAGAGAGAGAGAGAGAGAGAGTGTGCAGCCACCAAAAAGTGTGCGCGTGTGTGTGTGTGTGTGTGTGTGTGTATGTGTGTGTGTGACTGACCTCTCTGGGACCCCTGCAGTCACACCCACTTCCAGTGTGTGAGGGTAGGGACGTTCGTGGTGGTCGAAAGTGACGATCAAAACAACATTCTCGTTCTGTGGAGCTTGGAGCTTTAAACACTTGATCACTAAATCAGGGGTTTTGTTTCTTTGTGTGTCTTTATGCAGCGTTTTTATCCGATGAAATGCTTCTCTTTAGACATGTTGATGTTACATTACATTACATTACATTACATTACATTATATTACACTACATTACATTACATTACATTACATTACACTACACTACATTACACTACATTACATTACACTACATTACACTACACTACATTACATTATATTACACTACATTACACTACACTACATTACATTACATTACACTACATTACATTACATTACATTACATTACACTACACTACATTACACTACACTACATTACACTACACTACATTACACTACATTACATTACACTACACTACATTACACTACATTACATTACACTACATTACATTACACTACACTACATTACACTACACTACATTACACTACATTACATTACACTACTACATTACACTACATACATTACACTACATTACATTACA
>CM051016.1:25687523-25695023 GCA_027704905.1 Muraenolepis orangiensis
TGTTCTTGTTTTAGTGTCCGGGTGTTGATATGACACAAGGACAGGTGGCTGTGAGGATAGGCTGGCTACGGTTCTGGCTATGGTTCTGGCTATGGTTCTGGCTATGGTTCTGGCTATGGTTCTGGGTACGGTTCTGGGTACGGTTCTGGCTATGGTTCTGGGTACGGTTCTGGGTACGGTTCTGGCTATGGTTCTGGGTACGGTTCTGGCTATGGTTCTGGCTATGGTTCTGGGTACGGTTCTGGCTACGGTTCTGGCTATGGTTCTGGGTACGGTTCTGGGTAGGGTTCTGGGTACGGTTCTGGCTATGGTTCTGGCTATGGTTCTGGGTAGGGTTCTGGGTAGGGTTCTGGGTAGGGTTCTGGCTATGGTTCTGGGTAGGGTTCTGGGTAGGGTTCTGGCTATGGTTCTGGGTAGGGTTCTGGGTAGGGTTCTGGCTATGGTTCTGGGTAGGGTTCTGGCTATGGTTCTGGGTAGGGTTCTGGGTAGGGTTCTGGGTAGGGTTCTGGGTAGGGTTCTGGCTATGGTTCTGGGTAGGGTTCTGGGTACGGTTCTGGGTAGGGTTCTGGCTATGGTTCTGGGTAGGGTTCTGGGTAGGGTTCTGGCTATGGTTCTGGCTATGGTTCTGGGTAGGGTTCTGGCTATGGTTCTGGGTAGGGTTCTGGGTAGGGTTCTGGCTATGGTTCTGGCTATGGTTCTGGGTAGGGTTCTGGGTAGGGTTCTGGGTAGGGTTCTGGCTATGGTTCTGGCTATGGTTCTGGGTAGGGTTCTGGGTAGGGTTCTGGGTAGGGTTCTGTCAGGTCATTGGTCATGGGTTAATAGGAGGGCCTGTTGGACCCTCATTCCCCTCTTGTCTGTTGTAATTTGAACTTTTATCTTAGAATTCTCTGTAGGCACATACACTGATCTTTTTAAGCGTAATCTCTCTCGCTCTACCACTCTCTCTCTCTCTCTCTCTCTATCTAGTTTGTGTCAGACACACACACACATGCTTACCCGCACACACACCAGCACACACACACGCAAACACCCACACGCACCCACACACACACACCGCCTCAGAAGGTGGTACTAATCTGCATGCATAAGCACCCTCGGATCATTAGTGGGTTTCATTTGAAGGGAATCGTACCCCCAACCCCTGGGCGTCTCATAACGTCAACATGGCGATTACCCTGATGAGGGCGCGGCCGCGGCCGCCGGAGGAGGCGTTCCTCTAAGTGTCCCGCTAAACGCCTCTAATTGGAGCCGCAGTGAATACACCGTTTGCATTTAATTGACCTTACGTCCCCCCCCTCATGGCGGTACGCACGCCTTCCTCTGGCTGCTGGACCTCTTCATCCGTCGGTGGATGCATGGTGGTTGAGTGGCCTCTGATTGGTTGGTCGACGGCGGAGGCCTCTGATTGGTTGGTTGACGGCGGAGGCCTCTGATTGGTTTGTCGACGGCGGAGGCCTCTGATTGGTTGGTTGACGGCGAAGGCCTCCGATTGATTGGTCGTCCCGGGAGGCCTCTTATTGGTTGGTTTTCCGCAGAGGCCTCTGATTGGTTGGTTGTCCGTGGAGGCCTCTGATTGGTTGGTTTGTTGCCGAGGGTCTGAACAATGGCTGTTAAACTAATTATTACTTATTAGTAATTACTAATTATCTAAAGATCTAATCCAAATCCATGAAGGAACTAGGTTCCTCTGTACTAGGGAGGTCAAATAATAAGCATTGAGTTTTACATTAATTTATATTTTGTACTTTAAACTCTTTTATCCAAAAGGGGGGCTGAGAACCATCAGAATTGGAGTAGCTCCAAAAAACTAACATATTGTGGTATTTATTCACGGCTTTCATATTTATTATTTTTCCTTCACGCTCTCTGGTTTACGTTTCACATTTCTCTTTTCAATGGTTGCCTTTTATTGTATGTCATTGATTGCCCTTTTAAATCTCTTTTAAAATGTGATCACTGGTTTTTTCCTGCCTGCCCGGCTAACTTTGTATTGGCCTTTGTATTTCTACATTATATTCATATATTGATATATTATATTATACTCATATTCCTCACAGCAGGGAGCAGAACCCTGTGGTTAACCAGATGTAAGCTATTACCAACAGACCCCACAACACGATATATACAGCCTTGAGAAATACTAGATCCTGATTGGCTTATACCACAGCCTTGAGAAATACTAGATCCTGATTGGCTTATACCACAGCCTTGAGAAATACTAGATCCTGATTGGCTTATACCACCGCCTTGTGAAATACTAGATCCTGATTGGCTTATACCACAGCCTTGAGAAATACTAGATCCTGATTGGCTTATACCACAGCCTTGAGAAATACTAGATCCTGATTGGCTTATACCACCGCCTTGTGAAATACTAGATCCTGATTGGCTTATAACACAGCCTTGTTAAATACTTAATCCTGATTGGCTTATACCACAGCCTTGTTAAATACTTGATCCTGATTGGCTTATACTACAGCCTTGTTGACTACTTGATCCTGATTGGCCTACACCACAGCCTTGTTGAATACTTGATCCTGATTTGACCAATAACGTTCCTGAGGGTGTGTGTTTTGCTCCAATCACGGCACACCTCTGGCTTTTAACAGTTCACAATCAGTGGGCTACAAATCCAACATGAACATCAAACGGTCCAGTTCTGGGATTATTGACCGGATGTTTCCTTGACAACACATAAACAAAATGCTCAGAGCACTGCGGGACAATGTTCTAATTGAAGATGATTAAGTCATTAAACACCAATAAGGATCCTGATGAGAGCAGCTAACGTCTCATCGTGGTCGGAAACTGAGATGATCCGCAGATGTCTGCGTGTCCGCTGTGGAGAGGATTCTATTGGTTCATATTCTTCTGTCTGTCTGTCTGTCTGTCTGTCTGTCTGTCTGTCTGTCTCTCTGTCTCTCTGTCTGTCTCTCTGTCTCTCTGTCTCTCTGTCTCTCTGTCTCTCTGTCTGTCTGTCTGTCTGTCTGTCTGTCTGTCTGTCTGTCTGTCTCTCTGTCTGTCTGTCTGTCTGTCTCTCTGTCTGTCTGCTCTGTCTGTCTGTCTGTCTGTCTGTCTGTCTCTCTGTCTGTCTGTCTGTCTGTCTGTCTCTCTGTCTGTCTCTCTGTCTGTCTGTCTGTCTGTCTGTCTGTCTCTCTGTCTGTCTCTCTGTCTGTCTCTCTGTCTGTCTGTCTGTCTGTCTCTGTCTGTCTCTCTGTCTCTCTGTCTGTCTGTTGTCTGTCTGTCTGTCTGTCTGTCTGTCTGTCTGTCTGTCTCTCTGTCTGTCTGTCTGTCTGTCTGTCTGTCTGTCTGTCTGTCTGTCTGTCTCTCTGTCTGTCTGTCTGTCTCTCTGTCTGTCTGTCTAGAGTTGTTTTCAATTGGTTCATTGTTCATTGATTCTCCTTTCTTTTTTCTATACAGCATATGTGTCTTCCTGTGTGGGTGTGAGTGAAGGTCCTTTCCTCTCTGTGTCTCACGTGGATATGTCCACATAAGCCTCATTGAATCACTGTAAATATTCATATTTATTTCATAAAATAACCTTGTACCTTCGTATTCATGTTGGTGAATAACTCTATTCATTCTTCTATCGGTGCCTTCGACAAAAGAGACGGCAGGAACAAGGATCTGCATCTCTGATGCTGTCGTCAAAGTCCTCCGCTGTGATAATGGTGGTATTGTAGTCCTTCACTGTGATAATGGTGGTATTGTAGTCCTTCACTGTGATAATGGTGGTATTGTAGTCCTTCACTGTGATAATGGTGGTATTGTAGTCCTTCACGGTGATAATGGTGGTATTGTAGTCCTTCACTGTGATAATGGTGGTATTGTAGTCCTTCACTGTGATAATGGTGGTATTGCAGGTGCTGTTAATACAATAGCTGCCCACCCCTTTGAATAATAGGATGGGTGAAATCTCCCCGTCTCATGTCAGGACGGCAGAGTCCCTCGCCCGCTTCCGCAAGAGACTCAAGACCCACCTGTTCTGAGTCCACCTGGACTCTCCTTGAACCCTCCTTCTCCTTTGTGAACCCCTAACTTGCTTAAGTCCTGACATTAATAGCTCTTAGCATGTTGTATATGTTAGCAAGTGTATATCCTTAATGTTGATAACACGCTCTTATCACAGCTACTTAAGCAGGTGACCTGGCAGTACGAAATTGTGTTATTCATCTTGTTAATATGAATACTTGTGAACTGCTATATTTTTATGTTCCCGTACCTCAGTGTTATGCTATTGTCTGCTTCAACTAATGTACACCTTGTAAGTCGCTTTGGATAAAAGCGTCTGCCAAATGTCCTAAATGTAAACGTAAATGTAAATGTAAATGAAATGCAGAGGAGAACCAACCTGTGTGAGCAGTAACTGTAATGATGTGTGAGCAGTAACTGTAATGACCCATGTTCCCTGTGTGAGCAGTAACTGTATATGACCCATGTTCCCTGTGTGAGCAGTAACTGTATATGACCCATGTTCCCTGTGTGAGCAGTAACTGTATATGACCCATGTTCCCTGTGTGAGCAGTAACTGTAATGACCCATGTTCCCTGTGTGAGCAGTAACTGTATATGACCCATGTTCCCTGTGTGAGCAGTAACTGTATATGACCCATGTTCCCTGTGTGAGCAGTAACTGTAATGACCCATGTTCCCTGTGTGAGCAGTAACTGTAATGACCAACGAAGAGGTTCCCTCCTCCAGATTTAGATCTATATATTTAATGGTGGCCTACAAGGCGATGGTCAGCACTCTGAAGCGGACATGCAGGATAGGAGCCCCAAGCAAGACGCCTGCGAACGGTAAGTGATATTCACTTGAGTTCACGAGGACAACCGGGGCCCAGTGTTGGCAACACAGCATTTGGTTATTATTAGCGTAGCGTTGGACAGGGTTGTTCGCTATAACTGATTACTTTCTCTGCGCCGAGGAAGCCAGCGTTCCACCATGTGACTGACCTGCTGATAACACCGCATGAAAATAACATTTATTGTCTCCATCGCATTCCAAAACAAAGCCATTTCAACCCATATCACTTTAATTAATATTATGTAACATTGTTTTACCAAGGTAATTAACTCTTCATGTATTGTGGATAGTTCAATTACATCCGATCAAAGATCAAACTTAACGGTTCATTATAGACAGTACAATGCAATTACAAAAACGTATATTTCACTTTTGATGGAGGAGAGGCGAGGAGCTCTATTATTGTGTGCTTAGTCAACGTCTTGGTCTGGTGATGAGGATGGGAGCTACACGTCCACGGCTGACCGCGCATCCACAATGCTCCTTCTGAGATGAGAGAGGAGAGATGAGTTGACACCGGAGACCATTTCAAGGGCGGAAAAAACCTGCCTCCCGTGGATTACTGCTGACTGGAGGGAAAACACCGCAGAGAGGGATGGTGTTGTAGGATGGTGCGTCGGTTGGTTGGTGAAGCGCTACAGTATCTGTTCCCCCCCCAGGGGGCCCAACACACCAGATACAAGAGAGCGGCTGGTTTGTTTGGGTTGGCCTCAGAACAATGAAGAACACTGAGGCTACCGCTCCAACCACTCACAACTCCTCTCCTAAACAGGGAGCTAGAAGCACTCGGAGAATAACTTCATACTTAATACCCAACCTAGAATATACTAGAGTAACTAACCCCATAAAGGCATTGCAGAGTTAGTTATCCTTCATAGTGACTAACCCCATTAAGTCATTACAGAGTTAGTTATCCTTCATAGTGACTAACCCCATTAAGTCATTACAGAGTAAGTTATCCTTCATAGTGACTAACCCCATTAAGTCATTACAGAGTAAGTTATCCTTCATAGTGACTAACCCCATTAAGTCATTACAGAGTTAGTTATCCTTCATAGTGACTAACCCCATTAAGTCATTACAGAGTAAGTTATCCTTCATAGTGACTAACCCCATTAAGTCATTACAGAGTTAGTTATCCTTCATAGTGACTAACCCCATTAAGTCATTACAGAGTTAGTTATCCTTCATAGTGACTAACCCCATTAAGTCATTACAGAGTAAGTTATCCTTCATAGTGACTAACCCCATTAAGTCATTACAGAGTAAGTTATCCTTCATAGTGACTAACCCCATTAAGTCATTACAGAGTAAGTTATCCTTCATAGTGACTAACCCCATAAAGTCATTACAGAGTTAGTTATCCTTCATAGTGACTAACCCCATTAAGTCATTACAGAGTTAGTTATCCTTCATAGTGACTAACCCCATTAAGTCATTACAGAGTTAGTTATCCTTCATAGTGACTAACCCCATTAAGTCATTACAGAGTAAGTTATCCTTCATAGTGACTAACCCCATTAAGTCATTACAGAGTAAGTTATCCTTCATAGTGACTAACCCCATTAAGTCATTACAGAGTTAGTTATCCTTCATAGTGACTAACCCCATTAAGTCATTACAGAGTTAGTTATCCTTCATAGTGACTAACCCCATTAAGTCATTACAGAGTAAGTTATCCTTCATAGTGACTAACCCCATTAAGTCATTACAGAGTAAGTTATCCTTCATAGTGACTAACCCCATTAAGTCATTACAGAGTAAGTTATCCTTCATAGTGACTAACCCCATTAAGTCATTACAGAGTAAGTTATCCTTCATAGTGACTAACCCCATAAAGGCATTGCAGAGTTAGTTATCCTTCATAGTGACTAACCCCATTAAGTCATTACAGAGTTAGTTATCCTTCATAGTGACTAACCCCATTAAGTCATTACAGAGTAAGTTATCCTTCATAGTGACTAACCCCATTAAGTCATTACAGAGTTAGTTATCCTTCATAGTGACTAACCCCATTAAGTCATTACAGAGTTAGTTATCCTTCATAGTGACTAACCCCATTAAGTCATTACAGAGTAAGTTATCCTTCATAGTGACTAACCCCATTAAGTCATTACAGAGTAAGTTATCCTTCATAGTGACTAACCCCATTAAGTCATTACAGAGTAAGTTATCCTTCATAGTGACTAACCCCATTAAGTCATTACAGAGTAAGTTATCCTTCATAGTGACTAACCCCATTAAGTCATTACAGAGTTAGTTATCCTTCATAGTGACTAACCCCATTAAGTCATTACAGAGTTAGTTATCCTTCATAGTGACTAACCCCATTAAGTCATTACAGAGTAAGTTATCCTTCATAGTGACTAACCCCATTAAGTCATTACAGAGTTAGTTATCCTTCATAGTGACTAACCCCATTAAGTCATTACAGAGTTAGTTATCCTTCATAGTGACTAACCCCATTAAGTCATTACAGAGTAGTTATCCTTCATAGTGACTAACCCCATTAAGTCATTACAGAGTAGTTATCCTTCATAGTGACTAACCCCATTAATCATTACAGAGTTAGTTATCCTTCATAGTGACTAACCCCATTAAGTCATTACAGAGTTAGTTATCCTTCATAGTGACTAACCCCATTAAGTCATTACAGAGTTAGTTATCCTTCATAGTGACTAACCCCATTAAGTCA
>CM051016.1:25697523-25700023 GCA_027704905.1 Muraenolepis orangiensis
TTCGAGCACGTTTGAAGCTGGCGATAACATTTCATCATACACTGTACACTGTACCTTATTATATATATACTTATTATATATGACTAATAAACCACATCTATTGTGTAGTATATATATATATAATATATACTAGAATAACATTTCACTGTACATTGTACACTGTACCTTATATATATATATGTATCAGTGGTGAACCGTGTCTATCACAACTGGACCTTCTGTAGACCCTAGTCAGACGGACGTCACGGAGGAGTCACTTTATGCCTTATCTCATTTAGGAAGATCAGATTGTCGCAGCCCATGTCCAAGTTGACCATAGTTGTAAAGCAGTGTCCATGTAGTGAAGTAACAGCCCAACACAGACCACCACACACAGGCCCTAACCCTAACCCTAACCCTAACCCAACACAGACCACCACACACAGGCCCTAACCCTAACCCTAACCCAACACAGACCACCACACACAGGCCCTAACCCTAACCCTAACCCTAACCCAACACAGACCACCACACACAGGCCCTAACCCTAACCCTAACCCTAACCCAACACAGACCACCACACACAGGCCCTAACCCTAACCCTAACCCTAACCCAACACAGACCACCACACAGGCTATCGGTTAAAGGGATGGTCTAAAACGATACGTGAAAAGGCTTAACGTAACTTAAAGTTCCAAAACAGCGAATCATCAAATGTCCCTGGCATATGTCTTGTCATTAGCACTTTCACGTCAAAATATCAAAACATAAATCCTACTATTACGGAAGTTATGTTACATTAAGTGTTTTCCTCTCATAAAGCTGCTTAAGACTTTTCCTTACTGGCTCAATAGAGGAAAACACTTGTCACATAACGTCCATAATGGGAGGATTTAAGTTGAGATATTTTGACAGGTGAAAGTGCTAATGACAAGACATATGCCAGAGACATTTGTTAAGTCTTTTCACGTTAAGCGATGCAAAGATCAAGTCAAAACTTTCAATTTAAATGCACAACAATGCTTAACAAACTCAAGACAGCCATTAACTAATCAGTCAACAAGTGTGTGGAAACAAAATGCAACAACCAGCTCAACGAGACGCAACACTGAGACAAAACCAGCAAAGACAAATGAGTCTCACTCACCAATGATGTTCACTTGAAGACCAAATCCATTCTCCTGTCCTTCTGGATGTTTCGATAACCCGGTCATAAAGCTGATCACTGCTTTATGACCGGGTTATCAATGGATCGATAACCCGGTCATAAAGCTGATCACTGCTTTATGACCGGGTTATCAATGGATCGATAACCCGGTCATAAAGCTGATCACTGCTTTATGACCGGGTTATCAATGGATCGATAACCCGGTCATAAAGCTGATCACTGCTTTTCAGATCCTAAAGAAGTTGCCTTCAATGGAAGCTAATGCAGTGAGTCGTCTGTCCTGTTCTGTTCCTCCATATCTTTTTAGAATATTAAAATGTCCTTTCCACAGATGCAGTGGTGACGGGGATCGTTAAAACTTTTTTATAATGTCCATCTTTTCACTGAATGGTCGTCTTGAAAAGGATACTAACAACAATTATAACAACATAATCTTCACCTGTTGCCATTTAGACGTCAAAAACCTACGTAGAAAAAAACCAACGTAACACTACACTAGATCCGAGCCAGTGAACCTTCTAGCTCCCTATTGAGCTGTGGGGAAATCTGAAAGAATACGCCCATTGGCTACAAATCACGATATGATTGGTTGATCAAATTGTCATTCCAAACGTACGCTCTCATTCAGTCTGAGGGCCAAAGTCATCGGGAATACTTTGGTTGAAGGATATTCTTCCCAGCAACCCAGAAAAATATCTGATTGGTTGCATTGTTTTTCCAACACAAAACCACTCAAATGCGTCGTGCATGGACCGAGAAAGACAAACAAATCAACGTAACTGTAATATAACAGATAACAACACAGATACCATTCTCATTTATTCATTTTATTAAATTGTATTAAATTGTATCACATTTTATTAATACAATTAATTCGATTTTGTTTTGTTTCATCTAAGAGTTCCAGGGTCTTCTCTGAATACCTTGAAGGCCCTGACGCTTCACCACTTATATGTATATAATATATATATATATATAAATATATATATATAATATATATATATATAATATATATATATATATATATATATAATAATAATACTTCAATACTTCACCACTTATATGTATATATATATATATATATATATATATATATATATATATATATATATATATATATATATATATATATATGTATATATATATACATATAAGTGGTGAAGCATCAGGGCCTTCAAGGCTTCAATGTATATATATATATATATATATATATATGACCAATAAACCAGATGTGAATCTGGATCTAGGCTATACGGCTGGTGACGGAATAGACCGCTTGTCCCAAAAACCTCCAATTCGAAATAGATGATGGAGAAGACGCCCTCACCAGGTCTTGAATTAAGTCAAGAGGT
>CM051016.1:25705023-25707523 GCA_027704905.1 Muraenolepis orangiensis
TAGTAGTATTAGTAGTAGGTTAAGGTGGTATATTATAGTGGTAGTAGTATTAGTAGTAGGTTAAGATGGTATATTATAGTGGTAGTAGTATTAGTAGTAGGTTAAGGTGGTATATTATAGTGGTAGTAGTATTAGTAGTAGGTTAAGGTGGTATATTATAGTGGTAGTAGTATTAGTAGTAGGTTAAGGTGGTATATTATAGTGGTAGTAGTATTAGTAGTAGGTTAAGGTGGTATATTATAGTGGTAGTAGTAGTGGTGGTGGTAAATAGTAGTAGGAGTCGTAGTATGTAGTAGTTATGGTAGTGGTAGTAGTAGTAGTAGTATAAAATAGTAGTATATAATAGTGGTAATAGCATATAATAGGGGTATAGAAGTAGTGGTAGCATATAGTAGTATTACATATAAGTAATAGTAGTAGTAGTGGTAGCATACAGTAATATAGGTAATAGTAGTAGTAGTGGTAGCATATAGTAATATTAGTAATAGTGGTAAAGTAGTAGTGGTAGTAGTGGTAGCATATAGTAATATTAGTAATAGTAGTAGTTGTGGTCCTAGTATTGCCAGATAATACTGAAATAAGATACTGTGGTAGTACTGTTCCCGTCTATTGTCTTGAGGTATTAGTACTAATTGTATTGGAAGTCGTTCCACTGGGACCACCATGATAATAATACAAACCTCTCAGCCTGCCTGTTAAAAAAACAATACTGCTCATTTTCAGTCAGCTTGCAACCCTTATAACATCACTGGATACACACACACACACACACACACACACACACACACACACACACACACACACACACACACACACACACACACACACACACACACACACACTCTGCTCACACACACACACACACACACTCTGCTCACACACACACACACACACACACACACACACACACACACACACACACACACACACACACACACACACACACACTCTGCTCACACACACACACACACACACACACTCTGCTCACACACACACACACTCTGCTCACACACACACACACACACACACACACACACACACACACATACACACAGACAGAGTCACAAAGCTGCAGTAGTTTGTTGACATGTTGTTCTGGTCTCTGTGGTTGGTTTGACCCCGTCTCTTGGACCATTTACCTGGTCGGGGCCCGGCCTGATGCTGATTTCATCGGCACAAGAAACCACAATGGAAACAATGAACCGGAATCAACACACCTGAGGAAAAACGCAGAAGATTATTCCTTCAGATCGCAAATTAGCATATTTCCTTGCGCGCCTGGCTGATTATACACCTCCGCCCTGCACTTAATTAGCCATCCGGCTCTGTGTCTCCGACACACACACACACACACACACACACACACACACACACACACACACACACACACACACACACACACACACACACACACACCGCACCGGTAATGACTAGCGTGTTTATCAGAACACCAGGGCAGCGGCCGTAAGTGCCGACTGACGGGACGGCCAGGAGACGCCCGGTTCAAACTGGTTTGCTGTGTCAAGTGTATTTTGTTGGGTTTGATTTTATTGTATTGTTCCTGTTCTGTTTGCTGAGCAGAGCGATTGTGACAGAGTCATTTCCATATCGGGATTGATGAAGAGTTGAGGACGGTTTAGGAGCAGCAGCCGCTGCTCATCTCATCTCGTCTCATCTCTGGTGTTCTGTGTTCCGTCCTCCTCCCGTCTCACCCAGCCTGTGTTGTCTCCCCTAACCTTTGGTTTTCGGTTCCTTTCTCGCCAGGCCTCGTTCACAACCTCAATTAGAGATGCATTTAACCTGCATTAACCAAGGCTATCGAACATCCATAACAGTTTGGCTCAGGGTTAGATCTTTAAACGCAACTTTGCGGTTCCTTACACACTTTATACACTTTACACATCACTTTACACTTTACAATTATTTTATACGTTATACGGTTTATACTGTTATATTTTCATATTTATACTGCAATTATGTAAATATGTACATGTGTGCATTTTTCGTTTTTTGGTAGTTCCTTGTGATTTTGTCATTATTGTAGTTTTGGGCAAATCTTTGGAGCTGGCTGTAACATTGCACTGTACATTGTACACCTTATTATAGATGTAACAAATAATCCGGAAAAACATTTCCCTTCAGACGAGACGTGCGTTGGCATTTTCAGACGTTGTTGTTGTTCCTTCCATACCCGCCGCTTGTCAGGGGTGAACGGCGAGGGCTGGAGACACGGCGGGAAGCGCTTCATTAGAACCTCCTTCTGGGTTTGATCGGAGCGTGCAGACGTCGACAACCCAAGCTAGCCAGCTGGGAGCTAGCCCGTCAGGTTCCAATTAAACAGAGCACAAATATGTTTGGGTCTCATTTGAGTTGAGAGAACATCATCACGTTGCAAAACCCTTTCTTTCAGCTGTAGAGGAAGCTGTGTGTGAGTCCTAATGTATAGCATGTGGAATAGCAAATCACTTTTCTTGCCATTATGGCAAGAATTGTAATGACT
>CM051016.1:25712523-25725023 GCA_027704905.1 Muraenolepis orangiensis
CTATACAAAAGTTTATTTCAACCAGGTGTTTGAGGCTATACCAAAGCATATTTTAGCCAGGTATTTGAGTCCTCACCAAAGTGTGTTTGAGTCCGGGTAGCGGATCAATACGGGGCCCAGACTTGTCCCTGCCGGGCTCCCGTTGACATTCATATCAGGTTGTTCCCGCTCTGTTCTCCCACCGCCCCGCAGCCAAGTAATGACTTTAAAGAGAAGATGGAAGCAATTACAGGCCATCGACGCCGCGGCAGAAAGGAACCAAAATGGCATGCTAAACGCAGGCGGCGCCACGGCAGAAAGGAACCAAAATGGCATGCTAAACGCAGGCGGCGGCTGAATCAGTCTCCCGCATCGACCCCGGCAGCGGCGGCTTTGTGGGGCTAAGCCCAAATGACAGCACTCGGTATTATGCTAAAGCGCGCCATTTCCACTCGCTTCCCGTAGCCAGATAATTACGCCACGGAGACAATTGGCCCCGACTTGGCCACGCTAGAAAAAATATTAAGGCGTTTAGTGAGTGCTAGTGTTCTCGCGGCCGGTCGCTTAACGTCGAATGAAAAAGTCGGAGAAAAAAGATATAAAAGGGGGAAGGCCGTTAATAACCATATAAGTTGTGAGCGAGTGACAGGAGAAAGACACATGGCAGGGCCTTCATGGGGCCCCGGTTAGCTGGGCTACCCCGGCCCACGCTAATAACAAACCCCGGCCCACACTAATAATGCTAGCCGCTCCGGGCTGTCTGTTTAAACGTCTTATAGACCTGGTCTGAATCCATATTCACCAGGAGAGCAAGAGCTGCCCGTGGCCACGTAGCCATGACTTGCTTTTCAGTTTTATAGTCTATAGACGGCGGGAAAGAGAAATCCAGCGGGTAATCGGCGGTCTCCGACGGCCTTTCAAACGGCTCAACATTCATCTCTCTCATCTGTCCCGGTGCCACGTTCATGGCACATTTTACCGCCGTCCAAAGCCACACATCCAAGGGTTATCCATCTTAGAAAATGAGGTCAGGTCACATTAGAGAAATTTGATGTTCCACCCCCCCCCACATCCCCTCGGTCTATTTGGTCGCTAGATATTAGCTTCTAGAGCATAATTCAGGTCAGAATAGCTTTTGCTATTCTCTTACCTGGGGCAAAGGGTTAGCAGACTTTGAGTACCGCGTACAAGATTTAGTATACGTTTTTAGCTTGTTGAAATCTAGTGAAGTTCAATTTTAGATAGTTTGCTATTATTAACTAACTAAATCTAATTTACTGGAAAAAAAAAATCTTGCTAACAAAATCTACTTATCTGACGAGATAACTGTGTGGTCAGGTCATTTGTAAACTTGGTTAGTTAGTTAGTAGCTAATTGGTTAATTTATTTGTTGTTCCATATTGAAGCTCTTTTCGCAACCACAAGTTTTGAAGTGTTAGTAAAAGTGTAATTACACACACACCACACACACACACACACACACACACACACACACACACACACACACACACACAATTCAGGGAAACATGACGGGCAGGCCTCAAGTGGTGAAGACTGGGAGAAACATCTCATCCACTCTGGTCCTCAACACCGGAGCACCCCAAGGCTGCTGCCTCGGTCCCCGGGTGTACTCACTGTACACACATGACTGTACTGCCACGCACAGCAATAATCGGATTATCAAGTTTCCAGACGACACCACAGTCATCGGCTTGATAAACGAGGGCGATGAGACAGAGTACAGAGATGAGGTGGTCCGGCTGACGCGATGGTGTGAGGACAACAG
This sequence comes from Muraenolepis orangiensis, assembly GCA_027704905.1. NCBI lineage: Eukaryota > Metazoa > Chordata > Actinopteri > Gadiformes > Muraenolepididae > Muraenolepis > Muraenolepis orangiensis. The sequence continues at coordinate 25,714,289 of CM051016.1, forward strand.
CCTCGCACTGAATGTCAGCAAGACTAAGGAGCTCATCGTGGACTTCAGGAGCCACCGGGGAACCCACTCCACCATCAGCCTGGACGGGACACCGGTGGAAGTCGTCAGCTGCTTCCGTTTCCTAGGACTACAGATTTCCGATGACCTGGCGTGGACACGCAACACAGAGGTCATGCTGAAGAAGGCACACCAGCGCCTCTATGCCCTGTGGTGCCTCAGAAAAAGCGGAATAGGCCAGAGGTGGCTAGTGAACTTCTACCGTGGCACCATAGAGAGCATCCTGATGAGTGGCGTCACCGTGTGGTAGGGCGACACCACTGACCAGGACAAGAAAGACATCCAGAGGGTCGTGAGGACGGCAGAGAACATTATCGGGTGTGCACTTCCATGCATTGAGGAGATCTGTAGGACCAGATGTCAGAAGAAGGCCATGTCCATCATAAAGGACTGCAACCACCCTGGGCTCCATCTCTTCTCCCCACTACCGTCTGGTTGCCGGTTGCGCAGCATCCGTACAGCAAGGACCAGCAGGTTTAAGGATAGTTTTTATGCACAGGCAGTGACCTACTGAACTGCTAGGAGTTCTGCCACTATCATAACATGTCATTAACATCACACTATCATAACATGTCATTAACATTACTCTATCATAACATGTCATTAACATTACTCTATCATAACATGTCATTAACATTACACTATCATAACATGTCATTAACATCACACTATCATAACATGTCAATAACATTACACTATCATAACATGTCATTAACATTACACTATCATAACATGTCATTAACATCACACTATCATAACATGTCAATAACATTACACTATCATAACATGTCATTAACATCACACTATCATAACATGTCATTAACATCACACTATCATAACATGTCATTAACATCACACTATCATAACATGTCATTAACATCACACTATCATAACATGTCATTAACATCACACTATCATAACATGTCATTAACATTACACTATCATAACATGTCATTAACATTACACTATCATAACATGTCATTAACATTACACTATCATAACATGGTCATTAACATCACACTATCATAACATGTCATTAACATTACACTATCATAACATGTCATTAACATTACTCTATCATAACATGTCATTAACATTACACTGTCATACTTTGCTGGACTCTCTAGACTCATCACAGTTACTGCACTGTACTGCACTGTATTCACAATGCAACTACTGTTTACTACTGTAAATGTTTTTGAAACATTTTTGTTTACATATTTACATATCATTTATGTCACTTTGCTGCTCTTTTTTTGTTTATTTTATTGTATATATCATTTATATTTTTATGGTGTTTTTGAGATTTATACTGCGGGAGGGAATGGGGAGGAAGCGTTCCTATGTACAAATGGCAAATAAAAAATCTTGTATCTTGTACCACGCACACATAATGAATAGCCACTCCTCTGGGTTCCCATGTGACTAGCGGCACGGACAGCTAATTCCCAGCCCAGCGATCTCACAGAATTAATGCACCTCCCCTTGCAGCTTCCAGCAGGCGAATCCGGTTGGCTAATTGCATCCAGCCAGAACTCCGTGTCCTGCAGAGGTTCTACAGGAGTATTGAACACCGAAAATCGACTGCATTTATATTGCCCACTTACAGCCACAAGAGTGGCAATCAAAGCCCAGGTGTGACCAGTGAACGCCACTCATCCACATATTCACTCACTCACACCGCCGCCAGTCGTACACTTGAGACTCAGCCGGGATTAGATTAGAATTGAACTGGCAACCCTCTGCGTGTTGTTTCAATAATGTAGCACTATACTGTTAATTATGATGCGCATCGCTACTACTCATATCTACTACTCAGTAGATCTGTTTCCTGTGTTTACGTTTTGTAGTTTGGACTACGGTTAGACTACTTTCTTATTATTGTGCGTTTACGACGTCTAGAAGGAGGTACGTTTGCCATACCGCTGAAATTCTAAACTAAATCAATTGGATCTCATTTGACCTCATCCAGTGTTCAAATAGCCTTTCCTGATTGGTGACGGGTGTCTGAAGTAACAGTCCTCTACGACACAGATGCAGAGTGTCTAAAAACATTGATTTGGTTGATAAGCTAAAGTTGTGTCGCTGGTGGAGTATGTAAGAGAATTGTGGTCTTCCTGAACACCACAATATTTCCAAAAATATTGTTTATTTATTGGATAAGGCATAGAAAATGTGTCTATTGTCGTTTGTGATTGACTGGGCAAGAACTGTAGTGTGTGGCAGTGTTGCGAATATCAAATTCTACAGAAGGTGGCTGCCAATTAGCTTCAGAAAGTAGCTTTAGGATAACAGATGCCACAAAGGTAGCGTGAAATGTGCCTTTAACCGATTGGCGGGGTGCAGATAGAGCAGCGGCAGCGTGAAATGTGTAGCATTTAGCCAGACGGCGTGAGGCTGGGGGAAACCCAACAGGCCTACTGGAGGAATAGGGCTGCACTGGATTGGTGCTTGGATGACGATGGCTGTGGGACGGGATCGCTTAGATGGGTTCAGGTGAGGCTTCATGTTCTCAACCTGGTGAACACCAACCCATGCGAGGGCTCACTGTGTTATAGGTCATGTCAAGTGTGTCTGACACAACAAGACACACTGGGTTGGTTTTATCTTTTACCTACCTGCTCTTTGAATGGCTGACACCCCCGTCGGGGGATGAATGTGTGAATGAATGGGTGAATACCAGGCATCACTACCATTTAAGATTGGATGGAAGGCTTCCTCCCCCTTCCCGGTCGCAGTGGGAGTTTCCTACAATTGAACACTATATTCTATACTTTGTACTATACTTATACTATACAACACTTTACTAGAGCTAAATGTACATGGCGATGTGTGTCCGACACAACAACAACAACACACTGTTTAGTTTTAAACTATAGCCTAACATAAAAGTGATTGTGTTGTGACTGATTTGTTTAAGAGACATTTAACATATTTGGTTTGTTTCAGAGAGACACACTTAACTATATCCGTGATTCAGTGTCCTTCACTGTTGTGTTTCTACCAGTGTGGAAAAAGTGTTTCTATCCAAACCCTCGTGAACCTTTTTAATTATACATTTATAGGAACAAATAATAACCAATCGAGCTCTTGAGTGCTCCGTCGCCTCCATGACGACGCGTCTCAGACTCAAGGGAGCACTGTTATTGTATTATGAGTGTACAATTTGAGAGACATATTAGTTTGAGACACATTTAACACTGCATATTTGGAAAAGGCCGACTAGAGATATAGGCCTATTGTATATAACAGGCCAGTATATACAGATGGAACACTCGGATGTTTTACGTTAGTGATATCACCACCGCGGGCTAGGCCGTCCCTTTCGTGGACGTTTCATCTTCCTTGAGCTCTTTATCTTTTGTCTCTGTCTCAGCTTTTTATCTCACAGCTGTCCTGGTACATTTTTTTCCTGCAAGTCTTTTTTTGTACGCCCCGGGGGTGTGTAAACGATTTTACCGTTTTATAAACTCCTAGGAAATCTCACGTGACCCACACATTACTGACGAGGGGTAGGGGGATGACGGGTGAAAATGAAATAGTAAACGTTGAATTGAACCAATCCCCTTTGTCCGAACCTAAGTACATCCGATAACCGCTAACTAGCTTAATCATAACTCAATACCACAATTGAATGTTAGACTTATATCATCGCTAACAAGCTCAATCATTACTCGATACAATCATTTGATGTTGATAAGCCCTAACTAGCTCAATCATATCTCGATACGATATTTTAATATCACAGATATTAGCACTAGCTAGCTCAATCATATCTAGATACGATAATACAATGATAGACTAACATTACCGCTAACTAGCTCAGACATATCTCGTTGCTTAGGTAGTGCGGCACTTTTTGCTTATTTTTACGTGTCCTGTTCCGATGACAATGTGAGCACACACCTCTTCTCTCCCCAAAAAACTTTTTTTAACAGACTATATCGGATTTAAACTTAAACCCTGGCGGTGAGGCAAAGCGTGCAACACGAGTCGTGAATGAATGGCGGCCGCTGATGGGAAACTGTGCTCCGGCCTTGAGTGCTCTAATTATATTCCCTGGCTGTTTGTCAATTGAATTTCCCGCGGGCACCAGGGGAGCACTCTGTCTCCCGCTGGATGTCCCTTTCGGTTGCTTTGTGTGTCGCTGTGAGCGGATTCCCGTTAGCTGTAGGGTGTCGCCAGGCCCGTCTGTCATCGTTGAAGGCTGTACTTAAGGCGTGATGGTGATGGTGATGGTGGTGGAGGTGGGGGTGGTGGACGTGGTCGTGGAGGAGGTGGTGCTGGGTATTGATCCAGCTCCATTCTGTCCTCACCCCTTGTTTGGCACAATAGAGAGTAAAAGAGATATGGATTTTTTTTTCTTCTCCCGATGAGTAGCGGCCCCCTGGTGTTCCTTCAGAGACCGCTAGCCGGGGGGCCCTCACACTGTTCAACCCTCCGAGGGACCTTTGGGTTGTATTGATCGGCGATCGATCGGAAATATATCGACGGTGCTTACAAACCTCTTTAAATGTGGACGCTTACGGTGGCCACACCTGATTTTAGCATTTTGCGTGCATGGCCAAAGGAAACATTGGATAGGAATGGACTTCTTAGATTGTTAACTTGTTTTCCATAATGGAACTGGGTTTGATCCCCAGTTTTGTGTCTGTAGTGTCTGTAGGCATCCCTGAGCAAGATGCCACCTACCTGCTCCTTAATGACCTGTCTCTGAACTGTCTAACCCCTACCTGCTCCTTAATGACCTGTCTCTGTACCGTCTAACCCCTACCTGCTCCTTAATGACCTGTCTCTGTACTGTCTAACCCCTACCTGCTCCTTAATGACCTGTCTCTGTACTGTCTAACCCCTACCTGCTCCTTAATGACCTGTCTCTATACTGTCTAACCCCTACCTGCTCCTTAATGACCCGTCTCTGTACTGTCTAACCCCTACCTGCTCCTTAATGACCCGTCTCTGTACTGTCTAACCCCTACCTGACCGATTCCTGACCGATTCACTGTAAATGCCTTTGGAAAAACAAAGCATTGGCTAAGTGACTAGGGTGCAGTGAGTCAGTCTGAAGGGTTGTGTTTAGCATCCTCCCAGTCCTTTGAGTCCACCAAGTGGACCAGGATCAATACCAGGAGGAGCTGGTTGTGTCCCGGCGTAGGGAGCAGACGCAGCGAGCCTGGGATAAGAGCACGTCCACTAAACACAAAAGGGAAATGGGTCATAAGATGTCACGTTCTTTATGAATCCCAGACAGGGGCTGTGGGCGTCCATGCAGAAGAACAGAACAACGTAATAATACACATTTATTAGAGATGCTAGAAATATAAAGTGAGAACACGCAAGGACGACAGCAAGATCTTGATGTTACACTATACAACGTAAACAAAGTACACGCAAAGCTTACCTGGGAAAACCTCTGCCAAGTGGTTGAGAATGACACATTTTGTAGTTTAGAAACACTTTAGAATTGAGGGCACAGGATGTTGTTTTCTTGTGAAGTGTTCTTGAAGGCTCGCCTGGACTCTGCAATCTACTGATCGAAGCTCTTTAGGACCCCCCGCCGTGATAATCTCTGGCATTGCGGCAGAGCCGCTGTCCAGACCCCCGGGAAGGCATCTTGAAGCTTGGTCGAAACCCTCGACCGGTAGAGACTGGCTTCAAACTGGACAAACTGGACCTCATGTAGGGAACAGTTCATATATAAACACGCTTTAAGAGAACCCCTACCTGCTCCTTAATGACCCGTCTCTGTACTGTCTAACCCCTACCTGCTCCTTAATGACCTGTCTCTATACTGTCTAACCCCTACCTGCTCCTTAATGACCCGTCTCTGTACTGTCTAACCCCTACCTGCTCCTTAATGACCTGTCTCTGTACTGTCTAACCCCTACCTGCTCCTTAATGACCTGTCTCTGTACTGTCTAACCCCTACCTGCTCCTTAATGACCCGTCTCTGTACTGCCTTACCCCTACCTGCTCCTTAATGACCTGTCTAACCCCTACCTGCTCCTTAATGACCTGTCTCTGTACTGTCTAACTCAAGCCAGCCAATCGGTAGCCAGCTTGACATTGAGGCCGATTGTTTTGTTGAAACTGTTCCCCAATCTCCTCGTATCAAACCTGACCTTCCCTTTATTTATTTATTTGAAACCACGGCCAGCACCCTGGACCATGGACATACACACACACACACATACACACACACACACACACACACACACACACACACACACACACACACACACACACACACACACACACACACACACACACACACACACACACACACACACACACACACACGCACACACAATCTTACACAGACACAGACACACACACACACACACACATACATTCTTACACAGACATACACACACACATTTTTACTCACAAACAGTGCGCACACCCTCACATTCTCATACACACGTATCCTCACACACACACACACACACACACACACACACACACACACACACACACACACACATATATTTATACTTAGACACACACACACACAAACACAAACACACATGCCCTCACACACGCCCTCACACACACCCTCACACAAACACACACTCCCTGACACACACACACACACACACACACACACACACACACACACACACACACACACACACACACACACACACACACACACACCCAGGGACCCCTGGCTCTGGTTTCTTGAATTACCCCCCCCCCTGCTGTGGGGTGGCGGTGCTGCTGCCGTGGCCTCATTTATTTGCTGGACTTTCCCGCTCTTTTGACACGGCCGTCCGTGTGGAACAGTGAAGGTATGATTTACTGCCCGGGGCCCCGGGGCTCGGGAACACGGCAGGAACCGGAGAGGACCAGAGAGGGAACCAGGGAGAAAGATAAGAGAATTAGGGATGGAGACGATGCTGAGACCCACACACAGAGACAGAGAGATACACATCTCTCTCTCTCTCTGTCTGTCTGTGGGTATTGCTCTCTCTCTCTCTCTCTCTCTCTCTCTCTCTCTCTCTCTCTCTCTCTCTCTCTCTCTCTCTCTCTCTCTCTCTCTCTCTCTCTCTCTCTCTCTCTCTCTCTCTCTCTCTCTCTCTCTCAGCTGTCCGCTGGGCAGCCATACGTCTTCTGAAGCTCCATCTTCGAAGTTTAATTGGCTGCTTTTAACTCGTCCTATTTACTCCTCCTCACCTCCTCCTGAGGCCTTGTCCTCCCGCTCCCTCCTCCCTCATCCTTGCCCCTCCTCCCCGTCCTCGCCTGTCTCCCTAGATATTGATCTGGGTTCACTCGCTATCACACTCATGACCTCTTTTCAATTACCTGATAAACCTCCACCTCCTCCTGCTCCTCCTTCTGCTCCTCTTTCTCCTCCTCCTGCTCCTCATGTCATCATCACCATCTCATCTTCGCAGTCATCAATTCATCATCATACTCATGGTTCACTTCCATCATAATCTTCTTCATCATCATCTGGCCTTTGATGTCTTGCTGGTTCGAACCATCTGTCTGGGAGGGCGGGGGGGGGGGTTTCTGTGGCCAGATGAAACGTATCCGAGGAGAGGTCCTCCTCTCTCTCTCTCTCTCTCTCTCTCTCTCTCTCTCTCTCTCTCTCTCTCCCTCTCTCTCTCTCTCTCTCTCTCTCTCTCTCTCTCTCTCTCTCTCACTCTCTCTTTCCTTCTGTGGCTCTGTAATGGCCCACATTGCCACGGCGATGGGGGGATTACAGCGGGATGGACAGTCCGGGATGGAGGGTCGTCGGGGTTCGGGGTTGGTGGTGTGACGGAGGTCCAGGGGACCGTGGAGGAAATTGACTGGCGCTGCGCCCTTCTGCGCTTCAAGGGAGGAGGTGAGGGTGGGGGAGGGGGAGTAAGGGAGGGGGGGGGGGGAGATAAAATGGCATCTCGGGGGCGGGAGAGTCGCTGACCTCGTTTCCCCTCAGTAAATGGCGTGATGGACCCTGCCTTCCGTCTCTTCTTCTTGAAGGTTGGAGGTTGGTCTGATCGTCCCTCCTCACCCGTCTCAGTCTCCCTGTCTACCCCCGTGTCCCCCCCTGTCCCTCCCCCTCGTCTCCCCCCCTGTCCCTCCTCCCCCGTCTCCCCCCCTGTCCCTCCTCCCCCGTCTCTCCCCCTTTCCCTCCTCCCCCGTCTCCCCCCCTGTCCCTCCTCCCCCGTCTCCCCCCCTTTCCCTCCTCCCCTGTCTCCCCCCCCTTTCCCTCCTCCCCCGTCTCCCCCCTGTCCCTCCTCCCGTCTCCCCCCCTTTCCCTCCTCCCCCGTCTCCCCCCCTTTCCCTCCTCCCCCGTCTCCCCCCTGTCCCTCCTTCCGTCTCCCCCCCTTTCCCTCCTCCCCCGTCTCCCCCCCTTTCCCTCCTCCCCCGTCTCCCCCCCTTTCCCTCCTCCCCCGTCTCCCCCCTGTCTCTCCTCCCCCGTCTCCCCCCCTGTCCCTCCTCCCCCGTCTCCCCCCCTGTCCCTCCTCCCTTGTGGTGGTAGTGCTGTTCTCTCTCCTCCTCCTCAGCCCTCAGGGGATCCCCCAAGGCTCCAGGAACTGATCTGTGTGGACCAGGCCCCAAAATATGATGATATCTTCATTGTGATGGAGAGGGAGGGGGGGGGGTTAAGTGTGGCGGTACGGAGGTATGGAACTAAATCAAAGTGACTAATGACGAAACTGATCTCGACTAAGCTAACCTCGAGCGTGTGTGCCTCGCACGGATGTTTTAGAAGGTTAGCCGACGTATTATCAACAGACATAAGGATCAATAATTATGATGATGACGATGAATCATCATCATTTCAATAAATGGAAAATAAGTGGATGGACAGAAAAACGTAAGATAAAACGTACAAAAGAATAACTACATAATTAATTAAAATAAACGACAAAGATTATTTTTTTTCAAAGATTGTATTATTATGTTTTATTATGGAATGTATTACATAATGTTATGTAATACGAAAAATAATTCAACAGATCAGTAGACCGTACCTCCGCCACACACAAAAGGTCCCCTAAACAATCCCTCTCAAGCAACAGTTCTTCACCACTGCATCCCGTCCATGTGAGTCGTCATTTACCTTTATTTTCCCGGAAGATCCGGATCCAAATCCTGGATCAGGATTCGGAACCGGATCTGCGGGGTCCGGATTCGTATCCCGATATTTCCCTTGAATGTTCTTAAATGGTAATTGTCATTCCACCTGAAACCCTCACCAAGTTGTACACAAATATGTCGGTAACTCATGTGATTATATGATTGTGAACAATATGTGATTTAAACGTTTTAACTTTTTAAAGTTATTTAGCCTACAGCCAAAAAACTGACAAACAGACCGGGGCGAAAACACATAACCTCTGGCCCATCTTCAGTGATAGTGGAGGTAATGATGTAAAAAAACGGATTATAAATAATGAGATGAACGAGATGCTTCCCCCCCCTCCCACGCTTTCAATCACAGTATACGTGACGCGTTATGTAAGACGGGAGGAGGGAGGGGGGGGGTATAGCGGGCTAACGTAGCGGAAGGATGGCGAACGGTAACCTACTTCGCAGAGACCCGCGTCTCCCCGCGTCTCTCCGCGTCTCTCCGCGTCTCCCCGCGTCTCTCCCGCGTCTCCCCGAGTCTCCCCGCGTCTCCCCGCGTCTCCCCGCGTCTCCCCGCGTCTCCCCGCGTCTCCCCGCGTCTCCCCGCGTCTCCCCGCGTCTCCCCGCGTCTCCCCGCGTCTCCCCGCGTCTCCCCGCGTCTCCCCGCGTCTCTCCGCGTCTCCCCGCGTCTCCCCGCGTCTCTCCGCGTCTCCCCGCGTCTCCCCGCGTCTCCCCGCGTCTCCCCGCGTCTCTCCGCGTCTCTCCGCGTCTCCCCGCGTCTCTCCGCGTCTCCCCGCGTCTCTCCGCGTCTCCCCGCGTCTCTCCGCGTCTCTCCGCGTCTCCCCGAGTCTCTCCGCGTCTCTCCGCGTCTCCCCGCGTCTCCCCGCGTCTCTCCGCGTCTCCCCGCGTCTCTCCGCGTCTCCCCGCGTCTCCCCGAGTCTCTCCGCGTCTCCCCGCGTCTCCCCGCGTCTCTCCGCGTCTCCCCGCGTCTCCCCGCGTCTCCCCGCCCCCTGGGGAGTGGGGATACGCGGATGCACGCGTATGTACACTCTGTGTCTCCCGATCTCCGTGTTTGTGTTGCGCGATAAGAGATGGTTCTCGTTTTTATCAAAGTAATCATTTTTTCTTCTTTCCCTTTTGAAGTCGAGGCGGAGACAATTCAATTAGTACGAGCACGCACTTTTCAATTTAAGGGGTTCATTATTTAGCACGCTGGTATAAAATGTTCCGCTTTTCGGTGTGCTGATACGAATGTGTGCTTGGGAGGTAAGGGTGGGTGTAAGGGTGTGTGTGTGTGTCAATGTAGAGGACTATATAGTGAAATCCTTCCCTCATTCCCTACTCCCTACTCCCTCTCTAGTAGCTCAATGTAGAGGACTATATAGTGAAATCCTTCCCTCATTCCCTACTCCCTCTCTAGTAGTTCAATGTAGAGGACTATATAGTGAAATCCTTCCCTCGTTCCCTACTCCCTCTCTAGTAGTTCAATGTAGAGGACGATATAGTGAAATCCTTCCCTCATTCCCTACTCCCTCTCTAGTAGTTCAATGTAGAGGACTATATAGTGAAACAGTGTAGAGGACTATATAGTGAGGACACTACTGTAGTCTCCGTT
>CM051016.1:25732523-25737523 GCA_027704905.1 Muraenolepis orangiensis
CCTGCTCCTCCACTAACTGCTCCTCTCCTCCTGCTAGACCACTTAGTGCTCCTCTCCTCCTGCTCCTCCACTAACTGCTCCTCTCCTCCTCCACTAACTGCTCCTCTCCTCCTGCTCCTCCACTAACTGCTCCTCTCCTCCTGCTAGACCACTAACTGCTCCTCTCCTCCTGCTCCTCCACTAACTGCTCCTCTCCTCCTGCTCCTCCACTAACTGCTCCTCTCTTCCTGCTCCTCCACTAACTGCTCCTCTCCTCCTGCTAGACCACTTAGTGCTCCTCTCCTCCTGCTCCTCCACTAACTGCTCCTCTCCTCCTGCTAGACCACTAACTGCTCCTCTCCTCCTGCTCCTCCACTAACTGCTCCTCTCCTCCTGCTAGACCACTTAGTGCTCCTCTCCTCCTGCTAGACCACTAACTGCTCCTCTCCTCCTGCTAGACCACTAACTGCTCCACTCCTCCTGCTCCTCCACTAACTGCTCCTTTCCTCCTCCACTAACTGCTCCTCTCCTCCTGCTACTGCTTGCTTGTCTCCTCCAGGGTGTAGTGAACCACATAGGACCCAGAGGAGCTAGTTGTGGAGTTATCGGAGGGAGGAGGAGACGAGGAGAGGAGAGGAGTGAAGGAGAAGAAACATGGGGATGTTAAATCGGTGTTCTTATGAAAGTGATGGGATATTGTTTGTATTGATTTATTAGAGAGATAGGAATCAAGTGGTTTTTTTTTATTAAACTGATAGCTATAAAGTGTTTTTTATTAAACGGATAGGTACATAGTGTTTAATATTCAAAGAGAGGAAGGTGTGTGTGTGTGTGTGTGTGTGTGTGTGTGTGTGTGTGTGTGTGTGTGTGTGTGTGTGTGTGGTGTGTGTGTGTGTTAGTACAGAGAGGGGGATAGTAAATGGTGTTGTTTTAAGACAGCGTTCATAGACCATGGTGTTATACTGTCTGTATTCATAGAGCCGGTGGTGTGGACGCACCTCTTAGGGTCTCCTTACCATATATAAACCCCCCCCCCGAATACTGATTAGTGATGGAGGGGGAGGAGAGCGGGGGGAGAGCCTGAGGTCTTGACACAAGGGAGGGAGGGAGGAGGAGGGAGGGAGGAGGGATGGAGGGGATCTGAATTGGACTTTCCTCAGACAGACACCTGGGATAACTCCTCTGAATGCTTTCATACTGCAGGATCAACTATGCATGAGGACGCCTCTGCAAATAGATTTCCCAATTTTCTCTCCTCCTCCTCCTCCACCTCCTGTGTGTGTGTGTGTGTGTGTGTGTGTGTGTGTGTGTGTGTGGTGTGTGTGTGTGTGTGTGTGTGTGTATGTGTGGGGGGGGTGGTCTGTGTGTTTTGGAGTCTGACTCGGGGGGGGGGCGAAGTTTGAGAACAGGAAACGGCCAAGCCGTGAACTTCCTGTGTGTGTGTGTGGGGGGGGGAAAAGTTTTATCCCATCGGCGGCTGGTAAATGGTTTGAATAACCTTGAAGTTAAGTGATCTACAGTTCATTACCCTCTGACCTGTCTCACCCATAATACAGACCAACGACCTGTCTAACACCTCTGACCTGTCTCACCCATAATACAGACCAATGACCTGTCTAACCAACTGTCCTGTCTAAACCTCTGACCTGTCTCACCCATAATACAGACCAATGACCTGTCTAACCAACTGTCCTGTCTAAACCTCTGACCTGTCTCACCCATAATACAGCCCTATGAACTTTCTAACCCTCTGACCTGTCTCAACCGTCATACAGGCCAATGACCTGTCTAACCCTCTGACCTGTCTCAACCGTCATACAGGCCAATGACCTGTCTAACCCTCTGACCTGTCTCACCCATAATACAGACCAATGATCTGTCTAAACCACTAACCTGTCTCACACATAATACAGACCAATGAACTTTCTAAACCTCTGACCTGTCTCACCCATAATACAGACCAACGACCTGTCTAACCCTCTGACCTGTCTCACCTGTCATACAGGCCAATGACCTGTCTAACCCTCTGACCTGTCTCACCCATAATACAGACCAAATGACCTGTCTAACCAACTGACCTGCCTAAACCTCTGACCTGTGTCACCAATAATACAGGCCAATGACCTGTCCCACCGACTGACCTGTCTCACCCATAATACAGACCAATGACCTGTCCCACCGACTGACCTATCTAACCCATGTCACGGGAGACGAGGAGAATGAGGAACGGCTCGACTCGATGACACACGGATCAAAATAAAGAGTCTTTACTGATAAATACAGTAATACAAAAATCCTCAAAAGCAAAACACCTAATTCCAAACCAACCTGACGGTGGCATGAGGTGAAACATGAGGCTTCTTCATCCACATGAAACAAGGAAGAACTCTAACATGAAACAAGTAGCAAGTCTCACACCGTGAAACAAGTACGAGTCTAACAACCAACGAAACAGAATATAATGAACTGACCGAACAAAAGAAGACGCCGCCTATTTTAACACAAGGAACATAACAGGTGGAACAATGAGGTCCCAGGCAGCCAATCAGAGGGCAGGAAAACATGAGGGGGAAGATCACGGTGATGCGCTGCAGCTGAGAACTAACAAGGGGGCGTGGCTACCTGGACGAGGGCTGGGGAAACCAAGGTGACACGACTGAGGGACGTGATAGGGGGCGTGGCTACCTGGACGAGGGCTGGGGAAACCAAGGTGACACGACTGAGGGACGTGATAGGGGGCGTGGCTACCTGGACGAGGGCTGGGGAAACCAAGGTGACACGACTGAGGGACGTGATAGGGGGCGTGGCTACCTGTCACTAGTGGACTTATGATTATGAACGGCTTGTAACGACGAACATTAAAGGCCATCTTTTAGGTCGATTTCAGTTAGCGAGTGTCAGTGTCGGTTCATCCTGTTTGGAGGAGGGCTGCTTGTATGGAATCTATAACCTAGAATCAATCAATCAATCTATAACTTGTAATCACCTCAACCCTCCATGGAGCCTCTCTCTCTCTCTCTCTCTCTCCCCCCCTCTCCTCTCTCTCCCCCTCTCGCTCTCCCCTCTCCTCTCTATCTCTATCTCTCCCCTCCTCTTCCTCTCTCTCTCATTACTCCCCCTCTTCCTCTCTATCTATCTCTATCTCTCTCCCCTCCTCTTCCTCTCTCTCTCTCATTATATCTCCCCCTCTCTCTCTCTCTCATCTCATCTCTCTCCCTCCTCTCCTCTCCTCTCTCATAATCTCCCCTCTCTCTCTCTCTCTCTCTCCTCTCTCTCTCTCTCTCTCTCTCTTCTCTCTCTCTCTCTCTCATATCAATAACTGTTTATCCTCCCGTTTGATTTTTCTCTCTTCCCTCCATTTCATCTTCCTCCTTTACAAAGCGGTGGTGACTCACGACACTTCTTCTTCGATCGCCGCCGGCCTGAACACAGAAGCCCCCCCCCCTCCCCCCTCCCCCCTCCACCCCCCTCCACCCCCCTCCCCCCACCCCCCTCCCCCCCCTCCCCCCTCCACCCCCCCCCCCCCTGCTGTTCCTCTCCCCCTCCCCCCCTCCTCCCCCCTCCTCCCCCCCCAACCCCCCCGCCGTCGTATCTAGGCTCCGCAATCCGCTTGATCTTCCTCTCTCACTCTCTCTCTCTCTCTCTCTCCGTTCCTCCTCCTCTTCTCCTTTGTCTCCTGTTCTCCATAGCTGCTCTCCCTCCATCGTCTTACTCTCTCTCTCTCTCTCTCTCTCTCTCTCTCTCTCTCTCTCTCTCTCTCTCTCTCTCTCTCTCTCTCTCTCTCTCTCTCTCTGTCTCTCTCTCTCTCTCTCTCTCTGTCTCTCTCTCTCTCTCTCTCTCTCTCTCTCTCTCTCTCTCTCTCTCTCTCTCTCTCTGTGTTCCCTCTGTGTATATCTGCTTCTAAGATAAATCCACTCAGGGTTTGATCCGTCTGTGACAAAGCCTCTTCCACTGTCCATAGAGAGTCTTTGCTGTGTACCAGCGCACACGTGCACAGCCTAGTGCGGAACACACACATACACACACACACACACACACACACACACACACACGCACAAGCACACACACATTAGCATACACCACCCACCCACCCACTCCATATGCGTTCTAATGTCTTTCTGCCCAGGGACTGTTGCAGATGTAAATGAGCTGCCTAGTTGTGATGGTGTGGTGTCTCTCCCCCCCCCTGTTAAATACACTAATAAACTAAACACACACACACACACAGGATACACACGTTATTGTGGATAAATGATCATGAAGATATAAAGACTAAGTGGGTAAAGGCACATATGAGAACAGCACATCCCTTCCCTGTAACGCAGCCTTTAAAACCACATTTTCAAAAACCATATTATGATATCTGGTCTCTTATCTACACGGATACATTGCCAAGCACCTCACACGCATGCACAAACACACGTGCGCACACACACACACACACACACACACACACACACACACACACACACACACACACACACACACACACACACACACACACACACACACACACACACACACACACATATCAGCCAGCCCTGCTCCCTCCCTGCAGGCTGTGGGGATAGTTAGCACAAAGCACTAACTCCACTGAATTGATTTCCTCCTCACGTGAGCGGAGGAAGGTGGAGGTGCTACCGGCGGTCCTCTCCTCTCCTCCTCTCCTCCTCCTCCTCCTCCTCCTCCTCCCCTCCTCCTCCTCCTCCTCCTCCTCCTCCTCCTCCTCCTCCCGGTGGAGGCCGCTCTCTGAACCATCACCATCCTGAGGTTCAGGTCCCAGAAGGGAGGGAGAGAAGGGTGGGGGGGAATGAAATGGAGGAAGAGAGAGAGAGAGAGAGAGAGAGAGAGAGAGAGAGAGAGAGAGAGAGAGAGAGAGAGAGAGAGAGAGAGAGAGAGAGAGAGAGAGAGAGAGAGAGAGAGAGAGAGAGAGAGAGAGAGAGAGGAGAGAGAGAGAGAGAGACAGAGAGAGAGAGAGAGAGAGAGAGAGAGAGAGAGAGAGAGAGAGAGGGGGAGAGAGA
>CM051016.1:25745023-25747523 GCA_027704905.1 Muraenolepis orangiensis
CTCCCTCCCCCTCTCTAATCCCTCTCTCCTCCCTCCCTTCTCCCTCTCTCCTCCCTCCCTCCTCCCTCTCTTCTCCCTCCCTTCTCCCTCTCCCCTCTCTCCCTCCCCCTCTCTAATCCCTCTCTCCTCCCTCCCTTCTCCCTCTCTCCTCCCTCCCTCCTCCCTCTCTTCTCCCTCCCTTCTCCCTCTCCCCTCTCTCCCTCCCCCTCTCTAATCCCTCTCTCCTCCCTCCCTTCTCTCTCTCTCCTCTCTCCCTCCCCCTCGCTAATCACTCTCTCCTCCCTCCCCCCTCCATCTCTCTCATCACACTTTCCTACCTCCCTCCTCCTCTCCTTTCTCCTCTCTCCTCCCTCCCTCCTCCTCTCTCTCTTTCTCTCTCTCTCTCTCTGACCTTCCCCATCATCCTCCCAGCAGTCTGTAATCAATACTCCTTTCTACCTTTCTCCCCCGTCCTCCCTCCTCCTCTCCTCCCTCCTCCTCTCACTATACTACTAGTAGTAGTAGAAGTAAGTAGTCGTGGTAGTAGTAGTAAAGTAGTAGGAGTAGTAGTTAATTTGTAGTAGTAGGTACATTTGTAGTAGTAGTATAGCAGTCTATAGTATTGTAGCAGTATGGCAGTCCATTGATTGTAGAAGTAACTTAGTAGTAGCAGCAGTATAGTAACAGTTTATTAATAGTAGTAGTATGGTAGTACTACTACTCGTAGTAGTATAGTAACAGTATATGAATAGTAGTAGTAGTAATAGTAGTAGAAGTGGTAGTAGTGTAGTAGCAGTATATTAATAATATTAGTAGCAGTAGCTGAGCCTGAGCTGTGCTATCTAGGGAGCTGGAGCTACTGCTTTGCTAGCCGCTGTGCTTCAAGCCGCCGTGCTAGCCGCTGGGCTTCAAGCCGCCGTGCTAGCCGCTGGGCTTCAAGCCGCCGTGCTAGCCGCTGGGTTTCAAGCCGCTGTGCTAGCCGCTAAGGAGGAATCAGCAGAAATGTGATCTGAGTCCAGAGAGGAGAGGAGATGAAAAGAGGAAGTGATGGGAATTGATCCTCTGAAGTCTGCACAGCTTCCCTCTGGTCCTTCCTTCAGTCGGTCTGTCTTTCATTCTCACTGAAGAGAAATTGATCAGCACTTATTTTCATGTTTTTCTCTCTTTTGGTACATTGAAAATTCCTTCCTCCGTGTTTTCTTTCTGTCTTTCTCACTCCTCTGAACCAGAGAAGAGAAACACATTCCTAAAAGTCATATGGAAAATACTTTTAGTTTCTTTCCTCTTTCTCTCCCTTGTTCCTCCTCCCTCCCTTCCTTCCTTCAATCTCCTCTCTCTCTCTCTCTCCTCTCTCTCTCTCTCTCTCCTCTCTCTCTCTCTCTCTCTCTCTCTCTCTCTCTCTCTCTCTCTCTCTCTCTCTCTCTCTCTCTCTCTCTCTCTCTCTCTCTCTCTCTCCCTGGGTGCTGCAGATTAGGCCTTAACTACTGTGACATTTAAAAAAAAGGCAAAGAAGCAAACCTGCTTAATAATTCATATCTAATAAAAGCGCCGGAGTCACTAATCCGGTTCAGCTCCTGGATGCGGAGCAGCTCCGGGTCCCGTACCTGAATGTCATCCTTTGACATTTCTAAGTAACGCTCTTAACGCACCGCGTCCCGTCCCCTCAGTAATTATGATTATTATTATTATTTTGCCGTCGTTATAGTATAATTATACACTAAAGGAAGCGTGGAGCTCGGTCCGGGCGTCGCCGGCTGGTCCGTCTCCCAGAGGAAAGGTCGCTGTCGCTGTCTCCAACGCCGTCGTCGTGGCGATGGTCGAGGAGACCGCATAGACTCGATGACATCATATACACGTGTCTATGTATGTATATGTTATATTATTATAGCTTGTTAGGAAGCTAAATGCACTTATGACTTCTGGTGACTAGTAGTTGAGGTCTAAGCAGCCTCACCTGGCCCTCAGTAAGACTGATTAGAGTCTGGTGGAAGCAGCCTCACCTGGCCCCAGTCAGACAGATTAGAGTCTGGTTGAAGCAGCCTCATCTGGCCCCAGTCAGACTGATTAGAGTCTGGTTGAAGCAGCCTCATCTGGCCCCAGTCAGACTGATTAGAGTCTGGTTGAAGCAGCCTCACCTGGCCCCAGTCAGACTGATTAGAGTCTGGTTGAAGCAGCCTCACCTGGCCCCAGTCAGACTGATTAGAGTCTGGGGCTGGTGAGGCTGCACACCTGTGGGTCCTTGGTAACCAAGCCCACATATCAGCCACCACCACACACTCTCAGGGGGAGCTAGCTAGCCCTGGACCATCTGCTGTTTGCTACCACAACAAAACATACCTCAGTGTGGGATGAGTTTGGAAGCCATTTTAGAAGCCATTTTAACGGCAAGTGGCAGCATCAACCATCACTGGAGGGTTTCCCTTGGGATGGAGCGGGGTCCTCTAGAGTCAGCCGGAGGCTGACATGACGGTGAGAGGGTGGGCAGCCATTGGTCAAGCTATATAGTTGTCATCTAACCACG
>CM051016.1:25755023-25757523 GCA_027704905.1 Muraenolepis orangiensis
CTCTCTCTCTCTCTCTCTCCTCTCTCTCTCTCTCTCTCTCTCTCTCTCTCTCTCTCTCTCTCTCTCTCTCTCTCTCTCTCTTTCCCTCCCCTTCATTATTTCCCTCCCCTTCACTCTCTCCCTCTCATACTCTCTCTCTCTCTCTCTCCATCTCCTAAGACCCCCTGCTGCTCGATATGAACAGGGAGGTGCTGCACAGGTCACAAACAAGTCAAAGTGTCACCACGACGACCAATCTAATCACATAATACCAAGACTGTGTCGCATTGTGTGATGATAACAATAATAACTTGGGTTAATTACTTTGAGCGTCATTCTTCGACTCAAGTACTTAAATGCTAGGCTCGGGGCAACGCTAGGAGCTGGGCTAATCTCAGTCTAAATCTGGAGGATTGAATCCTCTTCATTGGTCACATGCACACACAGTGTGTACATGCATTTAACCCATCCTAGTATTAGGAGCAGTGGGCAGCTATTTAATATACAGCGCCCGGGGACCAGTGTAGGGGTCTGGTGCCTTGCTCAAGTGTTTCGGGGACTTGAACCAGCAAACTTCCGGTTCCCAAGCCAAGTCCCTACCGACTGAGCTATCCTGCCGCTCCGGCTAGAAGCTAGGCTATGAGCTAAGCTTGGAGCTGGGCTAGGAGCTAGGCTAGGAGCTAGAGCGACTATGCTAGGGACTATGCTAAGAGCTAGGTAAAGATGTAGGACAATGTGCATATACCCACATTTTCAGACACACGCTTAAACCCAAACAACAACACATACACACACACACTTTCCCATCCCAAAATGAACATACACACACCAAGACACACAACAACAGGCTGGTATTGTCATGGCTTTGTGGTGGAAGGCAACAAGACGTAAACAGGAAGCTGTAAACAGCCTCTCAGCAGATGGAACACGTGTCTCTTCCTGGTCCTCGAACCCAGCTGTGAAGAGGAGGAGGATGATGATGATGATGATGATGAAGATGAAGGTCTGGTGACCACCTGGTGAGCCACTGCCAAAGCGAATTGTGGAACTTCCTGTTGCCCGAACATTAGTCAGGAAGGAAGAATGGACGAGGACACAGAAGAGAATGTTACTACGGTTACTGTTTCTAGAAGTTCACCTTTAAAAACACACCCACATCATTTGGCTGCATGTATATCTACTGTATCTCTATCTCTCTCTGTCTCTTGTTGTCTCTCTTGTTTGTCTCTCCTTCTGTTCTCGTCTCACCTTTCATTATCTTGTCTCTCCTTTGCTTCTTGTCTTTCATCCTCTCTGTCTCTACTCTTGTCTCTCATATCTCTGTCTGTCTCTCTCATCTGTCTCTCTGGCTTTCCTACTCTTGTCTCTCATCTTCTTCTTCTTTTTCTGTGGATCACCATCAAGATGTCCAACTCTTGTCCGACTGGGAAGAGGCCACCCTCCGAAGGGAGGTCTATACAGGCAGTGATTATGTGGTCGGCAGTCTGCTCAAGCTCCCCACGTGCGTCCGCCGGGACCCGCTGCTTCATAGCCCTTTGGAAGCAGCCGACCCCCGTAACTTAGGCGTTTCAGCAGTGTCCATTGCCGGGGAGGAAGATCTTCTCCTTCAACGCCATCTGGGACACGCCATCGTGTCCCAGATGTAATGGTGGATACCTGGGGGCACCCCGACTCCCCCACCGGCCTCCAGGATGTAATGGTGGATACCTGGGGGCACCCCGACTCCCCACCGGCTTCCAGGTTGTCATGGTGGATACCTGGGGGCACCCCGACTCCCCACCGGCTTCCAGGTTGTCATGGTGGATACCTGGGGGCACCCCGACTCCCCGGTCACCAGGAGGTCACCAGCCATGCCTCTGTAGACGGGTCCTCAGGGATAGAACTAAGCATCTCTTGTGCTGCTCTTGTGTCTCCTTTTCTTATTGTCTCATGTCTCTGCAGGATAATAGATCTATATGAGATCTATTTTTAGAGGGCTGTTCTGTGGCGGATAGCTCTGTTAAATCTTCGTCTTGCTTTGTCACAATAGAGCGTGTTTGTGGGGTAAAATACATCAAATAATGTTTTGTCGTTCGCGTGGGTCGGCCATCTTGTCAATAGTGCGGGAGGATCACATCCATTTCACCGCTCGACAAAAGGAACCGTCGACAGCGACCTGAAAGGAACCGTGGGAGAGGAAGCTCAGAATACGCTGGGCGTCACGTCGTGGTGTTGTGTTCTTCTAAGGGTCTCCTTCAACTTATCCTCTGATGGCGAGATAAGTGGCAGCTCTCAGCCTCCTCCACCGCAACTTATCTTGTTTCGCACCTTTTATTGACATCTCATTTCATGTCTTTGTGCCTCCGCGTTTCCTCCGTCGGTTCTCCTGTTCAATCTTGAAGCCTCACCGCAGATATTTATAAACTCTCCGTCAGGTGGCTGGGGTTCACCAGTGGGGTTCACCGGTTCTCTAGAGTTGTGATTGGCTGACAGGGGGCTGTAGTTGGTTCTCCAGGGTTGTGGTTGGTTCTTCGGGGCTGTG
>CM051016.1:25767523-25772523 GCA_027704905.1 Muraenolepis orangiensis
GGAGGGGGAGGAGGGGAGGGAGGAGGAGAGGAGGGGGGGAGGAAGGGGGAGGAGAGGGTTGTCATGTACTGTAGTCATCATGTTGTTTCGTTGTCTTTGGGGCAGAGAGAAGCTTCTGTGTTAGCGTGTGGCGGTAACACAGAAGCTTCTGTGTTAGCGTGTGGCGGTAACACAGAAGCTTCTGTGTTAGCGTGTGGCGGTAACACAGAAGCTTCTGTGTTAGCGTGTGGCGGTAACACAGAAGCTTCTGTGTTAGCGCGTGGCGGTAACACAGAAGCTTCTGTGTTAGCGCGTGGCGGTAACACAGAAGCTTCTGTGTTAGCGCGTGGCGGTAACACAGAAGCTTCTGTGTTAGCGCGTGGCGGTAACACAGAAGCTTCTGTGTTAGCGTGTGGCGGTAACACAGAAGCTTCTGTGTTAGCGCGTGGCGGTAACGAGGACGCCTCGGCACCCACACACTAGGGCTGGGCCATATGGACTTAAAACGATATCACCATATTTCATGGTATTTATTGCGATAACGATAAATGACGATAAATAATAATAATAATAATAATAAATAATAATAATAAATAATATAATAAATATAATAATAAATAAATAATAATAAAAATAATCTTAATCCTTACCATCATCAAATACGTAAGGGATATTGAACGGAACGCTCATTAATAAGTCGGTAGTCGGTCCCGACTTATTATGATTTACTTGATTATGATTTAATTAACTGGCGCAAACAATTCAGCAATTCTATCAGCAAGTCAGTATTTTCCTTGAGGAAAAGTGAACGGGACTACTCGTGGAGTGATATGATGAACGGGACTACTCGCGGAGTGATATGATGAACGGGACTACTAGCGGAGTGATATGATGAACGGGACTACTCGCGGAGTGATATGATGAACGGGACTACTAGCGGAGTGATATGATGAACGGGACTACTAGCGGAGTGATATGATGAACGGGACTACTAGCGGAGTGATATGATGAACGGGACTACTCGCGGAGTGATATGATGAACGGGACTACTCGCGGAGTGATATGATGAACGGGACTACTAGCGGAGTGATATGATGAACGGGACTACTAGCGGAGTGATATGATGAACGGGACTACTCGCGGAGTGATATGATGAACGGGACTACTCGCGGAGTGATATGATGAACGGGACTACTCGTGGAGTGATATGATGAACGGGACTACTCGCGGAGTGATATGATGAACGGGACTACTCGTGGAGTGATATGATGAACGGGACTACTCGGGAGTGATATGATGAACGGGACTACTCGCGGAGTGATATGATGAACGGGACTACTCGTGGAGTGATATGATGAACGGGACTACTCGCGGAGTGATATGATAGCCGTGAATAGAAGCCTCCTCGCCTGGTTTGGAACTCCGTCTTCCGCCATTGTTGTTCTCCTTCTACACGCCCACGTTTGTCGCATATGTAAACACGTCATTAATTATCGTCATTACCGCGGTATGACAAAATACTTATCGTGGGGAGGACTTATCGCGATAAACGATACGATATGGCACAGCCCTACCCCACACACACCTCCACCCGGAGGTAGAGCCCACACCTCCACCCACAAACCTCCACCCGGAGGTAGAGCTCACACCTCCACCCACACACCTCCACCCACACACCTCCACCCACAAACCTGAAGCCTCGCAACGCGTTCACGCCAGGTGGACCGCTGCAGCTGACGGTTCGAACAAACAGAGAATAACCCCCCCACACACACACACACACACGCACGCACGCACGCACGCATGCACACACGCACACACACACACACACACGCGCACACACACACACACGCGTGCACGCACGCACACACGTGCACGCACGCACGCACACGTGCACGCACACACACGCACATGCACACGCACGCACACACAAACGCACACGCGGTTAATGACTTCTTCATCATGTGTTGACAGGCGGTGTCAGGGGTAGTTATTTTAATTACAGTGGTTTCCACAGTAATTGTGACGGATACTGGAGGCCGGGGGCGGGCGGAGGCTGGCCTCTGGAAGTCCTCCTGACACGTGTCCGGTGTTCTGAGGACAGCGAGACGCCCACACCGGGGCTCGATTCCCCACGCTCGGCCATGCGTGACAATGAAATCCGGAGGGTGTGTGTGTGCGCGTGTGTGTGTGTGTGTGTGTGTGCGAGTGTGTGTGTGTGTGTGTGTGTGTGTGTGTGTGTGTGTGTGTGTGTGTGTGTGCGTGTGTGTGTGTGTGTGTGTGTGTGTGCGTGTGTGTGTGTGTGTGTGTGTGCGCGTGTGTGTGTGCGCGTGTGTGTGTGTGTGTGTGTGCGTGTGTGCGCGTGTGTGTGTGTGTGTGTGTGTGTGTGTGCATGTGCGTGTGTGCGCAAAACCGTGGCTTCTATTCTCATGTCTGCCTGGCACACACACAACGTTTCAAATGTAGAAGAGGACGGCTCACACCTTCACCGATAGATGCAGATGCGTTGTGGAAGGTTGACGATTTTTTTCCAACACAGAACAAACAGCACACGTTACGCCGTGCTATGTTAGAACATCCTCAAGAACATCCTCAAGAACTACCAAAGAACTACGGACACAAGTCACGGAGTAGGAGTGAAAATGGACCGTACATCACGTGATGTGGAAGGAGTCCACCTCCGAAAATCCTCCACATTTTCCCGCAATGGCTTCTGTTGTGGTTACCGGTCAGCGAGGCTCCCGATTGGCTGTCGTCTTACCTCCCATGTGACCAATCCAGTCCCCTCCCACCCCTCTGACGCTACAGGAAAATGGGATCGTAAATTTGAAATATATCAACGTTCCGCACACCGATAATAATATAATCTTGACGGCCCTAAAGACATTGGGGCGTCCTATTGTTTCAGAACGTTGTTCCTAGAAACGCCTTAAACAACCATCACCACCACCCCCACCTCCACCACCACCACCTCCACCTCCACCGTCTCCTCCACCCCCACCCCACCTCCACCGTCTCCCCCACCTCCACCACCACCCACCTCCACCACCACCTCCACCTCCACCACCACCCCACCACCTCCACCTCCACCTCCATCGTCTCCTCCACCCCCACCCCCACCACCACCTCCACCTCCACCACCACCTCCACCTCCACCGTCTCCTCCACCCCCACCCCCACCCCCACCTCCACCCCCACCCCCACCCCCACCACCCCCACCTCCACCGTCTCCCCCACCACCACCCCCACCTCCACCACCACCCCACCTCCTCTCCACCTCCACCGTCTCCCCCACCTGAACCACCACCACCACCTCCACCTCCACCGTCTCCTCGACCCCCACCCCCACCTCCACCACCACCTCCACCTCTACCATCTCCTCGACCCCCACCACCACCTCCACCTCTACCGTCTCCTCGACCCCCACCCCCACCACCACCCACCATCATCACCTCCACCTCCACGTCCACCACCAACCCCACCACCATCTTCTCCACCCCACCTCCACATCCACCTCCACCCCCATCTCCACCACCACCACCCCCACCCTCTGGGATACCCCCACCCCCCAGCGGAGCTCGATGGACCGGGCTTCACTTCATATGCTAAATCCTATTGATAAGTCCAAGGAGGTATGGGGTAGTGGTCCATCTCTTTGTCTAAGAGGGGCCCCCAGGGGCCTTTAATGTGTACATCTAAATCAATACAGAACTTAATCGTTCACACGGACCCCTCTAATTTGTTTGTCACCATCGATCGGTTGTCTTTCTCTCTCTCTCTCTCTCTCTCTCTCTCTCTCTCTCTCTCTCTCTCTCGTCTCTCTCTCTCTCTCTCTCTCTCTCTCTCTCTCTCTCTCTCTCTCTCTCTCTCTCTCTCTCTATGTCTCTCTCCGCTGTGTCAATTATGGAGCGGCGACGCCCTCTGGCCCTGGTTAAGGCCCTGATTGGTGGGGCCCCTCTGGGTGTGTGTGGTGATTGGTGGAGGTGAACAGGGACAGCCTCCTTTAGACCTGACGTGTCTAACAGCATCTCACAAGAGGTGGTGGGCGGCTGATTGATTTTTAATCAATTAAAATAGTTTTAACACTTAACAATTCTTTAACTAATGACAAATGATCACTTTATAATAAAACTATAATAATAATAATCAGAATAATAATAAATAATGAATTACATTCAAATAATAAAATTATGATATTAAAATAACGGTTATTTTAATAATGATTATTATAACAATGCATCATATTTATCATATTCATATTTATCATTCATAATAATTAATGATGGTAATAATATAATAATAATGTGCTATCACTAATAGGAATAGTGTGATCAGAGACAGGTTCCGCGGTGCTCGTGGGCACTGGGGCAGCTGGGTGGACACGGTGCCCACAACCAGAGCCAAGATCACATGAATACATGAATGTGTAAACTGTGGGATGGGTGGGAAGTGTGTCTTCAAAAACAGGCAGTCCCTCCGGAACCTTCCGGAACCTTCTGTTCCTCCAGACGATATTGGGGTGTTAGCTCTCTGTCTTGTGACACTTTGGGGACATTTACCAGGAAAGTGGCGGTTCTCTGCGGCTCCATGCCTCTATCTCCCTAGCGGTGGGAAGATAGAGGGATCAACGTAGCGTGAGGTCAAAGGTCGAAAGGCCCATGGCTTCCTTGGGGAAACGGGGGAAATTAAACAGAACTCTGAACCCCCCCCGGATCCCAAATAGAATCTCCTTTTATCAACCAATGAGACCCTCTCTCTCTCTCTCTCTCTCTCTCTCTCTCTCTCTCTCTCTCTCTCTCTCTCTCTCTCTCTCCATCATGTATCTCTCCCCCCCTCTCTCTCTCCCCCCCTCCCTCCTCTCTCTCTCTCTCTCTCCCCCCTCCCTCCTCTCTCTCCCCCCATCACATGCCTTAATATCGAGCTCCCTTCCTCAGCAGAATGTGGACTCTGTTGACCACAGGGAGCAATTACGTTTTTTTCCCATAATGCCGCGCTGCGTGAGTTCTTTTGGTGGTCACGGT
>CM051016.1:25780023-25797523 GCA_027704905.1 Muraenolepis orangiensis
GATGAGACTATCAGGGCTTTTAATTTGATAGGTTGGTTGTCATGGCCGTTCTCACGCCACCTGAACACAATGTCTTCTGGCCGCTGCCGTCCGTTCGATCGGAACAAAAATTGGTAAAAAATGGAAAAAAAATCGTGGGGGGAAAAACACCCTCCCCCCATCACCCCCCCCCCCCCATTGGACATTAGCATCTCCATGACGACCATTCCATCTGTTAACAATTATAATAACCGTTAGGACGGCCATTAAACTTTCGCCGGTCCGCGGCTGGCCGGGTAACGACGTGAGAGGAGAGATCGGGGGAGGGGGAGATTTTTCACACAGAACTTTCCGAGCAAATAAAAAGCCATTAGAGGAGCTTTGGGCCGGGTCACCGGCACCTTGGGAGTCGTAGTGTTGCGGTGGTCGTAATATTTCCTCCTCCTCCGGCGGGCGGTGGGCCCAAAGCCTTGAGACGCTCGCTGTGTGGGATATGATCACGTAAAAAACAAAAAAATAAAAGAAGAAGAGGAAGAAGCAGCAGCCAAGGTTTTCAATCAGGAGTTCCAAGTTTGGAGTGTTTTTCCACCCAAAACTTTATTCGTACGCGAAAGTGTTTTGTTTTTACGCCGACCGTGTGAAGGAATATGTGGGGGATGTAATAAAGAGACACAAAAAGGACGAAGGCAACACATCCAATCCACTGTAGGACATCGCAAATGAATTCCGACCTTCCTTCTGGCCAGAGACTAAAGGTTTTAGCCGATCGCATCCCGGCTGACACGCTGTAGCATAGAGGGACTTAAGAGGCAGGCTGTGATTGGCCGCGGTAATGAGGAGCAAGCTTTCACATTGTCTCGAGAATAGCTTCCCCCTGTCCTTATAAGGACATCAACGCGGCGGCACAGGAAGCGCGGAAAATTAACATAAAACGTAACATTGAGATCACATGACCTTGATGTTGATATCGTTTTATGTTAATTTGCCCTTTTTGGTGATGACATGTGTCCCGTTAGAAGCCTTCAGTCGGCTTGTGGTCCTGGTGAATGGATTTATACAGCAGGGGCTGTACTTAAGTACTTAGGCCTCATGTTCACCCATTCACACACACACATTCACACACACATTCACACACATTCACACACACACATTCACACAGACACACACACACACACACACACACACATACACACACACACATTCACACACCCATGCATACACTGACGGCGGTGTCAGCCATGCAAGGAGACTACTGCTGCCCCCATAATATCAAAAATAGTGTCTGTGCTGCTACTAAATAATACTAATGGAATAAGATGATAGCAACGTTGCTTTGGTTTAGATTTAGAGGAACATGGAGTCATTTGGCCGCTTCTATCCAGTAAGGGACTGGAATAGAGGCTGAGGACTAGAGGGTGTGTCAAGTGAGGATTAAGGGGTCCCGCCATTTTTAACTCCTTCCCCGTGACTCAGCGCGTCAAACTGGGAAGTGTGTGAGTCACGAGGCGACCAGTGACCAACTAACGGAGGCCTGTTCATTTGTAATAATATATAATAAAAACTTATAGTAATATATATATAATATAATAATGACTTATAATAATATATATAATGTAATAATGACTTATAGTAATATATATAATATAATAATGACTTATACAAGATACAATATACAAGGTACAATATTTTTATTTGCCATTTGTAATTAGGAACGCTTCCTCCCCATTCCCTCCCGCAGTATAAATCTTAAAAACAACACCATAAAAAAAGTTATATATACAATAAAAGAGCAGCAAAGTGACATAAATGATATGTACATGTTTTTTTTATTTAGCAGTTCAGTCACTGCCTGTGCGTAAAAACTATCCTTAAACCTGCTAGTCCTCGCTGTACGGATGCTGAGGAACCAGCGACCAGACGGTAGGGAGGAGAAGAGATGGAGCTCAGGGAGGAGAAGAGATGGAGCCCAGGGGGGAGAAGAGATGGAGCTCAGGGAGGAGAAGAGATGGAGCCCAGGGGGGAGAAGAGATGGAGCTCAGGGAGGAGAAGAGATGGAGCCCAGGGGGGAGAAGAGATGGAGCTCAGGGGGGAGAAGAGATGGAGCCCAGGGGGGAGAAGAGATGGAGCTCAGGGGGGAGAAGAGATGGAGCCCAGGGGGGAGAAGAGATGGAGCCCAGGGAGGAGAAGAGATGGAGCCCAGGGAGGTTGTGGTCCTTAGTGATGGAGATGGCCTTCTTCCGACATCTGGTCCTACAGATCTCCTCAATGCATGGAAGTGCACACCCGATGATCTTCTCTGCCGTCCTGTCCCGTTCAGTGGTGTCGCCCTACCACACGGTGACGCCACTCATCAGGATGCTCTCTACGGGCCACGGTAGAAGTTCACGAGCCACCTCTGGCCTATTCCGCTTTTTCTGAGGCACCACAGGGCATAGAGGCGCTGGTGTGCCTTCTTCAGCATGACCTCCGTGTTGCGTGTCCACGCCAGGTCATCGGAAATCTGTAGTCCCAGGAAACGGAAGCAGCTGACGACTTCCACCAGTGTCCCGTCCAGGCTGATGGTGGAGTGGGTTCCTCCTGAAGTCCACGATGAGCTCCTTAGTCTTGCTGACATTCAGTGCGAGGCTGTTGTCCTCACACCATCGTGTCAGCCGGACTACCTCATCTCTGTACTGCGTCTCATCGCCCTCGCTTATCAAGCCGATGACTGTGGTGTCGTCCTCAAACTTGATAATCCGATTATTGCTGTGCGTGGCAGTACAGTCATGTGTGTACAGTGAGTACAGCCGGGGACCGAGGCAGCAGCCTTGGGGTGCTCCGGTGTTGAGGACCAGAGTGGATGAGATGTTGTTCCCATGTTGTTATAGTAATATATATAATATATTAATGACTTAAAGTAATATATAATATAATAATAACTTATAATAATTTATATACAATATAATAATGACTTAAAGTAATATATATAATATAATAATAACTTCTAATCATATATATAATATAATAATGACTTATAGTAATATATATATAATATAATAATAACTTATAATAATATATAATGTTATAATGACTTTCACGTCTCAGCGGATTAAAGTGTGAGTGAAACATCATCAGAGCTGTGGTGTTTCCGCCCTGCCAGGGAATTAGATAAATATGTTGTGTTTATATATATTTTTACTTTCCGAATGGTAGGGTTTTAGAGGTAATTACACACAGGAGCGAGATATAAACACACTTAACACAGCGTGCGTGAACCGTCGGGTTTTTTACTCCTTGTTTTCCTTCCCGTTTTTAAAAACCTTATTATCTCTGTTTGGTTTGGCGCTCTGTTGACCCCCCCCCCCCCCGACGAGAAGACGCCACGCTTCCCCGGGCTTGTTCCCCCACGCCTGGCCACGCTCAGCGTTCCATAAAGCACGTACGTACACACCCCGATGCGCCGGCTCGCTAGCGACAAGCTAGCCACAAAACTCACTTGCGAGCGTTAAAGCGTAGCGTGGCCTGTTTAGCTTAGCGCCCTGCGGTACGGTGAGGATGTACGTCGTCTCGCTCTCAAAACCGCGGGGGACTTGGAGCCTCGCTGAGCTCTCGTTTTCACGGTCCTCCTCTGTCTTAGAGCAGAGGGGGGAGAGCAGGAGGGTGTGGGGGGGGGGGAGGGTGTGGGGGAGAACAGTGTGTTGTTGCTGTACTTTGACTCCCAGGAGGCCTGTTACGCTGACACTCGCCGTCGGTTGACACACTCTGCTGCTGCTGCTTCCTCCCTGGAGGCACAAAATGAAGTCAAAATATGGTGTGAAAAGCACACAAACAAATCACCTCAGTCCTGTGGGGGGGGGGGGGGGAGAGAGAGAGAGAGAGAGGGGGGGGAGAGAGAGAGAGAGAGAGACAAGGAGGGGGAGGGGGAGGGGGAGGAAGAGAGAAAAGAGGGAGAAAGACACAGAGGGAGAGAAAGAGAGAAGAGACATATGGAGAGGGAGAGAGGGGGGTGGGTGAGAGCGAGAGAAAGAGAGAGAGACAGAGGAAGAGGTAGCGAAAGATAGAGAGGGGGAGAGAGAAAGAGGGAGAGATGGAGAGAGAGAGAGAAAGAGGGAGAGATGGAGAGAGAGAAAGAGGGAGAGATGGAGAGAGAGAGAGAGAAAGAGGGAGAGATGGAGAGAGAGAGAGAGAAAGAGGGAGAGATGGAGAGAGAGAAAGAGGGAGAGATGGAGAGAGAAAGAGGGAGAGATGGAGAGAGAGAGAGAGAGAAAGGGAGAGATGGAGAAAGAGAGAGAAAGAGGGAGAGATGGAGAGAGAGAGAGAGAAAGAGGGAGAGGGAGAGATGGAGAGAGAGAGAGAAAGAGGGAGAGATGGAGAGAGAGAGAGAGAAAGAGGGAGAGATGGAGAGAGAGAGAGAAAGAGGAGAGATGGAGAGAGAGAGAAAGAGGGAGAGATGGAGAAAGAAGACGGAGAGAAAGAGAGAGAGGGGGGTGGGTGAGAGAGAAAGAGAGTGAGAGACAGAGGGAGAGAGAGGGGGGTGGGTGAGAGAGAAAGAGAGAGAGAGAGAGACAAATGAGGGAGAGAGAGACAGCAGGCCGTCATGACAGAAGAAGAAGGGGTTGTCGCCCAGAGGTCCCTCTCCGGAACGTTCCAGCCCCGCCCGGCGACCCACGCTGGGTTCAGCGCTTTCCAGCGTTTCTGTCTGGTCAACCTGTTTGGGGTTACCGGTTCAAACCCCAGCGCTGTCACAAAAACTGCTGACTCCTGCTCAGGGGCAGAGGCAGCTGGATCCTGAGGCAGGGAGACGTTTAGAAATCCACGCACGCACACACACACACAGGCACACACGCACGCGCGTACGCACACACACACAGGCACACACACACACACACACACGTACGCATGCACACACACACACACACACATCTGAGTCTTAGCTGTGTGTATTTGAAGGTGGGCGTCAAACTGAGAGTTTCCATGTGTATTATTCTGTTAAAATGGAATAAATGATGGAACAAGATTGAGTGAGACTAGAATTTAGAGGATGGAACATTGGTGGAGGAGGGGGACCAACTGAAGAACCAGGTTACCATAGGAACGGGTTACCATGACAACAGGTTACCATAGGGACAGGTGACCGTAGGACCGGGTTAACATGACAACAGGTTGCCATAGGAACGGCTAACCGTGACAACCGGTTACCGTAGGAACAAGTTACCATAGGACCCGATAAACAGGTTGCCATAGGAACAGGTTACTATGACAACAGGTAACCATATGAATGGGTTACCGTGACAACGGGTTACCATGGCAACATGTTACCATAGTAACAGGTTACCGTGACAACAGGCTTCCATGAGAGGTTACCATGAGAACAGGTTACCATGGGAACATGGTACCATTGTTACCATGTTACCGTAACAGTGAGGGGAGGAAGGATCGGTTGACGGTGTGACAAGGCCACCGTAGGGTTCTCTTGATAAAGAGAGAGGTCAGAGGTCATAACGGGGGCCAGTAGAAGAACAACGTCAGAAATTCTAGAATTTCAGAATGGAAAACTTCTGGCTGATCTTCATGAAGCGTAGCGTTCCTCCTCCTCAAGACCAGGAGCAGGTAGGACCCCCAGGTCCTCCTACACCCAGCCTCCTCCAGACAAGAGGTGTGGGAGCCTGAGTGATGGGGACCCACTCTCCCACCAAGCAACACCTCCATGAGTAACTCCTATCCACTCTGGTGCGTCGCGTGGAACAAGCACTCATGGTGGTAATGTAAGACACTTTGGATAAAAGCTCCACCAAGTACACTGTAATGATGGTTTTTAGACAGTACGTAATAACCCAGCCATCACACATAGAGCCAGGCATCCATGCCTGATGGATGCAGCCATAGTCCTGATGTCATACTGATATCTCTGCTATTCTTCTGCTATTGTGCCACGTAATTGGTTGTTAGTTTTTTCGCGGTGACAGGATAGTGTAGCGAGTGCTCAGAATGTTTGACTCTCAGACTGGTGCAAAGTCCCCCCCCTGAAACCCCTGAATTCCACCGTCCATACCTGTGGCTGTACCCCCTCTTACCCCTCCTTTACCTGCCTAACTTACCTGTCTCCCATGATACGTAGCTCACTCTAATGGCTTTGGATAGAAGAACAGCTGCTGAGTGATTAAATAGTGAACCTTTTACTAGTGAATCCGAATGCGTTGTGTTGTGTAGTGTTGTGCTGTGAGGCCGCTCCCCTCCTCTCACAGAGGTGAACGCGTCGTGTCTTGATTAGGCTCCAGCTGCAGGTGTCCTGCGATCTGTCGCGGTCCCCTGAGCTGCAGGCGCCGCGGGACTCTAACACACGGCTCAACGGACGGCAGACGGCCCCGAATGAAACGGCCTTCTCTTCCTCTTTCTCTTTCTCTTCCTGCCGCTCTTCATCCATTACTTCTGGTTTCTACACTTAGAGACTTTATTTCGGTGATAATGAAGAGCATCGATTAGGCCCCGGCTAGTTTCTGAGGAGGAGGAGGAAAAGAGAGAGAGAGAGAGAGAGAGAGAGAGAGGAGAGAGAGAGAGAGAGAGAAATAGGTAGAGAGAGAGAGAGAGGGTGAGATAAGAGAATGCGACAGAGGGGGTGGACAAGTTAGGTAGAGAATGAGGGGATGAGGGGATGAGAGAGAGCAGGAAGGAAAGTCAGAGACAAGGACAAGTGAAAGAGAGAGAGAGAGAGAGTGATGGACAGAGGAAGAGAGAGTGAGAGAGTGATGGACAGAGGAAGAGAGAGAGAGATGGATGGACAGGTTGAGGGACACTATGTCCAAATGACGGAGAGAGAGAGGGAGAGAGAGAGAGATAAGAGAATGTGACAGAGGTGGGGGAGAGAGAGAGAGAGCGCATTGACCTGGAGGGCAGTATTTCAGGGGGCCACATGGGGCCCTCTGACTAACCATCTCTGAGCGTGATTAATGAGGGTCTTGGACCGGGCCCTTGTACCGGGCCCCCGAACCGACCGCTCTCCCAGGGACCACAACAGATCGATCAGGTTCACCTCGGACGCTACGGCCGCTGCTCCCTTTCCACAGGGTTGGTCCTGAATTAATAAATAGTTTGGAACATTCTAGATACTGAGAACTAAGTCTCTTAGCGGCGGTTTCTGAACGGCGGCTGTGAGACCCGACCTGGCTCCTTATCGCTGGCTGGACATGGTGCCTGGTTGTCGCTAGCGCCTGTCTCAGAGGTGAACCCAGGGGGGTTAGCTTCACTCAAAGCCCAACACTCAGCACTCAGCAGGACACGGAAAACCTCCCACCATGCCCAGTGGGGACCGGAAGGAACCCGGCAAGCTAAGAGGGAACCGAGGCGTTGCTTGGCAACTGGCGCAAACAATTCAGCAATTCTATCAGCAAGTCAGTATTTTCCGTCAGGAAAAGTGAACGGGACTACTCGCGGAGTGATATGATGAACGGGACTACTCGCGGAGTGATATGATGAACGGGACTACTAGCGGAGTGATATGATGAACGGGACTACTCGTGGAGTGATATGATGAACGGGACTACTCGCGGAGTGATATGATGAACGGGACTACTCGCGGAGTGATATGATGAACGGGACTACTCGCGGAGTGATATGATGAACGGGACTACTCGCGGAGTGATATGATGAACGGGACTACTCGCGGAGTGATATGATGAACGGGACTACTAGCGGAGTGATATGATGAACGGGACTACTAGCGGAGTGATATGATGAACGGGACTACTCGTGGAGTGATATGATGAACGGGACTACTCGCGGAGTGATATGATGAACGGGACTACTCGCGGAGTGATATGATGAACGGGACTACTCGCGGAGTGATATGATGAACGGGACTACTCGCGGAGTGATATGATGAACGGGACTACTCGCGGAGTGATATGATGAACGGGACTACTCGCGGAGTGATATGATGAACGGGACTACTCGCGGAGTGATATGATGAACGGGACTACTCGCGGAGTGATATGATGAACGGGACTACTCGCGGAGTGATATGATGAACGGGACTACTCGCGGAGTGATATGATGAACGGGACTACTCGCGGAGTGATATGATGAACGGGACTACTCGCGGAGTGATATGATGAACGGGACTACTCGTGGAGTGATATGATGAACGGGACTACTCGCGGAGTGATATGATAGCCGTGAATAGAAGCCTCCTCGCCTGGTTTGGAACTCCGCCTTCCGCCATTGTTGTTCTCCTTCTACACGCCCACGTTGTCACATGTAAACACGTGATTAATTATCGTCATTACCGCGGTATGACAAAATACTTATCGTGGGGAGGACTTATCGCGATAAACGATACGATATGGCACAGCCCTACTCCACAACACAACAACACTACACAATACTACACAACACAAATCTAGACAACACGACAGAATCCACTCAACTCATCCCACCGGTCCTCCTCCCCACAGAACTCCATGAAACACATCACAACGTGTACTCATGCTTTGTCGACGGTCCATCTGAGTTCCAGGTCCATCTGAGGTCCAGGTCCTTCTGAGTTCCAGGTCCGTCTGAGGTCCAGGTCCATCTGAGGGCCAGGTCCTTCTGAGTTCCAGGTCCGTCTGAGGTTCAGGTCCATCTGAGGGCCAGGTCCTTCTGAGTTCCAGGTCCGTCTGAGGTCCAGGTCCATCTGAGGTCCAGGGCCTTCTGAGTTCCAGGTCCATCTGAGGTCCAGGTCCTTCTGAGTTCCAGGTCCGTCTGAGGTCCAGGTCCATCTGAGGTCCAGGTCCATCTGAGTTCCAGGTCCATCTGAGGTCCAGGTCCTTCTGAGTTCCAGGTCCGTCTGAGGTCCAGGGGCCGGTTGTTCAAAGGGTGATTAACTCTTAACCAGCCGTTAAATCAGCTATTCAGTGGTTAACTTTTAACTTGTGGTTAAATCGGGTTGTTCAAAGGGTGTTTAGTGGTCAACGAGTGATTAACAAGTGGTTAACTTTAACCACTGGCTGAAGGTGTATTAAACTAGGATTAAGACATTACAAGTGATTCTTGTTTAGCTTTTTCCCAACTTTTTGCTGCTCCACAACATGAATCAACATCGCTAGAGAAGATACCATCAAGAAAGACAACAATTAACATATATACAACACATAAATCGAAATAATTAATATATAATAAATATATTAAAACCTTTTAAAAAATCTCTATTGAGTGTTTCCCTGCTCTCCTCGACCAACTCTGTTAACAGATTAACTTCTGCTAAGGAAAAAGATCGTTTTTCTCTTTCTGCTAACTAGCATTAGCATCCATCTTTAGAGTTGTTAAGAGGAGATACAGGAAGTTGTTTCAAGAATTATGGGTAAAAATACTTAATCACTGTTTAACGACTGCTTAACTAGTGATTAGTAAAACACTTGCCTAACTTGCCTTTGAACAACCCACATTTAATGACTGGTTAACTAACGACTGATTAAGAAATTTAACGATTGATTAAGTTGAGCACCCTTTGAACAACCGGCCCCTGGTCTGTCTGTGGTCCAGGTCCATCTTTGGTTCAGGTCCGTCTGTGGTCCAGGTCTATCTAAAGTCCAAGTCCATCTTTGGTCCAGGTCCGTCTGTGGTCCAGGTCTATCTAAAGTCCAAGTCCATCTTTGGTCCAGGTCCGTCTGTGGTCCAGGTCTATCTAAAGTCCAAGTCCATCTTTGGTCCAGGTCCGTCTGTGGTCCAGGTCTATCTAAAGTCCAGGTCCGTCTGAGGTCCAGGTCCGTCTGAGGTCCAGGTCCGTCTGAGGTCCAGGTCCGTCTGAAGTCCAGGTCTGTCTGCGGTTCAGGTCCTTCCACGGCCCGATAGGGAGGTCAATAGCCATGGCTCGATAATGCTTTGTGTCACTTTGGTGAATAAGAAGAAGAAGAGAGAAAAACACTTTATTTTTTCTTTCCGGCGTATCGGAAAAGGATTTAAACGGTGGGGGGGATGGCTTTTTGTTGGTGCTGAATCCTAAAGCAGGTCATTTGGTTCTCCTAAGAAGAAAACTTAGCACAGGCGGAATTGAGGTTGGGAGTTTGTGAGGGTTTGAGGAGGGGGTGGGAAGTGAGGATCGCTCCGGGGGGGAGAGAGAGAGAAGGGGAGAGAGAGGGAAGGGGGGAGAGAGAGAGAAGGGGAGAGAGAGGGAAGGGGGGAGAGAGAGAGAGAGAGAGAGGGTGGTGCCGGTGGGCAGGGTAAATCCCTTTTTTCTTCAAAGCCTGTGTGCTACAACAGGCCTCTCTGGTGATGATGAAAATGGGAAGAAACAAATGAAACTTCAGTCCTTCAGTTTCAGTACATCTCATCTCACATTTAATGAGTTTGAAAACAGATTAGCTTTAAAGCCGCCTCTTTACTGCCTGTCCGTTTGAGAGAGTTCCATCCCCAACGTCCATAGTCTACCTAGAGGCATTCTAGAGAAAGATGTCCCCTAACCCCTACCTGCTCCTTATTGACCCCTTACCCCTACCTGCTCCTTAATGACCCCTAACCCCTACCTGCTCCTTAATGACCCCTAACCCCTACCTGCTCCTTAATGACCCCTTACCCCTACCTGCTCCTTAATGACCCCTTACCCCTACCTTCTCCTTAATGACCCCTAACCCCTACCTGCTCCTTAATGACCTCTAACCCCTACCTGCGCCTTAATGGCTCCTAACCCCTACCTGCTCCTTAATGACCCCTAACCCCTACCTGCTCCTTAATGACCTCTAACCCCTACCTGCTCCTTAATGGCTCCTAACCCCTACCTGCTCCTTAATGACCCGTCTCTGTACTGTCTAACCCCTACCTGCTCCTTAATGACCTGTCTCTGTACTGTCTAACCCCTACCTGCTCCTTAATGACCCGTCTCTGTACTGTCTAACCCCTACCTGCTCCTTAATGACCTGTCTCTGTACTGTCTAACCCCTACCTGCTCCTTAATGACCTGTCTCTGTACTGTCTAACCCCTACCTGCTCCTTAATGACCCGTCTCTGTACTGTCTAACCCCTACCTGCTCCTTAATGACCCGTCTCTGTACTGTCTAACCCCTACCTGCTCCTTAATGACCTGTCTCTGTACTGTCTAACCCCTACCTGCTCCTTAATGACCCGTCTCTGTACTGTCTAACCCCTACCTGCTCCTTAATGACCTGTCTCTGTACTGTCTAACCCCTACCTGCTCCTTAATGACCTGTCTCTGTACTGTCTAACCCCTACCTGCTCCTTAATGACCCGTCTCTGTACTGTCTAACCCCTACCTGCTCCTTATTGACCCGTCTCTGTACTGTCTAACCCCTACCTGCTCCTTAATGACCCGTCTCTGTACTGTCTAACCCCTTCCTGCTCCTTATTGACCCCTTACCCCTACCTGCTCCTTAATGACCCCTAACCCCTACCTGCTCCTTAATGACCCCTAACCCCTACCTGCTCCTTAATGACCCCTAACCCCTACCTGCTCCTTAATGACCCCTAACCCCTACCTGCTCCTTATTGACCCCTTACCCCTACCTGCTCCTTAATGACCCGTCTCTGTACCGTCTAACCCCTACCTGCTCCTTAATGACCTGTCTCTGTACCGTCTAACCCCTACCTGCTCCTTAATGACCCGTCTCTGTACCGTCTAACCCCTACCTGCTCCTTAATGACCCGTCTCTGTACCGTCTAACCCCTACCTGCTCCTTAATGACCCGTCTCTGTACTGTCTAACCCCTACCTGCTCCTTAATGACCCTTCTCTGTACTGTCTAACCCCTACCTGCTCCTTAATGACCCGTCTCTGTACTGTCTAACCCCTACCTGCTCCTTAATGACCCGTCTCTGTACTGTCTAACCCCTACCTGCTCCTTAATGACCTGTCTCTGTACTGTCTAACCCCTACCTGCTCCTTAATGACCTGTCTCTGTACTGTCTAACCCCTACCTGCTCCTTAATGACCCGTCTCTGTACTGTCTAACCCCTACCTGCTCCTTAATGACCTGTCTCTGTACTGTCTAACCCCTTCCTGCTCCTTATTGACCCCTTACCCCTACCTGCTCCTTAATGACCCCTAACCCCTACCTGCTCCTTAATGACCCCTAACCCCTACCTGCTCCTTAATGACCCCTAACCCCTACCTGCTCCTTAATGACCCCTAACCCCTACCTGCTCCTTATTGACCCCTTACCCCTACCTGCTCCTTAATGACCCCTAACCCCTACCTGCTCCTTAATGACCTCTAACCCCTACCTGCGCCTTAATGGCTCCTAACCCCTACCTGCTCCTTAATGACCCCTAACCCCTACCTGCTCCTTAATGACCTCTAACCCCTACCTGCTCCTTAATGACCCCTAACCCCTACCTGTTCCTTAATGACCCCAAACCCCTACCTGCTCCTTAATGACCCCTAATCTCTACCTGCTCCTTAATGACCCCTAACTCCTACCTGCTCCTTAATGAACCGTCTCTGTACTGTCTAACCCCTACCTGCTCCTTAATGACCCGTCTCTGGACTGTCTAACCCCTACCTGCTCCTTAATGACCTGTCTCTGTACTGTCTAACCCCTACCTGCTCCTTAATGACCCGTCTCTGTACTGTCTAACCCCTACCTGCTCCTTAATGACCTGTCTCTGTACTGTCTAACCCCTACCTGCTCCTTAATGACCCGTCTCTGTACTGTCTAACCCCTACCTGCTCCTTAATGACCCGTCTCTGTACTGTCTAACCCCTACCTGCTCCTTAATGACCTGTCTCTGTACTGTCTAACCCCTACCTGCTCCTTAATGACCTGTCTCTGTACTGTCTAACCCCTACCTGCTCCTTAATGACCCGTCTCTGTACTGTCTAACCCCTACCTGCTCCTTAATGACCTGTCTCTGTACTGTCTAACCCCTACCTGCTCCTTAATGACCTGTCTCTGTACTGTCTAACCCCTACCTGCTCCTTAATGACCTGTCTCTGTACTGTCTAACCCCTACCTGCTCCTTAATGACCTGTCTCTGTACTGTCTAACCCCTACCTGCTCCTTAATGACCTGTCTCTGTACTGTCTAACCCCTACCTGCTCCTTAATGACCCGTCTCTGTACTGTCTAACCCCTACCTGCTCCTTAATGACCTGTCTCTGTACTGTCTAACCCCTACCTGCTCCTTAATGACCTGTCTCTATACTGTCTAACCCCTACCTGCTCCTTAATGACCTGTCTAACCCCTACCTGCTCCTCCTGTTAAGTTGTTTATCCGTGTGGTGCGGCCGTTTAGAGTGAAAACATTGATATTCATAAACACTTACACACACATAGGAATACAGCAACAACCATACAGACACTACTACATCTTCACATGCAAAACACACTTACACAAACTACAATACAGTACAAACACAGCACACTTACTCTCTCTCTCTCTCTCTCTCTCTCTCTCTCTCTCTCTCTCTCTCTCTCTCTCTCTCTCTCTCTCTCTCTCTCTCTCTCTCTCTCTCTCTCTCTCTCTCTCTCTCTCTCTCTCTCTCTCTCTCTCTCTCTCTCTCTCTCACACACACACACACACACACACACACACACACACACACACACACACACACAGACTAAAACATACAGTCCATGTCCAGATACACAAATCACTCATTGGAGCACAACAGGCACACAACAACAACAACACACAACCTCCACCCTCGTCCCTCGGTCCTCCAGTCTCCGGCGGGGTTCGGTTCAACCGCCTCACAGGAACTCCAATCTAACGCAGCAGGAGAAGGAGATATTATCCTGGAGTGCTTTCAGGGACCGTTTAATCAAGAGCCCCCGCTGACCTCTGAAAGACCAGGGTCTTAAATAGCTCATGTTCTCTTGGCTTTTTATTCAGCTTAAAACACCTCGACCAAAACAATAGGATTATTGTCCGACCAGTCATGCTATTTATTTTATTTTCTCCCGCAAGTTTCTGCTTTTGTTGTGAGAAAAGTGTTTTTCCGGCCCCTGTGAACCATTTGTGTGTGTGTGAGTGTGTTTGTACGACACAATTGTTAGTCTGGTGAAGGTGGTCGCACTTTGAAAATGGTTCAAATTATGCAAATGATGTAGCAGCAGGCAGAACGCTGGTCTCTATCACACCTGGTCACTCCTCCACTTAAAGTGAAATGTTGAGATGCAAAGCGTTTGTTAATATCTATATTTGATCAATACTGCCGCTGACACTATATCTTATAACTGGCTTACGGCTTCTTGTTTTTACTGGCTTGTTAAATGGCCGAAAGGTACTAGGTTCGATTCCCCCGTGTCCACAGACTAACAGGCTTTGAACGGGTTAAGGTCGTCTTGTTGTACTGTGTGAGTCATGGCTAACCCAGAGGCTATATGTAGCACACCAGGCATATTTAGAGACGGCTTCAGTACTCCTTTATGGATTTACATACAGGGAAAAAAGGATTTCCTTTTTAAAAGTAAGAGATTACTTTTTTAGAAAAGTAACAGATTCTTATCAAAATATACTATCAAAGATAAGGGATAACCTTGATGAAAAGGAACAGATTACTTACTGGATTACTTTTTTTTGTAAAGTAAATTTTGACCTTTCTCCAAGTTTGTTCAGCCTCCATGTCAGTATACACTCTGCAGCCATGTGGCCAGTGGGTGGTGTTGGTTTGTTGCTCCCAGGTTGTCGGTTCAATCCCCACCATCAGCTACAGTACATTAAGACAGATTACATTTACTACACAATACTTTTGAAAACAAAAAGGAAATCCCAATGCAGTGCGGAAAAACCGACACATATCGGAAAAAAAACAGAAAACAAACAAAGGACAACAAACCAACGAACTAACGAACCAACGAACCGGGAGGGACGGCTTGGGATTAAACAAAGAGAAACGCCACCAGCCAAACTGAGTCAACGAGCTTCATGTTTTGTAAGAAGCTAAGATGTGAATCCTCAAGACGTGTGTTGATAACGTAATATAGAATATAGAGACGTACGTCATCGGAATGCTCTACCGTGTGGATACCCTTACTTAATACTTTCTTTTTACTTTTTCTATTCAGTACATTTTGGATACTATTATTGTTTTATATATATGTTATTGTTTTATATCAATTTTTTTTATATTTATCATACATACATCATTGATTACTGTCCTGTACAAAGTACAGTACATTCTGTGAAACCCTCATTTTGGTTCTATTTATGTCTGATTAATGTGGTAATAGAAACATCCCACTAACCTAAAGGTGATGAAACTGACCGTCTTGTTCCTGGAATAACAAACGGTTTCCTCCACGTTCCTCACCGCCCAATCAGAGATGTTCTGTTGTAAGAGCAACCATCACCAAGGATTCTCCACATTGTTGAGCGAAAGTCGAGTGGATCGATCTCATACACACACACACACACACACACACACACACACACACACACACACACACACACACACAGATTGGCTGGCCTTAGTCTTTGTCTTGTCAACAGAAAGTCCTGTTTACTGGGCTGATGACGCATTAGATTAGATTAGATTAGATTCAAATGTATTGTCATTTCACAGCACAAGTACAGTACAGCGAAAATAATTGAGCATCTAACCAGAGTGCAGAGGCTGCAGTAAAGTTCATGGTAATATAATATAATTTACAGTTTAAATTTACAGGTTAAAAGACAGTCTAGGTATTAAATGTGATATGAGCATAATAACAGGTATATGTACATACAGGTAAGTCAGTATTTAACGTAGTGATCAGGGGTATGCAGTTATTGAAAGCAGGATAAATATATATAAATGTAAATGTATATACAAGTGAGCATATATACATGTATGGCATATATAAATGTATATGTATATACAGGAGTAGGAGCAGTTCTATCAACAGATTTAAATCTATAATATTACCTGGTCAAGGTGTTACACTTTGAATTGAGGACCAACAGGGATGATGTCACAGCAGGGGAGGGCACTGACAACGCCGCCCGACCAATGGCGTGCGAGCAACCTCCGATTTGAAACCAATCAAAGGTGGAGGAGATCAATGGCTCTCTGTGTGATTGCTGTTGTATTGTCTGATTGATCAGGTTCTGATCGGCATGGTGACCACGTCACACAAACACTGGAACACCATAGGTCTCTATGTCTCTCTCTCTCTCTCTCTCTCTCTCTCTCTCTCTCTCTCTCTCTCTCTCTCTCTCTCTCTCTATGTCTCTCTCTCTCTCACTCTACCGCCATCTCTCTCTCTCTCTCTCTCTCTCTCTCTCTCTCTCTCTCTCTCTCTCTCTCTCTCTCTCTCTCTCTCTCTCTCTCTCTCTCTCTCTCTCTCTAGTCTCTCTCTCTCTCTCTCTCTCTCTCTCTCTCTCTCTCTCTCTCTCTCTCTCTCTCTCTCTCTCTCTCTCTCTCTCTCTCTCTCTCTCTCTGCATACTCCTCTGTTGTCATGGTTACTCTGCATCAGGGGAGCCCATCCCTTCCGGTAGGTTCCGGCGGTGTGTGTGTCTGTGGCCTACTTAAAGTGGAGAGTGAGAGTTATCAGAAAGTTTTCAACTTCCTGTGTGAAACGGGGTCACGTTGTCGCCTCACGGAGAGAGGTCGCGACCCCTCCTGGTGGACCCCGGCGGGGAGGTTGACCAGCTGTCACCACAAGTCAAGTCAATTAGATTAGTTTAGCCCTTAATCACAGTGACGGTTTCAAAGGGCTTCACATGTTCACAACAACCCCAACCAGCTCCCTTAATGATGAGAGGATCTTGGGAAGAACCATTCCATAAATCCACTTGACTGTAATGCAGTACAGTGCGGTAATGATTATACAGTACAATGCGGTAAGGTAAATGCAGTACAGTGCGCTAACTAATGCAGTACAGTGCGCTAACTAATGCAGTACAGTGCAGTAAGGTAAATGCAGTACAGTGCATTAGCGGTAATGCAGTACAGTGCGGTAACCGTAATGCAGTACAGTGCGGTAACAGTAATGGAGTGCAGTGCGGTAACAGTAATGGAGTGCAGTGCGGTAACGGTAGTGCAGTGCGGTAACGGTAATGCAGTGCATTAACGGTAATGCAGTGTGGTAATGATTATGCAGTACAGTGCGGTAAGGGTAATGCAGTGCATTAACGGTAATGCAGTGCATTAACGGTAATGCAGTGTGGTAATGATTATGCAGTGCGGTAAGGGTAATGCAGTGCATTAACGGTAGTGCAGTGCATTAACGGTAATGCAGTGTGGTAATGATTGTGCAGTGCGGTAAGGGTAATGCAGTGCAGTGCATTAACGGTAATGCAGTGCATTAACGGTAATGTAGTGCAGTGTGGTAATGATTATGCAGTGCGGTAAGGGTAATGCAGTGCAGTGCATTAACGGTAATGCAGTGCAGTGGTAATGATTATGCAGTACAGTGCGGTAAGGGTAATGCAGTACAGTGCGGTAGTGGTGATGAGTCCAGTAATGAAGTATCAGAGTGTAATATGAGTGTTATGTTATGATAGTGGCAGCACTCCTAACTATATCTATTCCATATGGTTCCAAGTAGCTCACAGAGAACATGGTTTTTATACACCGGAACCAGAACATCCCGGTGGTTTAGCCAAATAAAGCAAAGTGTAATCAGCACAAT
>CM051016.1:25805023-25812523 GCA_027704905.1 Muraenolepis orangiensis
AACAGCTGACCCCATGTCCACCCTCTGGAGAGCAAACAGCTGACCCCATGTCCACCCTCTGGTCTCACTGCTGCTGTTACCGCTGAGTCACTTTGGATCAGTACGGGGGTGAGGCCCACCACTTACCAGCTAAACCTTTGTTTGTGGTTAACGATTAAGTGTGTGTGTGAGGTTGCGACCAATCATGTGCCCAGGATTCAGACCAATCATGTGCCCGGGATTCAGACCAATCACGTGCCCAGGATTCAGACCAATCACGTGCCCAGGATTCAGACCAATCACGTGCCCAGGATTCAGACCAACCAGGGTGAAGCAGTTTATTTATTTTTTATTGAAATTTGAATTGTTCTGTTGATAATAGTTACAGTGGCAAAGCTTCACAGTATTAAGATCTATTTGTTTCAATTGTAAAGTATATAATACAGTATAATACAATATACAGGGGATATTGGTTAGTGTTTTGACTAAATGTTGGCTGTACACTAGTAGACTAATTGTCTACTTTTCAATGCTGCATATACAGTATATGGTTGTCTTTCCAACTTCGGTATGTGAGGGTCCACTTGTTTTGTTGTTACCCAATAAATGACCCATTCTGTATTTAAGAGATATCCTTAGATCCATAGACATATCACAGCCATTGATCAGCTACTGAGAATATCAGTTTCTAGTGGGCTGAGCCTTCCTCTGAAGGACGACATTTATTTAGATTGTAGAACCGTTCCCGGCTAATTTCTGACCAATCAGGGCACTCTCTTCTCTAATTGGTTCAGTCAGTCCATCTTGCCTGTCAATCACACACACACACACACA
This sequence comes from Muraenolepis orangiensis, assembly GCA_027704905.1. Taxonomy (NCBI): domain Eukaryota; kingdom Metazoa; phylum Chordata; class Actinopteri; order Gadiformes; family Muraenolepididae; genus Muraenolepis; species Muraenolepis orangiensis. The sequence continues at coordinate 25,805,837 of CM051016.1, forward strand.
CACACACACACACAGGGTGTATCACCGCCTGGTACGGGAACTGCACCGCACTCGAGCGCAGAGCGCTTCAAAGGGTGGTGCGGACGGCCCAGTGTATGGTTGGAGGTGAGCTCCCCTCCTCCTGGATGTATACAACCAGCGGCGCGTGGCCAAGGCCAAACGCGTCATAAAGACATGACCTGTCCTCACTGTTACCGTCTGGCGATACCTCAGTATCACGTGGTATCAAATAGACTCAGAGACAGCTTCCACAGTCAGGCCATCAGGCTGCTGAACAAGGGCCTATAGCATATAACAATGTCGATTTTATTACATTGATTTATATATATATATTGCTCTTTTCTGTGCCGATATTTAGCATTTTATAAATTGCATTTTAATTTAAATTTTTTTTTTTTTCTATTTTTATTCTATTTTTATCAATTTTTATCTTATTTCTATAACTGCTGTCTGTCGTCGGGTTTTGCACATAAGATTTTCACACCACTGCTTTATTTATACTTTATACGTAAACTGTGAAGTGACAATAAACTTGACTTGACTTGACGCAGGGAGCAGAGAGGGAGGGGGTTTCACTCTTCTCTCTCTCTCTCTCTCTCTCTCTCTCTCTCTCTCTCTCTCTCTCTCTCTCTCTCTCTCTCTCTCTCTCTCTCTCTCTCTCTCTCTCTCTCTCTCTCTTTCTCCACAACTCTCAAACCGTACCTCTAACAGTTCCTCAAAGCTGTTTTAAGTGTTTGTTGTGGTTGGTACACACACATAACACTAATTATATCATGCAGAACACACACACACACACACACACACACACACACACACACATACCGGCACTTCCCGGATTCAAAGAACCTAGTTACGAAAAACTAAACACACACATGATAATTAAATGAAGACGTTATTTTAGGAAACACATAAAAGGATAAGTAGAGAAGTGGTGAGCGTTTACCAACGTTCACATCCAGTACATCTCCGCTGCCGTTAGCGGTTATGCTATTACAGCGTGTATTCTTACTGGTCACGTAGGCTTTACATCTTAACAGCCCAGCAGCGCATCATCCTTCTGTTTCTAGATTGTTGATTGTTGTTTCGCAATTTCAAACTCTCAAAACATTTGTGTTGTGTTTGCTACTGAGGTGTGTTAGCTGGGTTTTTATGCTTATGATCGTTGAAGTGGTTATATTTTGACACTAGCCCAATTATGCTAATTGAATGACTCGGACGCGGCCGTAGGTCGATCAGGTCGATGTGTTTGTGCGTTTGTGGTTTATTTATTTTATTTATTGTTTAGCAAATCGTGAACCAGCTCATGTGGATTTTGGCTCTGTTATGGTATAATGTTAGCTAGATACATGGCTGGCTTCCATGTTTACGGTTACGCTGTCTTAAGCTGTAGTTGGCTGTTAGCTTCAACGCTTATCTGTTAAGGAGAACATTTAGACAGTTTGACCCAGAATGGACATTTCACAGGAGAACGTGCTAACTGTAGTCAAGTCAAGTCAAGTCAAGTCAAGTCAAGTTTATTGTCACTTCACAGTTTACAGTTTAGTATAAAGCAGTGATGTGAAATTCTTGTGTGCAATACCCGACGACAGACAGCAGTTATAAAATAAGATAAAATAAAAATAGATAAAAAATAGAATACAAAATAGAAAATAGAATAAAGAATATAAAATAAAAATAAAAAATGCAATTTATAAAATGCAAAAATCAGCACAGAAAAGAGCAATATATATATATAAATCAATGTAATAAAATATACATTGTTATATGTTATACGCCCTTGTTCAGCAGCCTGATGGCCTGACTGTGGAAGCTATCTCTAAGCCTATTTGTACGACACTTGATACTGCGGTATCGCCTGCCTGACGGTAATAGTGAGTAAAGTTCGTGGCTGGGGTGGGCAATGTCTTTTATAATTCTTTTGGCCTTGGCCACGCACCGCTGGTTGTAAATGTCCAGGAGGGAGGGGAGCTCACCTCCAACGATATACTGGGCCGTCCGCACCACCCTTTGAAGCGCTCTGCGCTCGAGTGCCGTGCAGTTCCCGTACCAGGCGGTGATACACCCTGTCAGAACACTCTCGATGGTGCCGTTGTAGAATGTTCTCAGGATGCGGGGGCCCATGCTGAATTTCTTCAGACGCCTGAGAAAATACAGGCGTTGTTGGGCCCTTTTCACCACGTGTGTGGTGTGCGTGGACCATGTGAGGTCCTCGGAGATGTGCACGCCGAGGAACTTGAAGCTGCTGACCCTCTCTACTGCAACGCCGTCGATGGAGATAGGGCTGTGCTCTCCCCTCTGCCTCCTGAAGTCCACGATCAGCTCCTTGGTCTTCTTGACGTTGAGGGCGAGGCTGTTCTCCTGGCACCACTGCTCCAGCGATCCGACCTCCTCCCTGTAGGCTGTCTCGTCGTCGCCGGCGATCAGGCCCATCACTGTCGTGTCGTCAGCAAACTTGACGATGACGTTGGAGCTGTGCATAGCCATGCAGTCGTGGGTGTAGAGGGAGTAGAGGAGAGGGCTCAGCACGCATCCCTGGGGGGCTCCCGTGTTGAGGGTCAGTGGCTCTGATGTGGTGCTGCCCATCCTCACCACCTGGCGGCGGTCCGACAGGAGGTTCAGTATCCAGCTGCACATGGATGGGGGTACGCCTAGACCTCTCAGCTTGGTGTCGAGCTTGGCAGGAACTATTGTGTTGAATGCTGAGCTGTAGTCCACAAACAGCATTCGCACATAACAGTTCTTCCCCTCCAGGTGGGAAAGGGCAGTGTGGAGGGCCATGGCAATTGCGTCGTCCGTGGATCTATTTTGACGATATGCAAATTGCCATGGGTCCAGCGTGGTAGGTAACACGGAGCAAATAAAGTCCTTGACCAACCTCTCGAAGCATTTGCTAACGATCGAGGTGAGGGCCACAGGTCTGTAGTCATTCAGGCATGTTACCTTGGTTTGTTTAGGGACAGGCACGATGGTGGATATCTTGAAGACCGCGGGGACAACAGCCTGGGACAGGGAGAGGTTGAAGATGTCTGCAAAGACTCCTGCCAACTGGTCTGCGCATGCTCTGAGGACGCGGCCCGGGATGTCGTCGGGGCCTGCCGCCTTACGGATGTTCAGCCGCTTAAAGGTGCGGCGCACATCCGCCTCCGAGATGCGCAGCTGGCTGGTCTCCCCAGTCGGTGCTGGCTTCGGCGGGCTGCCGTTTACGTCGAACCGAGCAAAAAAAGTATTTAGCTCTCCTGGGAGGGAGGTAGAGGAGTTCTCTACACAACTGGTTCTCCCTCTGAAGTTCGTTATCTTCTGCAGCCCCTGCCACATACCCCTCGCATCGTGTTTCTTGAATTTATCTTCCACTCTGTCCTTATACTCCCGCTTGGCAGTGACGATGGTCTTACGGAGGTCGTAACGGGCTCTCGTATATTCCTCCGTATTCCCGGAACCAAAGGCGGCGTTACGCGCATGTAGGGCAGCGCGAACATCGCCGTTAATCCACGGTTTCTGGTTGGGATATATCCGAACCGACTTGGTCGGAACAACGTCATCTATGCACTTCTTGATGAACCCGGTGACCGACGACGCGTACTCGTTGATGTTATTGTCCGAGGCAACGCGGAACATGTGCCAGTCAGCGTGATCAAAACAATCCTGCAGCGTAGAATCTGATTGGTCCGACCAGCATTGGACCTCCCTCACAGCGATCGGTTGCTGCTTCAGTCTCTGCCTATAGGCGGGGAGTAGCTGGATAGAGCGATAGAGTGATCTGATTTGCCGAACGGTGGGCGGAGGAGGGCCTTGTAGCCATCACGGAAGGGAGTGTAGCAGTGGTCGAGGATCCGCTCGCCCCGTGTGTTGCTCTTTATGTGTTGGTAGAACTTCGGGAGAACCTTCTTCAGGTTCGCCTTGTTGAAGTCCCCCGCCACGATGAGAGCAGCCTCGGGGTGGGCCGACTCCTGTTCGCTGATAGCCCCGTACAGTTCCTTCAGCGCTGTGTCCGTGTTGGCTTGTGGGGGAATGTAAACAGCGGTCACGGTTACCGCTGTAAACTCCCGAGGTAGCCAGTATGGACGGCACATAAGCATCAGGTACTCCAGGTCCGGGGAACAGAAAGACTTGAGGGGATGTACATGACTTTGGTTGCACCAAGATCTGTTTATCATGAGACATACCCCCCCTCCGCGATCTTTACCGGAGAGAGCCTTTGTTCTGTCCGCCCGGTGTACGGAAAATCCCGTCGGCTCGATAGCTGCGTCGGTAACCCCCTCCGACATCCATGTCTCCGTAAGGCAGATAATACAATTGTCCCTAGTTTCCCGGTGGAATTGAATACGAGCCTGTAGTTCGCTTAACTTATTGTCCAGAGACTGTACATTAGCCAGTAGAATGGTGGGTAGTGGGGGGCGATCGGATCGACATCTCAGCCTGACTAGCACGCCGGCTCGCTTCCCTCGCTTCCTCCGGCGACGCTTGCGCGTAATCGTGCCCAAAATGGACGGAGATAATCCAGCTGTGACTTCGGGCGGGACGTCCGAGCCGAAAGAATGAAAAAACTCCGGTAGGCGGCGAGCGACTGTCGATCTGATCTCCCAAAGTGTGCAGAAGTTATAAGTGAACTTGCTGCTAACATCCTGAACTAAAATAGTTGCGATAAAAATAATAAATAACAAAAAACGGCGTCGTCGTGCGGGAGCTCGCGACACGGCAGCCATCTCGTACAGCGCCATACTCCATAGTAGGGATGCATTGTTGATGCATTGTTCAAGATTCAAGATTCAAGAATTAGATTTGCCATTTGTAACAAGTACATTGGAATGCTTACTCCCCATTCCCTCCTGCAGTATGACATTGTAGAACACCATACTTAAAGAATACTATACAAATAAAGTAAAAATTGATCGAAAAGTGATCGAAGGATGATATACACATGTGTTATATTGCGCAAAACGCATTTAAAAGCATTTAAAGTGCCAGTAGTGCAGCAGCATCATGAATACAGTGCAGTAACTTTAAAGAGTCATGAATATGAGTCAAGAAATTCCAGCAATTCCAAATGGTTGTCTGATAAGCCAATATCTCAGTCACTCCATGATTTAGTTAGTAAGTTTCACCATGGGTCTGTTTTTCTACTGTTCCTGGCTTACAGCCCGCGATTAGTCGCGTTTGTGTGTCAATCAAGACCTTTTCCTGAGAACTGGGCTGTTCCCGACAGCCAATCAATGCTTTGTCCTGGACTTCAGTGTTTCTACTGCAGAACCCAGGATCACTTAACACTCCTTAACAACCTGCGCCCACAGAAACACCTACTACCATGATACTGTGTGCGTGTGTGTGTATGTCTGCCTCTGTGTACGTGTGTGTGTGTGTGTGTGTGTGTGTGTACGTGTGTGTGTGTGTGTGTGTGTGTGTGTGCGTCTGTGTGTGTGTGTGTCTGTCTGTCTCTGTGTGTGTGTGCGTCTGTCTGTCTGTGTGTGTGTACGTGTGTGTGTGTGTCTCTGTGTGTGTGTGCGTCTGTGTGTGTGTACGTGTGTGTGTGTGTCTCTGTGTGTGTGTGTGTGTGTATTACTGCAGCAGCAGAAACCAGCAGTCCTCTGGACGTGCAGGATTTGACTCTTTTGTTTAGCCACAGCTTCCTGTCCCCGTGTGGACGTTATTTTAATGAGTCTGAGTTGTAGCAGAGCAGTGAAAACTGTTTCCCGTCTCGTGACAAAAAAAACCACTTTTCCACTCAAGCGCTTTGTTTCCGAGGGCTTTTGAATCAATGCGTTTTTTCAAGTCATGTCATTCAGCCATCAGGGCTGTGTTCTCAGAGGACTCCTCAGGCACTGTGACTCCTCTCAGAAGGAGGGAAGGGACTCCTCCACAGACCAAGCCAGCCTCCCCCCTCCCCCCCAGGAGGAGAAGGGAGGTACCACACACACACACACTCAGGAGGAGGATCTCTCCCCCTCCCGAGTGTGTGTGGGAGGAGGAGAGAGAGCAAGAGGAAAGGAGATGAACTGAGAGAGGGGGGAGGGGGGAGAGGGGGGGAGAGACAGATAGAGAGAAGTGAAAGAAGAGAGGCTGCACGAGGGAAAGAGGAAGAGAAGAAGAGAGAGGTAGGAGGTAGGAGAACATAAAGAGAGAGAGAGAGAGAGAGAGAACGGGGGAAGAGAGAGAGAGAAGTGAAAGAGGAGACAGAGAGGAGAGAGAGAGTAAGATAGAGAGAGGGCAGGGGAGAGAGAGAAAGCGGGAGCGAGAGAGAGAGGAGAGAGAGCAGGGGGGAGAGAGAGAGAGGAGAGAGAGAGAGGAGAGAGAGGAGAGAGAGAGAGCAGAGAGAGAGAGAGAGAGAGAGAGAGAGAGAGAGAGAGAGAGAGAGAGAGAGAGAGAGAGAGAGGAGAGAGAGAGAGAGAGAGAGAGAGAGAGAGAGAGAGAGAGAGAGGAGAGAGAGAGAGAGAGAGAGAGAGGAGAGAGAGAGAGCAGAGAGAGAGAGAGAGAGAGGAGAGAGAGCAGGGGGAGAGAGAGAGAGGAGAGAGAGAGGGGAGAGAGAGGAGAGCAGAGAGAGAGAGAGAGAGAGAGAGAGAGAGAGAGAGAGAGAGAGAGAGAGAGAGAGAGAGAGAGAGAGAGAGAGAGGAGAGAGAGCAGGGGGAGAGAGGAGAGCAGAGAGAGAGAGAGAGAGAGAGAGAGAGAGAGAGAGAGAGAGAGAGAGAGAGAGAG
>CM051016.1:25815023-25850023 GCA_027704905.1 Muraenolepis orangiensis
AGGAGAGGAGGGATGGATGGAGGAGAGGAGAGGATAGGGGAGGATTAGGAGGAGAGAGGAGGAGAAGAAGGGAGAGGAGGAGGAGGAGAGTGAGGAGAGGAGAGGAGGAGAGAAAAGGAGAGTAGGGGAGGATGGAAGAGAGGAGAGGATTAGGAGGAAAGAGAAGAGCAGAAGAGGGGAGAGGAGGAGGAGAGAGAGGAGGAGGAGGGAGGAGAGAGGAGGAGGAGAGAGAGGAGGAGAGGAGGGGAGGAGAGAGGAGGAGGAGAGAGAGGAGGAGAGGAGGGGAGGAGAGAGGAGGAGGAGAGAGAGGAGGAGAGGAGGGGAGGAGAGAGGAGGAGGAGAGAGAGGAGGAGAGGAGGGGAGGAGAGAAAAGCAGAGGGAGGAGAGGAGGAGGAGAGAGGAGAGAAAATGAGAGGAGGGGAGGATGGAGGAGAGAGAGAGGAGGAGAGATGAAAGGAGAGGAGAGGAGGAGAGATGGAAGGAGAGGAGAGGAGGAGAGATGAAAGGAGAGGAGAGGAGGAGAGATGGAATGAGAGAAGAGAGGCGGAGATGCAGGGAGGACAGAAGACCGGGCGGGTGTTAACCTTGATATGTTAATTTATTCAATTAAAATGTTAATTGTAGCAACAAGCAAGACTTTGAAGCTCTGTTTGTCTGAGTGTGGGGAGTGGAGGGGTGGGCGAGAGGAAAGGAGATTAACAGGAAGAGAGAGGTAGGAGATGAACAGAGAGAGAGAGAGGGGGAGAGAGAGAGAGCAAAGGGGGGAGAGAGAAAGGGAGACTAGGGGGAGAGAGAGAAGAAGCGAGGGGGGAGAGAGAAAGAGAGAGAGAGAGACGAGAGAGAGAGAGAGAAGGGGAGAGCGGGGGGGAGAGAGGAGAGCGGGAGAGAGAGAGAGAGAGAGAGAGAGAGAGAGAGAGAGAGAGAGAGAGAGAGGAGGCAAGGGGGGGGGAGAGAGAGGGGAGAGAGAGGAGAGAGAGAGTGGGGGAGGGAGAGAGAGCAGAGAGAGCGGGGGAGACATGACAGACCAAACAGCAGTGGAGCTCATTTGAATGACAAGCTAACTGATTCTCTCTAATTGCTTCTGACTCTCGGAGACTCTAGCTGTTAGCTAACCGTTAGCTAACCGCACAGTAGCGCGAGCTTGCCGCCGCTTTCTGCCTGCATCTCTTCCGTAAAATACGGAATCGTCCAGTAAAATACGGAATTGTCCTGTATTTGACAATGATTTCTTGCGTCCCGTTTTGAATCAATACGGGACGCCATTAGTTATCAGTATTTTCACCCCACCGGCATTCCGCAAAGACCCGCCCTACTCTGCCTCTGATTGGCTAGTACTCGTTGTCTTTATTGGTCCTATTGATTAGGTTTAGTACAATGGAATGCTTACTCCCGCGGTATGATTTGTTTTAGAAAACAAATTATAAAAATTTTAATTAAAATACTGTACACAATAAAAATAACAATAAAAATAACAATAAAGTGACTGATGATATGTTCATGTTTTTGAATTGTGCAGAAAGCATTTAAAGGCGTTTTAAAGAGTTTAGGCATGAGGAGTGAGACGGTTAGGGATAGGGTAGGAATATCACGGTCACAGCCAATCAGAGGCAGAGTGGGGCAGGTCTTCGTCGCAGAGTGTGGAGGACAGTAAATGATCAATGTCATGTGTCATGTGTCATGTGTCATGTGTCATGTGATGTCGATTATGAACTCTGAGTGGTTCTCAGTTGGCCTAACCAGCAGCTCTCACAACCTGCGCTAACAGAGACGTTGGCTAATAACGGTGGGAGTTTATGTTGACGTTTCCAGAAAAATGTTCTTGGGTTTCCAAGGAGAACGTTATTATAGCGTTCCATTGTACTGGTTGCACATGGAAAAATAAAAACATCTTAGATCTTAAAATCATGGATGTCATTTCAATTGTAAGGTGAATTTTAAACTCAGACCAGCAGCTGAATTTTCTCTCCTTGGGAACATAATGGAACTCGACAATGTCATGTGAATTTTAAGTCAAATGTAATCTCTAAGTGGTGTGTCACCCGGTGTCCTGGTGTCGGTGTGGACCAATGAATGTGTGAACAGTTGTTGTTTTTTTTATGAAAATCCTAACCAAAACACACTCATCACAAATAGTCACGATTAACACATTCTCATACTTCATCATACATATTGTCAAAATTGTCATAGTTCAAACATTGTCATACTTACCTTACCTCATCATCATTCCACAATACCAACCGCAGTGGGAATCGAACACAGGTCTCAACAACAATCCATCCCCTCATGTGTCTGAGAGGGAATGAGGAGGAATCCATTCTACAATAGCAAACTTGCTATTGACCCATGCATTAACCCATATTTATCTTATAATGTAATATTGATTTAGGTTTCAAAGTTATAGCTGGTTAGAATTTGGTTATGAAACTTATTTAATGCTAAATGAATTGAACAGTATCGTTCAGCCATGTTTATCTTAGTTAAAGTTGTATTATTTACCTTCTATTCAGTATGATGTTCCTAGTATGCGACGCTTTCTGTTTGTGAGTCTTTGAAAACATCGGGTGGATCTTGTGTGTGTCCACGCTTCATCCACACTACAAGAACAACCACACACTCTTCAGAGGCGTGTGTGTGTGTGTGGGAGGGTGTGTGTGTGTGTGTGTGCTTGTGTGTATATTTGTGTGTGTGTGTGTGAGAATGTGTGTTTGTGCACATGTGTGTGTGTATGTATGTGTGAACAACTACAAGAACAACCACACACTCTTCAGAGGTGTGTGTGTGTGTGTGTATATGTGCGTGTGTGTGTGTGTGTGTGTGTGTGTGTGTGCTTGTGTCTGCCTCTCCTGGTCCTGAGGACAGACTGACCCTGAACCGACACACTCAGGGTGGAGGCTGACATCTGTCCAACCCTTGGATGGATGGACAGAGTGATGGATGGACAGAGGGACAGATGGACAGAGGGATGGACAGAGGGATGGATGGACAGAGGGACAGATGGACAGAGGGATGGATGGACAGAGGGACAGATGGACAGAGGGATGGATGGACAGAGGGACGGATGGACAGAGGGATGGATGGACAGAGGGATGGATGGACAGAGGGACGGATGGACAGAGGGATGGACAGAGTGATGGATGGACAGAGGGACAGATGGACAGAGGGATGGATGGACAGAGGGATGGACGGATGGACAGAGGGATGGATGGACAGAGTGACGGATGGACAGAGGGATGGATGGACAGAGGGACGGATGGACAGAGGGATGGATGGACAGAGGGATGGACAGAGGGATGGATGGACAGAGGGACGGATGGACAGAGGGATGGACAGAGTGATGGATGGACAGAGGGACAGATGGACAGAGGGATGGAGGACAGAGGGATGGACGGATGGACAGAGGGATGGATGGACAGAGGGATGGACGGATGGACAGAGGGATGGATGGACAGAGTGACGGATGGACAGAGGGATGGATGGACAAAGGGACGGATGGACAGAGGGATGGATGGACAGAGGGATGGACAGAGGGATGGATGGACAGAGTGACGGATGGACAGAGGGACGGATGGACAGAGGGACAGATGGACAGAGGAATGGACAGAGAGATGGACAGAGTGATGGATGGACAGAGGGATGGACAGAGTGATGGATGGACAGAGTGATGGATGGACAGAGTGAGGATGGACAGAGTGATGGACAGAGGAATGGACAGAGTGATGGATGGACAGAGGGATGGACAGAGGGACGGATGGACAGAGGGATGGATGGACAGAGGGATGGACAGAGTGATGGATGGACAGAGGGATGGATGGACAGAGTGATGGATGGACAGAGGGATGGATGGACAGAGGACGGATGGACAGAGTGATGGATGGACAGAGGGACGGATGGACAGAGTGATGGACAGAGTGACGGATGGACAGAGGGATGGACAGAGGGATGGATGGACAGAGGGACAGATGGACAGAGGGATGGATGGACAGAGGGACGGATGGACAGAGTGACGGATGGACAGAGTGACGGATGGACAGAGGGACGGATGGACAGAGGGATGGACAGAGGGATGGACAGAGGGATGGACAGAGGGATGGACAGAGGGACAGAGGGATGGATGGACAGAGGGATGGATGGACAGAGTGACGGATGTACAGAGGGACAGATGGACAGAGGGATGGATGGACAGAGGGATGGATGGACAGAGGGACGGATGGACAGAGGGACGGACGGACAGAGGGACGGATGGACAGAGGGACGGATGGACAGAGTGACGGACGGACAGAGGGACGGATGGACAGAGGGACGGATGGACAGAGGGACGGATGCAGGGAACAAACATATCTTCATCACATCCCTTCACTTTATCCCTTGGTCCTCTCTTCATTGGTGACCAATGAAGAGAGGACCAAGGGACCAAGGGAGTGATGGGATAGGTGAAAGATATAACCCCAGTGTTGCTACGACAACGCTGGGGGCCGGAACGGAATCCACACTCCCACTGGAAACATCTGATTGACTGCCGCTCAATTCTAAACCTATTTAATTGTGTATGTACACACACACACACACACACACACACACACACACACCTCAGGGTTTGTTTCTTCTTCTCCTCTGTGGATCTGAGACGGGTGTCAAATGTAATCTAATGTCATCTAGCGTCTGACTGAAGCCTCTGGCGGATTCCTCTGCTAAGAGGACTATGCTCCTGGACTCCTGCATATGTGTGTGTGTGTGTGTGGGTGGGCGCTACTGTGTGTGTGTGTGTGTGGTGTGTGTGTGTGTGTGTGTGTGTGTGTGTGTGTGGGGGGTTATGCTTTAGAGGGTTACCCACCTGTGAGGTTCTTTTTCTGGGGTGAGAGTGTGTGTGTGTGTATGTGTGTGGGCGGACGCTAGTGTGTGTGTGTGTGTGTGTGTGTGTGTGTGTGGGCCGACTCTAGATTGTGTGTGTGTGTGTGTGTGTGTGTGGGCGGGCGCAAGTGTGTGTGTGTGTGTGTGTGTGTGTGTGTGTGTGTGTGTGTGTGTGTGCACCTCAAGGAGTTTTGTCATGAATACTAAATGTGGCGCTGGCTGCTGTGAAGATATCCACACACACACACACACACACACACACACACACACACACGTTGTCAAAACAAGACACTCAGGAGGAAGGTGGTAAAAACCTGACCAAAAACAAACAAACCAATAAGTTGGACAGAAGGGAGCGAGTGAGACGTTAGGATCCATGGAGATGACCTCACGACCCCAAGGCCTGGAGGACAGACCTGTGTGTGTGCGTGTGTGCGTGTGTGTGTCTCACTGTGGAGGACAGACTGGTGTGTGTGTGTGTGTGTGGTTTGTGTGTGTGTGTGTGTGTGCATGCGTGCACGTGCGTGCATGTGACAGAACTAATTTGACAGTACATTTACATTTACATTTAGGGCATTTGGCAGACGCTTTTATCCAAAGCGACTTACAAGGTGTACATTAGTTGAAGCAGACAATAGCATAACACTGGGGTACGCAAACATATAAATACAGCAGTTCACAAGTATTCATATTGACAAGATGAATAACACAATTTCGTACTGCTAGGTCACCTGCTTAAGTAGCTGTGATAAGAGCGTGTTAACAACATTAAGGACATACACTTGCTAACATATACAACATGCTAAGAGCTATTAATGTCAGGACTTAAGCAAGTTTAGGGGTTTCACAAAGGAGAGTCCAGGTGGACTCTGAACAGGTGGGTCTTGAGTCTCTTGCGGAAGCTGGCGAGGGACTCTGCCGTCCTGACATGAGACGGGAGTTCATTCCACCACTGTGGGGCCAGAGCTGTGAAGAGCTGGGTCTTGGACGAGCGATGTTTGGTTGACCTTAGTGAAGGTCGAACAAGTCGCCTGGCAGAAGTTGAGCGGAGCGCTCTGGCTGGGATGTAGGGTTTGACCAACGCCTGGAGGGAGGCCGGGGCAGTTCCATTGACTGCCCTAAAGGTCAGCACCAGAGTCTTGAATTTGATGCGAGCATTTACCGGAAGCCAGTGGAGATCGCGGAAGAGAGGGGTCACGTGGGAGAATTTCGGTAGGTTGAATACCAGGCGTGCTGCTGCGTTCTGGATGCGTTGGAGGGGCTTGGTTGCAGAGGCGGGGAGTCCCGCCAGGAGAGAGTTGCAGTAGTCGAGGCGGGTGATGACGAGTGCTTGGACCAGGATCTGCGCCGCTTCACGTGTGAGGAAGGGCCGGATCCTGCGGATGTTGTAGAGGGCAATTCTGCAAGATCGGGCCACCGCGGTGACGTTGGCATTGCAGGACAGCTGGTCATCTACCACCACACCAAGGTCTCTTGTTGTGGTTGAGGGGGAGACTTGGGTGTTCTCGATGGTGACCAGTAGGTCCATCTGAGGGCAGTCTTTCCCCGGTATGAAGAGGAGCTCAGTCTTGTCAAGGTTGAGCTTCAGGTGGTTGGCGGCTGTCCATCTGCTGATGTCGGCCAGGCATTTCGAGATGCGTGTTGCTATTTGGGTTTCTGAGGGGGGAAAGGAGAGAAACAGTTGAGTGTCATCTGCATAGCAGTGATAGGAGAAGCCATGAGATGCGATTACAGAGCCTAGCGATTTAGTGTAAAGAGAAAACAGAAGGGGTCCCAATACTGAGCCTTGAGGAACTCCGGTGTCCAGGGTGCAGGGTTTGGACAGGGAACCGTTCCATGTGACCTGATAAGTCCGATCTGCAAGGTAGGAGGTGAACCAGGATAACGCAGTTCCAGCGATTCCAAGCTCGGCGAGAGTGGAGAGGAGGATCTGGTGGTTCACTGTGTCGAACGCCGCAGACAGGTCGAGAAGGATCAGTACCGATGAGAGGGACGAGCTTCTGGCATCACGAAGAGACTCTGTCACTGCGAGCAGTGCCGTCTCCGTGGAGTGCGCAGCCTTGAAGCCTGACTGGTGAGGGTCGAGGAGGTTGTTCTGGGAGAGATAGGAAGAAAGTTGTGAGGAGACAGCCTGTTCAAGGGTTTTGGACAGGAATGATAGGAGAGATACCGGTCTGTAGTTTTGGACATCAGTGGTGTCTAGGGATGGTTTCTTGAGGAGCGGCTTGATTCTGGCAGTCTTGAAGGCTGCCGGAAACAGGCCTGCCTCAAGGGAGATGTTGATTTGGGATGTAAGGAAGGGAAGGATATCGCCCGAGATGTCCTGGAGAAGAGAGGAAGGGATTGGGTCGAGGGGGCAGGTGGTAGGGTGGTTAGATGTCACCAGTTTGTTAACTTCATCGGGGGAGAGGGGGTTGAAACAGGTAAGGTTAGTGGGGGTGGGAGAGGAGGGAGGGAGGAAAGCGGTGGGGGTGAAGGAGGAGGTAATGTCGTTCACCTTCTTCGTAAAGAAGGTGACAAAGTCATCAGCTGAGAGGGAGGAGGGAGGGGGAGGGGAGGGGGGGTTGAGGAGGGAAGAGAACATGGAGAAAAGTTTCCTTGGGTTAGAGGCAGAAGAGTTTATTTTTGTACGGTAGAAGGCAGATTTAGCAGCCGATACCGTGGAGGTGAAGCCAGCGAGGAGACGGAGGTAGTGAGCGAGGTCATCAGAGGAGTCCGATTTCCTCCATTTTCTCTCGGCCGCCCGTAGCTCTGCTCTACGAGCCCGCAGAGGTTCGGACAGCCAAGGAGGTGGAGGAGAGGCTCGTGCTGGTCTGGAGGTGAGAGGACAGAGAGAGTCGAAGGAGGAGGAGAGAGAGGAAGTCAGAGTGGAGGAGGCTTCCTCCACCGACAAGAGAGAGAATTGTTGGGGGGATGGTAGTGAGGATAGGACAGATGCGGAGAGAGAAGAGGGAGAGAGAGTTTTCAGGTTACTACGGAAGGTAACAATGTGGGGAGTAGTGGGTAGGGAGGTGGGGGATTTGAGAGGGAGAGAGAAAGCAACAAAATGGTGATCAGAGACAGGGAGGGGTGTGACCGAGATCACCGAGGTGGTACAGGATCTTGTGAAGACAAGATCCAGTTGGTTCCCAGCTCTGTGGGTAGGGGGAGAAGGAGTGAGTGTTAGACCGAATATGGCAAAAAAGTTAATGAATTCAGGAGATTGTAACTTATCCGACTGGATGTTGAAGTCACCCAGAACCACGAGTGGGGTGCCGTCCTCAGGAAAGCAGCTGAGGAGGGCGTCCATCTCGTCAAAGAAGTCACCAAGAGGGCCCGGTGGTATACAGTATAAATCAAACCTTCAAAAATCCAACCAAACCCCCCCCCCCCTCTTGTCTCTCCCCCCCCCTCTTGTCTCCCCCCCCCCCCCCCCTTGTCTCCCCCACCAGGTCTCCCCCGTCTGGCCCAGGCGGCGGGGGACCGGGACTGTCTCCGAGCGGGGGACCAGTGCTCCGGGGACGAGGGCTGCAGCCCCCGCCTGCGGACCCTGCGTCAGTGCGTTGCCGGGGACGGCAGCATGCGTCTGGGCCCCGGGGCCCGCAGCCAGTGCGAGGCGGCCATGACGGCGCTGCTGGCCACACCCCTGCACGGCTGCCAGTGCAAGCGGGGCATGAAGAAGGAAAAGAACTGTCTGAGCATCTACTGGAGCCTGCACCAGGCCGTCCTGCATGGTATGAGAGGGGGAGGGGCAGGGGGGCCAGGACACACACACACACCAGGCCGTCCTGCACGGTATGAGAGGGGGAGGGGCAGGGGGGGCAGGACACACACACACACCAGGCCGTCCTGCACGGTATGAGAGGGGGAGGGGCAGGGGGGCCAGGACACACACACACACCAGGCCGTTTTCACGGTATGAGAGGGGGAGGGGCAGGGGGGGCAGGACACACACACACACACACACACACACACACACCAGTCGGTCCTCCACGGTGTGACACACACACACACGCACACACGCACACCCACACACACACACACGCACACACACACACACACAGCAGTCTGTTTACCTGTGCTTGTGGGGACGGTGGTTTGAGTTGGTCTCTGTTGTCCCCACAGCGGGACGGGTCAACAGAGGAGACATAGGAGAACATTACATCATTCAGATGAGTTAACCTCTCTCTCTCTCTCTCTCTCTCTCTCTCTCTCTCTCTCTCTCTCTCTCTCTCTCTCAATAATAATAATCAGGGTTAGGGTTATACTAATAACTAGTGGAGACTTTAAGGGTACCTGTACCCTTCCTGCTACCTGCTACCTGCTACCTACTACCTGCTACCTGCTACCTGCTACTTACTACCTGCTACCTGCTACCTGCTACCTGCTTCCTGCTACCTGCTACTTACTACCTGCTACCTGCTACCTGCTTCCTGCTACCTGCTTCCTGCTACCTGCTACTTACTACCTGCTACCTGCTACCTGCTTCCTGCTACTTACTACCTGCTACCTGCTACCTGCTACCTGCTTCCTGCTACCTGCTACTTACTACCTGCTACCTGCTACCTGCTTCCTGCTACCTGCTTCCTGCTACCTGCTACTTACTACCTGCTACCTGCTTCCTACTACCTGCTACTTACTACCTGCTATCTGCTACCTGCTTCCTGCTACTTACTACCTGCTACTTACTACCTGCTTCCTGCTACCTGCTTCCTGCTACCTGCTACTTACTACCTGCTACCTGCTACCTGCTTCCTGCTACTTACTACCTGCTACTTACTACCTGCTTCCTGCTACCTGCTTCCTGCTACCTGCTACTTACTACCTGCTACCTGCTACCTGCTACTTACTACCTGCTACTTACTACCTGCTTCCTGCTACCTGCTACCTGCTTCCTGCTACTTACTACCTGCTACCTGCTACCTGCTACTTACTACCTGCTACTTACTACCTGCTACCTGCTTCCTGCTACTTACTACCTGCTACCTGCTACCTGCTACTTACTACCTGCTACTTACTACCTGCTACCTGCTACTTACTACCTGCTACCTGCTACCTGCTACTTACTACGCTACTGCTACCTGCTACCTGCTACCTGCTTCCTGCTACTTACTACCTGCTACCTGCTTCCTGCTACTTACTACCTGCTACCTGCTTCCTGCTACTTACTACCTGCTACCTGCTACCTGCTACCTGCTACCTGCTTCCTGCTACTTACTACCTGCTACTTACTACCTGCTACCTGCTTCCTGCTACTTACTACCTGCTACTTACTACCTGCTACCTGCTTCCTGCTACTTACTACCTGCTACCTGCTTCCTGCTACTTACTACCTGCTACTTACTACCTGCTACCTGCTTCCTGCTACCTGCTACCTGCTACTTACTACCTGCTACCTGCTTCCTGCTACTTACTACCTGCTACCTGCTACCTGCTACTTACTACCTGCTACCTGCTACCTGCTTCCTGCTACTTACTACCTGCTACCTGCTTCCTGCTACTTACTACCTGCTACCTGCTACCTGCTACTTACTACCTGCTACTTACTACCTGCTACCTGCTTCCTGCTACTTACTACCTGCTACTTACTACCTGCTACCTGCTTCCTGCTACTTACTACCTGCTACCTGCTACTTACTACCTGCTACCTGCTACCTGCTTCCTGCTTCTCCCAGGCTCCTCCTCCGCTGATGGTAGCCCAGGCAGGTGGTACATGCTGACATGTCCTCGCTCTCCTCCTCAGTGTGTGTGTGGCCATGGTGGCCGGTTTAACCTGTGGGCCCTGATTGGCCAACGCACCAGGTGTGACGCCTCACACACTCACACACACACACACACTCACACACACACACACGCACACTCCACAGACCATCAAAAGTTCCCTGCGTAATAGAAAAGTTGGAAATAGACCTGTGTGTGTGTGTGTGTGTCTGTGTGTGTGTTTGTGTGAGCCTGAGTTTGTGAGTGTGTGTTAGTGTCTGTGTGTGTGTGCGTGTGTGTGTTCGTCACATGTATTCCTGTGGGTGTCAAGTCCGGGACCAGTTCCCTTGTCCCTTCTAGTGGGTAGAAGGGGATGGGGGGGGCTCCCAGGGGGAGGATGGAGGTCCAGGTGCTCCCTGGTCCCCACCACTCAAACATGGGCTCAGGCAGAGGGTCACTCTAATTGGAGATCTCTTACCTGGGAAGCGGGAGATCAGGATCCTGTATGGACACACACACACACACACACACACACACACACACACACACACACACACACACACACACACACACACACACACACACACACACACACACACACACACACACACACACACACACACAGGCAGATGAAGGGGAGGGAGATCACTGAGGTCCTTCTGTGGCAGGAAAATACGAAGCCGGTCGGCTTTGATGTTGGACGATAATAGGGACGCCCCAGAGAGGGGTTACGCACACACACACACACACACACACACACACACACACACACACACACACATACACACGTGGGTGTTTGTGTGTGGGTGTGCGCCGTATAACTTATCTGCTTAACACTCCTTAACAGGGAGCCATGGGAAAACAATTGTAATCGAGTCGAAGGACAGAACCTTAGCTATATCTATTAGAGTTAAAACAGTGTTAAAACAACCCTATCTCTATCTATCTATTAGAGTTAAAACAGTGTTAAAACAACCCTATCTCTATCTATCTATTAGAGTTAAAACAGTGTTAAAACAACCCTATCTCTATCTATCTATTAGAGTTAAAACAGTGTTAAAACAACCCTATCTCTATCTATCTATTAGAGTTAAAACCGTGTTAAAACAACCCTATCTCTATCTATCTATTAGAGTTAAAACAGTGTTAAAACAACCCTATCTCTATCTATCTATTAGAGTTAAAACAGTGTTAAAACAACCCTATCTCTATCCATCTATTAGAGTTAAAACAGTGTTAAAACAACCCTATCTCTATCTATCTATTAGAGTTAAAACAGTGTTAAAACAACCCTATCTCTATCTATATCTATTAGAGTTAAAACAGTGTTAAAACAACCCTATCTCTGTCTATCTATTAGAGTTAAAACAGTGTTAAAACAATCCTATCTCTATCTATCTATTAGAGTTAAAACAGTGTTAAAACAACCCTATCTCTATCTATCTATTAGAGTTAAAACCGTGTTAAAACAACCCTATCTCTATCTATCTATTAGAGTTAAAACAGTGTTAAAACAACCCTATCTCTATCTATCTATTAGAGTTAAAACAGTGTTAAAACAACCCTATCTCTATCTATCTATTAGAGTTAAAACAGTGTTAAAACAACCCTATCTCTATCCATCTATTAGAGTTAAAACAGTGTTAAAACAACCCTATCTCTATCTATCTATTAGAGTTAAAACAGTGTTAAAACAACCCTATCTCTATCCATCTATTAGAGTTAAAACAGTGTTAAAACAACCCTATCTCTATCTATCTATTAGAGTTAAAACAGTGTTAAAACAACCCTATCTCTATCTATCTATTAGAGTTAAAACAGTGTTAAAACAACCCTATCTCTATCTATCTATTAGAGTTAAAACTGTGTTAAAACAACCCTATCTCTATCTATCTATTAGAGTTAAAACCGTGTTAAAACAACCCTATCTCTATCTATCTATTAGAGTTAAAACAGTGTTAAAACAACCCTATCTCTATCCATCTATTAGAGTTAAAACAGTGTTAAAACAACCCTATCTCTATCTATCTATTAGAGTTAAAACAGTGTTAAAACAACTCTATCTCTATCCATCTATTAGAGTTAAAACAGTGTTAAAACAACCCTATCTCTATCTATCTATTAGAGTTAAAACAGTGTTAAAACAACCCTATCTCTATCTATATCTATTAGAGTTAAAACAGTGTTAAAACAACCTTATCTCTGTCTATCTATTAGAGTTAAAACAGTGTTAAAACAACCTTATCTCTATCTATCTATTAGAGTTAAAACAGTGTTAAAACAACCCTATCTCTATCTATCTATTAGAGTTAAAACAGTGTTAAAACAACCCTATCTCTATCTATATCTATTAGAGTTAAAACAGTGTTAAAACAACCTTATCTCTGTCTATCTATTAGAGTTAAAACAGTGTTAAAACAACCTTATCTCTATCAACACTACCCGGATCCTTCCTCCTAGCGCATCCTCGTATCACTTTTTACTAGCTTACTAGCATCTTTCTAAGTGGATTGTTTGCTTGTTAGTTATTAGATATTGTTCTATTGTTTGCTTGTTAGTTATTAGATATTGTTCTATTGTTTGCTTGTTAGTTATTAGATATTGTTCTATTGTTTGCCAACTTACTGTATGTTTTACCTTAGCACTGGATCAGTTCATGGAGACTTGGTAGGAATGAAATGCATTTTTGACTTCTAGTGACGAGTTGTTCTCTTGCCTTCCTTTGTTGAAACACAGTATTGTAAGTGACTTTGGATAAAAGCGTCTGCTAAATGACTGTACTGTAATGTAATCTATCTATTAGAGATATAATTGTGTAGTGTGTGTGTGGTTGATGGCTGGTTTAAGCAGCTTCACACACACACACACACACACACTGGAGAAGAGAGCTCTAGCATGTTCCATCTGCTCTGTTCACAATGATTTTAAAGCGGATTCCTCATCCCCCTGTGTCCTTGTCCTCGGAGGAGTCCTCAAGCAGCCATTGTTAACGGCTTGTGGCGGCGTCGTCTGCAACGATAGTGTGAAAAATCTACCTTATCTCTATCTATTAGAGGTACAGTGTTTAAAACAACCGTATCTCAATCTTTATATGAGAGATATAGTGTTAAAACAACCCTATCTCTATCTATTAGAGATATAGTATTAAAACAACCTTATCTCTATCTATATATGAGAGATATAGTGTTAATACAACCTTATCTCTATCTATATATTAGAGATATAGTGTTAAAACAACCTTATCTCTATCTAACTATTAGATATAGTGTTAAAACAACCTTATCTCTATCTATATTCAATTCAAGATTCAAGAAACTTTATTAATCCCGAGGGAAATTAAGGTGCAACAGTTGACACAGGGGGAATAAATGCACACAAAATATACTAATACCTAAGCTAAAAACTAAATAACAACAACTAACTAAATAAAACTAGTATAAACAAAATATAACTAAAATAACTCTAAATGAATCTAAGTGTATTGATAGATGAGTAGATGAATTGCACAATTTACAGTATTATTACAGTAATACGTAGGTATATACAATACACAACAATACGTATAGTGCAAATTGGCAGTAATAATATATTAATAAATAACTCAGATGAATACTGAAAAAGTGACATGTGAAAAGTGAAAAGTGAAATAGAATTTACAGTGCAAAATTACAGTGAAATGATTTACAGTGCGTTGACCAAAAAAAGAATAATAATAACAGTGCGTTGGCCTCAGGTCACTGAGTCTCCACTGTCCCTCTCACGACCCGAGGTAGATGAATTATAGAGACTGATGGCCACAGGAAGAAAGGACTTCCTGTGGCGTTCTGTGGTGCACCTGGGTGGAATGAGTCTGTTGCTAAAGGTGCTTCTATATGAGGTCAGCACCTGATGGAGAGGGTGATAGTTGTTGTCAAGGATACTACGCAGCTTGCGCAGCATCCTTCTCTCAGACACCACCAACAAGGAGTCCAGCTGGACCCCCAGGACAGCGCTAGCCTTCCTGACAATCCTGCTGATCTTGTTGGCATCTGCTGACCTCAACCTGCTTCCCCAGCACACGACACCGGAGAAGATGGCACTGGCTACTACTATATTCAGCATCTTGTTACAAACGTTGAAGGACCGGAGCCTCCGCAGGAAGTAGAGACGGCTCTGGCCCTTCTTGTAAACAGCCTCAGAGTTCTTGGCCCAGACCAGTTTGTTGTCCAGATGAACTCCCAGGTATTTATATTCCTGAACAACTTCAGCGGACACACCCTTGATGGAAATGGGTGTGGGGGTAGATTTCCTCCTGCGGAAGTCCACCACCATCTCCTTCGTCTTGTCAGTGTTGAGCTGCATGTGTTGTTCAGCTCACACCACTCAACGAAGAAGTCCACGACGCCCCTGTACTCCTCATCGTTTCCCTCGCTGACACAACCAACAGCTGCAGAGTCGTCCGAGAACTTCTGCAGATGGCAGGACTCTGAGTTGAACTGGAAGTCTGAGGTGTAAAGGGTGAACAGGAATGGGGAAAGAACCGTTCCCTGTGGAGCACCAGTGCTGCTGACCAGTGTCAGACACACAGTCCTGCAGTCTGACAAACTGTGGACGACCCGTCAAATAGTCAGTAATCCAGGACACCAGGGAAGAGTCCACCTTCATCGCCGTCAGCTTACTCCCCAGCAGGGTAGGCCGGATGGTGTTGAACGCACTGGAGAAGTCGAAAAACATGATTCTCACAGTGCTCCCGGGTCTGTCCAAGTGGGCGTAGGCACGATGAAGCAGGAAGATGATGGCGTCCTCCACTCCCAGTTTCGGCTGGTAGGCAAACTGAAGAGGGTCCAGCGATGATCTGACCAGGGGCCGAAGAAGCGACAGGACCAGCCTCTCAAAGGACTTCGCCACGTGGGACGTCAGCGCCACCGGTCTGTAGTCGTTTGAGGTGCTGGGACGTGCCTTCTTCGGAACCGGCACCAGGCAGGATGTCTTCCACAGCACAGGGACCCTCTCCAGTCTCATGCTCAGGTTGAAGATGTACTGCAGGACTCCACTCAGCTGGGCAGCACATGTTTTGAGGACCCTCGGGCTGACGCCGTCAGGACCTGCAGCCTTGCCTGGGTGGAGCCTGCACAGCACTTTCCTCACCTGCTCAGCTGTGAAGGTCTGTGTGCCGTGTGTGGGGGCAGGAAGAGTCTCTGTTGTGTTGATGGGGGAGGGGTGAGGTAGTGGTGGTGGGGGAGAGAGAACAGGTATGTTGACGCTGGAGAGGGACGGTGGGGGAGGGGGGACAGCAGGGCTGGGGGGCTGGAGGGGAATGGTTGTAGAGGGGCTGGGGGAGGGGGGGTAGACCGGAGCCCACTCATTGAATCTATTGAAAAACAAATTCAACTCGTTGGCCCGATCAGGACCCCCCCTTTTGTCTGGCTACCAGGTTGTTTGTAGCCAGTGATGCTCCTCATGCCACTCCACACATCCTTCAGGTTGTTCTGCTGAAGTTTGTGCTCCAGCTTCCTCCTGTAATTATCTTTGCCCTTCTGGATCCTCTCCTTCAGCTCCCTCTGAACCCGCCTCATCTGCTCCCTATCCCCGTCTCTGAAGGCTCTCTTCTTCTCATTGAGCAGGACCTTGATGTCTCGGGTGACCCATGGCTTGTTGTTGGGGAAACAGCGTCCAGTCTCTGTGGGAACAACACTATCCACACAGAAGTTGATGTACCCTGTTATACATTCCGTGAGATCATCAAGGTCCTCTCCATGCAAATCACAGAGGAAATCCCAGTCTGTTGACTCAAAGCAGTCCCGCAAGTCCTCATCGGCCTCCTGTGACCATCTCCTCACAGTCCTTGTGGTCACAGGCAGCCGCTGTACTAGAGGCCTATACAGGGGCTGAAGGTGGATGAGGTTGTGGTCTGACCTTCCAAGAGGAGGAAGGGCGGTGGCGCTGTATGCCTCCTTAACATTGGCATACAGCAGGTCCAGTGTCTTGTTTTCCCTGGTGGGACAGTCCACAAACTGCTTGAAGGTGGGCAGTGTTGCAGCCAGAGTCACGTGGTTGAAGTCCCCAGATATCGCGATGAATGCTTCAGGGTGCAGTGTCTGAAGTCTCGCGACGACGGAGTGGATGACGTCAGACGCGAGCGCCGCGTTTGCCGACGGTGGAATGTAAACAATAACAAGAAGCACGTGGGAGAACTCTCGCGGCAGATAGTATGGCCGCAGACTCACGGCCAGCAGTTCAATGTCCGGGCTACACACACGTTCCTTCACAGTAACATGTCCAGGGTTACACCACTTGTTGTTAACGAGAATAGCAAGTCCCCCACCTTTCCTCTTGCCACTCTCTCGGTGCGTCCTGTCCGCCCGGACGGTCAGAAAGCCGTCCACGGTAACATTGGAGTCCGGGGTGTCCTCGTTGAGCCACGTCTCCGTGAAACAAAGCACGCTGCTCTCCCGGTACACCCGCTGGGTCCTCACCAGGCCCGCTAGCTCGTCCATCTTGTTCGCTAGCGACCTCACGTTCCCCATGGTGATGGAAGGGAGATATGGTTTATATCTTCGCTTCCTCTCCCGCTGTCTCTCCCGCTGTTTACGTCCAGCCTTGCATCCCCTGTACGTCCTCCTCAGCTCCCCGGGGAGGTCGGGGATGTCGGCCTCTCCCGTAGCAGCGAGGTCTGTTGTAGCGACAACAGCTGACTCCGCGCGTAGACAATGGCTCCGCCGTAATGTTCAGCCGCGACGGAGACGCGGTTCAGTAACAGTGTCCCCAGAATGAGAAACACGGCAAAAACTTAACGAAAAACTATACTAAAAACAACAATAATAATAGAATAAATAACTAAAAAGTAAGAGGGGAGGGGGAGCAACTGTTGCTGGCTGCCGCTCGTCGCAGCGCCGGAAGTGCATACCATATATGAGAGATATAGTGTTAAAACAACCTTATCTCTATCTATATATGAGAGAAATAGTGTTAAAACAACCTTATCTCCATCTATCTATTAGAGATAGTGTTAAAACAACCTTATCTCTATCTATATATGAGAGATATAGTGTTAAAACAACCTTATCTCTATCTATATATGAGAGATATAGTGTTAAAACAACCTTATCTCTATCTATATACATTTACATTTACATTTAGGGCATTTGGCAGACGCTTTTATCCAAAGCGACTTACAAGGTGTACATTAGTTGAAGCAGACAATAGCATAACACTGGGGTACGTGAACATATAAATACAGCAGTTCACAAGTATTCATATTAACAAGATGAATAACACAATTTCGTACTGCTAGGTCACCTGCTTAAGTCGCTGTGATAAGAGCGTGTTAACAACATTAAGGACATACACTTCAGATTCAGATTCAGATTACTTTATTAATCCCGAGGGAAATTAAGGTGCAACAGTTGACACAGGGGGAATAAAAGCACACACAAAAAATACTAATACCTAAGCTAAAAAACAATAAAAATTGTATAAACAAAAATATAGTTAAATGAAATCTAAATGTATTGATAAATGAAGATAAATTTACAGTATTATTACAGTAGTACGTAGGTATATACAATACACAACAATACGTATAGTGCAAATTGGCAGAATAATATATTAATAAATAAATCAACTGAAAGTGACATGTGTAAAGTGAAAAGTGAATTTGAAGAGTGATTTGCAGTGCGTTGACCAAAAAATAATAATATTTAAGTACGTTGGCCTCAGGTCACTGAGTCGCCACTGTCCCTCTCACGACCCGAGGTAGATGAGTTAAAAAGTCTAATTGCCACAGGAAGAAAGGACTTCCTATGGCGTTCTGTGGTGCACCTGGGTGGAATGAGTCTGTTGCTAAAGGTGCTTCTATATGAGGTCAGCACCTGATGGAGAGGGTGAGAGTTGTTGTCAAGGATACTACGCAGCTTGCGCAGCATCCTTCTCTCAGACACCACCAACAAGGAGTCCAGCTGGACCCCCAGGACAGCGCCAGCCTTCCTGACAATCCTGCTGATCTTGTTGGCGTCTGCTGATCTCAACCTGCTTCCCCAGCACACAACACCGGAGAAGATGGCACTGGCTACCACCGACTGGTAGAACACATTCAGCATCTTGTTGCAAACGTTGAAGGACCGGAGCCTCCGCAGGAAGTAGAGACGGCTCTGGCCCTTCTTGTAAACAGCCTCAGAGTTCTTGGCCCAGACCAGTTTATTGTCCAGATGAACTCCCAGGTATTTATATTCCTGGACAACTTCAGCGGACACACCCTTGATGGAAATGGGTGTGGGTGTGGATTTCCTCCTGCGGAAGTCCACCACCATCTCCTTCGTCTTGTCAGTGTTGAGCTGCATATGGTTCAGCTCACACCACTCAACAAAGGAGTCCACGACGCCCCTGTACTCCTCATCGTTTCCCTCGCTGACACAACCAACAACTGCAGAGTCGTCCGAGAACTTCTGCAGATGGCAGGACACAGAGTTGTACTGGAAGTCTGAGGTGTAAAGGGTGAACAGGAATGGGGAAAGAACAGTTCCCTGTGGAGCACCAGTGCTGCTGACCACAGTGTCAGACACACAGTCCTGCAGTCTGACAAACTGTGGACGACCCGTCAAATAGTCAGTAATCCAGGACACCAGGGAAGAGTCCACCTTCATCGCCGTCAGCTTACTTCCCAGCAGGGCAGGCCGGATGGTGTTGAACGCACTGGAGAAGTCGAAAAACATGATTCTCACAGTGCTCCCGGGTCTGTCCAAGTGGGCGTAGGCACGATGAAGCAGGAAGATGATGGCGTCCTCCACTCCCAGTTTCGGCTGGTAGGCAAACTGAAGAGGGTCCAGCGATGATCTGACCAGGGGCCGAAGAAGCGTCAGGACCAGCCTCTCAAAGGATTTCGCCACGTGGGACGTCAGCGCCACCGGTCTGTAGTCGTTTGAGGTGCTGGGACGTGCCTTCTTCGGAACCGGCACCAGGCAGGATGTCTTCCACAGCACAGGGACCCTCTCCAGTCTCATGCTCAGGTTGAAGATGTACTGCAGGACTCCACTCAGCTGGGCAGCACATGTTTTGAGGACCCTCGGGCTGACGCCGTCAGGACCTGCAGCCTTGTCTGGATGGAGCCTGCACAGCACTTTCCTCACCTGCTCAGCTGTGAAGGTATGTGTGACGTGTATGGGGGCAGGAAGAGTCACTGTTGTGTTGATGGGGGAGGGGTGAGGTAGTGGTGGTGGGGGAGAGAGAACAGGTATGTTGATGCTGGAGAGGGACGGTGGGGGAGGGGGGACAGCAGGGCTGGGGGGCTGGAGGGGAATGGTTGTAGAGGGGCTGGGGGAGGGGGGGTAGACCGGAGCCCACTCATTGAATCTATTGAAAAACAAATTCAACTCGTTGGCCCGATCAGGACCACCCCCTATTGTCTGGCTACCAGGTTGTTTGTAGCCAGTGATGCTCCTCATGCCACTCCACACATCCTTCAGGTTGTTCTGCTGAAGTTTGTGCTCCAGCTTCCTCCTGTAGTTGTCTTTGCCCTGCTGGATCCTCTCCTTCAGCTCCCTCTGAACCCGCCTCATCTGCTCCCTATCCCCATCTCTGAAGGCCCTCTTCTTCTCATTGAGCAGGACCTTGATGTCTCGGGTGACCCATGGCTTGTTGTTGGGGAAACAGCGTACAGTCTCTATGGGAACAACACTATCCACACAGAAGTTGATGTACCCTGTTATACATTCCGTGAGATCATCAAGGTCCTCTCCATGCAAGTCACAGAGGAAATCCCAGTCTGTTGACTCAAAGCAGCCCCGCAAGTCCTCATCGGCCTCCTGTGACCATCTCCTCACAGTCCTTGTGGTCACAGGCAGCCGCTGTACTAGAGGCCTATACAGGGGCTGGAGGTGGATGAGGTTGTGGTCTGACCTTCCAAGAGGAGGAAGGGCAGTGGCGCTGTATGCCTCCTTAACATTGGCATACAGCAGGTCCAGTGTCTTGTTTTCCCTGGTGGGACAGTCCACAAACTGCTTGAAGGTGGGCAGTGTTGCAGCCAGAGTCACGTGGTTGAAATCCCCAGATATCGCGATGAATGCTTCAGGGTGCTGTGTCTGAAGTCTCGCGACGACGGAATGGGTGACGTCACACGCGAGCGCCGCGTTTGCCGACGGTGGAATGTAAACAATAACAAGAAGCACATGGGAGAACTCACGCGGCAGATAGTATGGCCGCAGACTCACGGCCAGCAGTTCAATGTCCGGGCTACACACACGTTCCTTCACAGTAACATGTCCAGGGTTACACCACTTGTTGTTAACGAGAATAGCAAGTCCCCCACCTTTCCTCTTGCCACTCTCTCGGTGCGTCCTGTCCGCCCGGACGGTTAGAAAGCCGTCCACGGTAACATTGGAGTCCGGGGTGTCCTCGTTGAGCCACGTCTCCGTGAAACAAAGCACGCTGCTCTCCCGGTACACCCGCTGGGTCATCACCAGGCCCGCTAGCTCGTCCATCTTATTCGCTAGCGACCTCACGTTCCCCATGGTGATGGAAGGGAGATATGGTTTATATCTCCGCTTCCTCTCCCGCTGTCTCTCCTGCTGTTTACGTCCAGCCTTGCATCCCCTGTACGTCCTCCTCAGCTCCCTGGGGATGTCGGGCCTCTCCCGTAGCAGCGAGGTCTGTTGTAGCGACAACAGCTGACTCCGCGCGTAGACAATGGCTCCGCCGTAATGTTGAGCCACGACGGAGACGCGGTTCAGTAACAGTGTCCCCAGAATGAGAAACACGGCAAAAACTTCCCTAAACATAGCTGGCTGAGGGTTGCACAGCTACTTAACAAAAAACTATACTAAAAACAACAATAATATAAGAATAAATAACTAAAAAGTAAGAGGGGAGGGGGAGCAACTGTTGCTGGCTGCCGCTCGTGGCAGCGCCGGAAGTGAGCTTGCTAACATATACAACATGCTAAGAGCTATTAATGTCAGGACTTAAGCAAGTTTAGGGGTTTCACAAAGGAGAGTCCAGGTGGACTCTGAACAGGTGGGTCTTGAGTCTCTTGCGGAAGCTGGCGAGGGACTCTGCCGAGAGATATAGCGATATAGCGATATAGAGATATAGCGTTAAAACAACCTTATCTCTACTATATATTAAGAGATATAGTGTTAAAACAACCTTCTCTCTATATATGAGAGATATAGCGTTAAAACAACCTTATCTCTATATAGTAGAGATATAGTCAGCACAAATGCTAAATCTTGTAAAAACTCATCTCACACTCAAAAGTAGCGTGAAGACCAAGGTGCATCAAGGTGTGTTCATCACACACATTGACTTGGTCCTTTATAACCCAAAGAAAAGGAAAATATTCCAGTCGGGCGGTTTCAGACCTTTTTTCCCCTCTGTGTTTTCCTTCGGTGGTTTGAAAGGTTATTTTTTTGCGATGGACGACCAACTCTCCTGCTCTCCCTTCTGAGCTCCGATGAAACGGTCATTATTTCCTGGTTATTAAAGGAGGCGACCGCGCTAACCGGCCGCTATCTGCTCCCACTGATAACGTTCTCCTCCGTCTTCCCGTCCCATTAGTGTCCACAGAACACTTCAAAACAAGATGCACAGGGCGGGGCGGGGGGTTAGGGTCCGGGGGAGGGGGGGTGGAGGAGGAGGAGGAGGAGGAGGAGGAGGAGGAGGAGGAGGAGGAGGAGGAGGAGGAGGAGGCCTCCTCGCCTCCACACCGGGGCCGCTTTGTTCGGCCTCCGGTGTGGCCGATAGGAGAGCGAGGCGCCAGTGCCGCTCACTCACTTCCTCTAAACTTCCTCTAAACAGCCTCTAAACAGCCTCTAAACAGCCCACCACTTGAGTCCGAGATACGTAAGGAGAACACACTTGTTTACCTACCTCTACACGTTTTGTAGAGTTTCAGAGCTACAGTGTCTCCATGTTATGAATTAAAAAGTCCACCTCCTATATCCTTACTTCTCCAGCAGTTAGCACACGGTGAAGCTGCAGCCGGTCCTGGTTGTTGATGGCGGCCGTCTGCTTGTTCCCCTGGTATTGTGGTTAGAATTGGTTGCCTCTCCAATCAAACCTCCCAGAAGCCGAGCAGACAGACCTGTTAGATGCCGTACTGCAATTTGCATGCGATTGTCATTTAGTCGAGGCGGGCACTTTTATCCACAGCCCACAAGGACACCGGAGAACAATCCCAGTGTTCAATCAAACGCACGGTTTGCTTCAGAAGACTTCAGCACACGTTTACAACAACAGCAACCAATGACTGGGCAGCAGCTCCAGGAAACACAACTCATTAGAATGAGGGGAGTAGTCAGTGTTGAATAGT
Source organism: Muraenolepis orangiensis (assembly GCA_027704905.1). Classification (NCBI taxonomy): domain Eukaryota; kingdom Metazoa; phylum Chordata; class Actinopteri; order Gadiformes; family Muraenolepididae; genus Muraenolepis; species Muraenolepis orangiensis. The sequence goes on from CM051016.1 coordinate 25,837,834, forward strand.
TACACAACGCCAAGACAGTGTTGTGTTGTGTTGTGTGTGAGTTCTTGGTTCCTGTCTGGCTCATCCGGTAGAGCAAGGCAATAGAACGTAACGTGTTTGAAAGACACTTGAAGAAGACAACTGAAAAAGAAAAGTGACGGTTTTTCAGTTTTTCTTAAAGAGTAAAACCAGCCACACGCCTACGCACTCACACACACACCATGTGCTCGGTTTGCTTAAGCTTGTCAAACCTCAAACAAATAAACCGGATTGCTCGTCATCCTGCGTCCTTGTCCTGTGCGTATAAAGTTGTGTTGACTACGCTCCTCTAATTCTCTGTGTGTGCAGGACTCAACCTGGTGGAGAACTTCCCCTACGAGGCGGAGGAGAGGGGGTCAGACTACGTCCGCCTGGCGTCCATCGCTGCAGGTAAGACCTCCTCCACCCACCCACCACCACCACCACCCGAAACACCTCCTCCACCCACCACCACCACCACCCGAAACACCTCCTCCACCCACCACCACCACCACCCGAAACACCTCCTCTACGACCCCAGGGTAGTCTAGCGTTTATCCTTAATGACCCCTTACCCCTACCTGCTCCTTAATGACCCCTAACCCCTACCTGCTCCTTAATGACCCCTAACCCCTACCTGCTCCTTAATGACCTCTAACCCCTACCTGCTCCTTAATGACCCCTAACCCCTACCTGCTCCTTAATGACCTCTAACCCCTACCTGCTCCTTAATGACCCCTAACCCCTACCTGCTCCTTAATGACCCCTAACCCCTACCTAGAGACCTCTAACCCCTACCTGCTACTTCATGACCTCTAACCCCTACCTAAAGACACATATCTGAACTCACTGTAAGTCGCTTAAACAAGTGCTATTCAAATTGGAATAAATACACACATCAAATATAAATACACAAAGAAAAGGTTTTTAAAATTTTCATTTGTTTTTCACCCAAATCGTTTGGTTGGGATAAAACTGCTTCGGTAAATAAAACGTCCCTGAGTGAGAGGAGAAGGAGGGGAGGAGAGAGGAGAGGAGAGGAAGAGAGGAAAGAGGAGAGGAGTAAGAGGAGAGGAGGGGAGTGAGGAGAGAGGAGAGGAGTAAGAGGAGAGGAGGGAGTGAGAGGAGAGATGAGAGGAGAGAGGAGAGGAGTAAGAGGAGAGGAGGGGAGTGAGAGGAGAGAGGAGAGAGGAGTAGGAGGGGAGTGAGAGGAGAGAGAGGAGTAGAGGAGAGGAGAGGAGAGAGGAGAGGAGTAAGAGGAGAGGAGGGGAGTGAGAGGAGAAGGAAGGGAGGAGAGAGGAGAGGAGAGGAAAGAGGAGAGGAGGGGAGTGAGAGGAGAGATGAGAGGAGAGGAAGAGAGGAGTAGAGGAGAGGAGGGAGTGAGAGGAGAGATGAGAGGAGAGAGGAGAGGAGTAAGAGGAGAGGAGGGGAGTGAGAGGAGAGATGAGAGGAGAGAGGAGAGAGGAGAGAGGAGAGGAGTAAGAGGAGAGGAGGGGAGTGAGAGGAGAGATGAGAGGAGAGGAAGAGAAGAGAGTCGTGTGGTCACACGGCGAAGGACTCTCCTCCCTCCCTCCGGGGGAGTTATAACCGACTTCGGTTCCTCTGGTCGTTTGAGGAGTTGAAGGAGTAGCCGGGCGTCTGTCTCCTCCTCCTCTCCCTCTCCTCCTCCCTCCACCTCCAGCTCCTTGCCGGCGGTGCTGCCACAGGGCTGTTAGGCCCTGAGGCGCCCATCAACGATCCCTTTCCCCCCCTCCAGTCGATAGTCGCCACACTCCTCAGTACTGGACCGCTAGGGAGGAGGAGGGGGGGAGAGAGAGAGAACTGAACAGACAGAGAGAGAGCGAGAGAGAGAGAGAGAGAGAGAGAGAGAGAGAGAGAGAGAGAGAGAGAGAGAGAGAGAGAGAGAGAGAGAGAGAGAGAGAGAGAGAGAGATGTTTAATTGCCATTTGCAACAAGTCCAATGGAATGCTTACTCCCCATTCCCTCCCGCAGTATGGATTTCCTACAATAATACTATACAATACTTTTTTGTAAACAACACTATATACGACCTACGATATGCAATACTATATACTATAAACAACACTATGTCACAAGTGCGTGGTTAGGTTGGACCCAGAACGCAGACGGAGACCAGAAAGGGGAGAACAGGGGTTTTATTCGGCACAGAACACAATCGTATGTAATCTCCAGGACAAACGAGGGATCTGGAACCGGGAAGTCGAGGTGCGTCGAGCCGACAGGTAGCAGACGAATGGATCGTCTGGACTGACGAGGGGCTGGAACAGCAGACGAGCGGGCTATCTCTCTGATAGTCCGTAGCAGGGTGATCAGAACCAGGGATGAATGTCACCTGGGGACTGGTAGCGTACCGGTTACACACAGTACGAACGAGCGACGTCTCTCACTGACGCCGCGGTATAAATAGCCCCCAGGTGAGATCATTGGCAATTAGCCACGGTAATGGTTGGCAGGTGCGTGTGTGTGCGCCTCTAGCGCACGCGGCCTGGCCACGCCCCCTGTCAACCACCGTAACCGTGACACACTATATGCTATAAACAACACTATATACTATAAACAACACTATATACTATAAACAACACTATATATGACCTACGATATGCAATACTATATACTATAAACAACACTATACTATAAACAACACTATATACTATAAACAATACTATATACTATAAACAACACTATATACTATAAACAACACTATATACGACCTACGATATGCAATACTATATACTATAAACAACACTATATACTATAAACAATACTATATACTATAAACAACACTATATACTATAAACAATACTATATACTATAAACAACACTATATACTATAAACAACACTATATACGACCTACGATATGCAATACTATATACTATAAACAACACTATACTATAAACAACACTATATACTATAAACAATACTATATACTATAAACAACACTATATACTATAAACAACACTATATACTATAAACAACACTATATACTATAAACAACACTATATACGACCTACGATATGCAATACTATATACTATAAACAACACTATATACTATAAACAACACTATATACTATAAACAACACTATATACGACCTACGATATGCAATACTATATACTATAACAACACTATACTATAACAACACTATATACTATAAACATACTATATACTATAAACAACACTATATACTATAAACAACACTATATACTATAAACAACACTATATATAAACAACACTATATACGACCTACGATATGCAATACTATAAACAACACAGTTTAATAGACTATGTACTATACTATATTCTATACAACACTATAACAATGGAGAGAGAGAGAGGGGAGAGAGGGGAGAGAGGGGGAGAGGGGGAGACGGATAGAGAGCCATGTTTAAGACTGGACTAAAAGGAGTACTGAGTACTTAACAACACACTGTTAGTGTACATGAAGCACGGGAGAGGGAGAGAGAGGGGTGAGGCGAGAACGGTAGAGAGAGAGATAGGTATATAGAGAGAGGTATAGAGAGACAGGGAGACAGAGAGAGAGAGGTCAAATGAGATATATATATAGACCGAGAGAGAGAGAGAGAGAGAGAGAGAGGTAGGGACAGAGAGAGAGAGGCAGTATAGCAGTATAGTGGCGGATGAACTGAAGAGGGTTGTGGTGGTGATGCTCCACAGCAGAACCACACATGTTCTCCCCTCTGAGAACTTTCATCTCTGAGATGGTGTTTGTGTGTTCTGTGGTCAGAAGGAGCAGGCTGGCGTCTGCGTGTCAACCAACACCACGTGGAATGGTGGAGCTTTCATGAGGAGAAGACTCTTCTCCTCCTAAAACATGCTAATGATAAATGAGCTAACTAACGGCGGCCGCCGTTAGCATACGCTAGCTAGCAAGAACAAGAACCGCTTCTTTGCACTAATACCGTTTGGAAGCGTCTTGATGGGGTTTATAGCGATCAGGGCGAGGGGGATAGCTCCCAGAATAAGCAACCTACCAAAATAAAAGTAAAATAATAAATATATACGAAAACTCTCTGGAAAAAGAACAGTTAACACGTTAACATGGTTAAAACACGGTTAAAACACGGTTAAAAACACGGTTAAAAACGACTAACTATTTTGGTATCGACACAAAAGTTTAGAAAATAACAAATAATAGAATAAAAATCCAAACTCAGGGACACTGGTTTCAGATGACACCACGTCTGGTGTTAATAAATAAAAATTAATAAAACCTCATCACTCATCTCTGAAGCTAAAGTTCTCAGAGAGAGAGAGACTTGGTGTGTGTCCGAGGGAGGCTTTGGTCCAATCAGGGACCAGGGAGAAGGGAGCACACACACACACACACCAGGTCCACTAAGTAAGTAATCAAGGGATAAACAGGTGATGGATGGGGAGGAGAGAGGCTGAGGAGGAGAGAGAGTTGGATCAGAGAGGAGGGGAGGATGGAGGTGGATGGATGAGGAGGGGGGGGACATTAGAGAAGGAGTGTGTGTGTTGTTGAATGGTGAAAAAAGCATTTAAAAAGCATTAAAAAGCCATTTAAAGTGCCAGTAGTGCAGCAGCATCTTGAATACAGTGCAGTAACTGTGATGAGTCCAGAGAGTCCAGCAAAGTATGACAGTGTAATGTTAATGACATGTTATGATAGTGTAATGTTAATGACATGTTATGATAGTGTAATGTTAATGACATGTTATGATAGTGTAATGTTAATGACATGTTATGATAGTGTAATGTTAATGACATGTTATGATAGAGTAATGTTAATGACATGTTATGATAGTGTAATGTTAATGACATGTTATGATAGAGTAATGTTAATGACATGTTATGATAGTGTAATGTTCATGACATGTTATGACAGTGTAATGTTAATGACATGTTATGATAGTGTAATGTTAATGACATGTTATGAAAGTGGCAGCACTCCTAGCAGTTCACTAGGCACCCCACTGCCTATGGATAAAAACTATCCTTGAACAGTGGAGGGATGATTGATGATGGAGCGATGAATGGATGATGATGGAGGGATGGTGGATGTTAGAGGGAGGAATGGATGATGGAGAGATGGAGGGATGAATGGATGATGATAGCGGGATGAATGGATGATATGGAGATGGAGGGATGAATGGATGATGGAGAGATAGAGGTATGAATGGATGATGATGGAGGGATGAATGGATGATGGAGGGAGGAATGGATGAAGGCTGAAGGCAGAAGGCTGTATAAACAAACCTTAAGAACAGGGAGGCTGGGTGATGGACAGGTTCAGACGGCGGGTGGATGGTGAATGGATGCTTGATGGGTGGCTGAATTGAGGGTTTGATGGAGGGATGAATAAGTGGCCAGATGATAGCAACATGCGTGGCGTGAGTGACAGTGTGAGAGAGAGAGAGAGAGAGAGAGAGAGAGAGAGAGAGAGAGAGAGAGAGAGAGGAGAGAGAGAGAGAGAGAGAGAGAGAGAGAGAGAGAGAGAGAGAGAGAGAGAGAGAGAGAGAGAGAGAGAGAGAGAGAGAGCGCAGTCAGAGGAGAGGAGATTGCGGTGTCATTAAGCGCGTGTGTTCTGCCGTTCAGTCTGCAGGAGGAGAAAATATACACTCAGCGAAGCCCGACTCAAACACGCCTTCCTCGTTCCCGTCCTCCGTTCATTACGCCCACGCCGCCGCACTTAATCAGCCTCTGGCTGTTCTTAAAGACACCCTCATGTGTTGTTGTTCAGCCGCTCTTCTTCACGGCGTTCCATCAGCCACCGCTGCTGCGTCTGAAAAGGCAAATCGATAGCGTCTCCGATTAAGCTCAGGAATCATCCGGTTCTCACGCCTTCCGAACACTCGGCCGCAAAGCGCTCTGCTGCTTTTCTTTCTAGGATTCTAGGATTTTCATTCAGTGAATTCGGGGGGGAGAGACTAAAATAACCAGCACCCACATAGGAGGAGACCGAGGGCTCCGTCTGGGTGCCGTTCACCCATCAGAGGCCCGAGACGTCGACGCCAGCCTCCTCCGAGTACCGGACACCTCGGGGGACACACGCCGCAGGGAGGCTGGTGTAGCGGGATCCCCCGATGTCCATGACCTGCCCCGCTGGCCCCTACCCGCGACCCCCTGTCTGACATGACTGGAAGGGGCTTTGGATAAAGGCCTCTCCTGAACGGCTGAATGGAAGCAAGGAACATGTTGTCCTTAGAGAGGAACCTCCTTCACACGCAGCTATTTTATAACATCAGAGAGTACCGCATACTTCATAAAGATGTTTTCTAGTATAAGAGAGTATTAAGTACTTTATGCAGCAGTTTTCTACTTTTAGAGAGTACTATGGAACTGGTGCTACATGACCAGAGAACAACCGTTAGAACAACAGCCCTAGAGAACTGGTGCTACATGACCAGAGAACAACAGCCCTAGAGAACTGGTGCTACATGACCAGAGAACAACCGTTAGAACAACAGCCCTAGAGAACCGGTGCTACATGACCAGAGAACAACAGTAGGAACAACAGCTCTAGAGAACTGGTGCTACATGACCAGAGAACAACAGTTAGAACAACAGCCCTAGAGAACTGGTGCTACATGACCAGAGAACAACAGTTAGAACAACAGCCCTAGAGAACTGGTGCTACATGACCAGAGAACAACAGCCCTAGAGAACCGGTGCTACGTGACCAGAGAACAACAGTAGGAACAACAGCTCTAGAGAACCGGTGCTACATGACCAGAGAACAACAGCCCTAGAGAACCGGTGCTACGTGACCAGAGAACAACAGTAGGAACAACAGCTCTAGAGAACCGGTGCTGTTGTGAAATGAGTCACACTGTAGACTTTTGCTGGCGAACACATTTTCAAAACAACAAAAAAACTGATTTCTGGGTGGAATCCAACATTGTTCATTTACATACACACATACACACATATATACATATACACACACACACACACACACACATATATACATATACACACACACACACACACACATACATATATACATATACACACACACACACACACACACACACACACACATACATACACACACACACACACACACACACACACACACACACACACACACACACACACACACACACACACACACACACACACACACACACACACACACATACACACACATATATACATATACACACACACACACACACACACACACACACATACATACACACACACACACACACACACACACACATATACACACACACACACACACACACACACACACACACATACATACATACATACATACATACATATTACCCACATTGTAATGGTGCAAACCTGGTTGAAAAACAGCAAAGTATTCCTTTAAGTTACTCATAGATAGATAGCCGGCAAACCGCTCCTTTAAAGTTACCTGACAGTTAGCCAGAATCAGAATCAGAATGACTTTATTTTTACATACTATAAGTACGAAATTGTATCGCAATCCTCAAGACACTCTTAAAAACGACAACTAAAAAATATAAATGATTTCCAAAACTAAGCGAAACCAAAAATAAACAGGTTTAAAAAACAAAATGCCATATAAAAACTGTCAAAACTGTAAACAAAAAAAAAACATGACCCCTTTTAAAGTGAACAGCAGACAGCTCATTATTATTGTCTCCTCCCCTGTTGTGATGTGGTGTTCCTCAGAGTCGGAGGTGACCACGGTGAACCGCTGCCTGGACGCCGCCAAGGCCTGCAACATCGACGACACGTGCCAGAAGCTACGCACGGAGTACGTGTCCTCCTGCATCCAGCCCTCGGCACGCTCCCCGCTCCCCGCTGCCTGCAACCGGCCCAAGTGCCAGAAGGCGCTGCGCAAGTTCTTCGACCGCGTGCCCCCGGACTACACCAACGAGCTGCTGTTCTGTCCCTGCACCGACACCGCCTGCGGAGAGCGGCGCCGCCAGACGGTGGTGCCGGTGTGCTCCTACGAGGACAAGGAGAAGGAGAAGCCCAACTGCCTGGCCCAGCTGCGCGTCTGCTGGTCCGACTACGTGTGCAGGTAAAGCCCGGGGAGGCTGGCGCCTACCGAGCCCGACCGCCTTGTGTCGGGCTCCAGGGACGGGCGTCCATCATGGTTTCACCCGTCTGTCCGTCTGTCTGTCTGTTCATTCATCTGGCTGTTAGCAAGATTAACTCCAAACGTTACGGACGGAACTGGACAAAATAATAAGTGATCTCACAAAGTTACCAACATATTTGTATAAACTCTGTGAGGGTTTAGGTGGAGTGCCAATTAGGATTTAAGAACATTTAGAGAAATATCAGGATACGAATCCGGACCCCCCCAGATCCGGATCCGAAAGGCTTCTTTAGCAACAACTGTTGCTTTAGATGGATTGTTAAGCCTCAGAAATAATAGGGCAAAAGAGACTTCTGGTCTGGTGTTGTGGAGCTATGGACTCTACTGAGGGCCCTCTAGTTGGAGGTATGTTCTACTGAGGGCCCTCTAGTTGGAGGTATGTTCTCTACTGAGGGCCCTCTAGTTGGAGGTATGTTCTACTGAGGGCCCTCTAGTTGGAGGTATGTTCTCTACTGAGGGCCCTCTAGTTGGAGGTATGTTCTATACTGAGGGCCCTCTAGTTGGAGGTATGTTCTATACTGAGGGCCCTCTAGTTGGAGGTATGTTCTACTGAGGGCCCTCTAGTTGGAGGTATGTTCTACTGCGGGCCCTCTAGTTGGAGGTATGTTCTCTACAGAGGGCCCTCTAGTTGGAGGTATGTTCTCTACTGAGGGCCCTCTAGTTAGAGGTATGTTCTACTGAGGGCCCTCTAGTTGGAGGTATGTTCTCTGCTGAGGGCCCTCTAGTTGGAGGTATTTTCTCTACTAGGGCCCTCTAGTTGGAGGTATGTTCTCTACTGAGGGCCCTCTAGTTGGAGGTATGTTCTCTACTGAGGGCCCTCTATTTGGAGGTATGTTCTACTGAGGGCCCTCTAGTTGGAGGTTTGTTCTCTACTGAGGGCCCTCTAGTTGGAGGTATGTTCTCTACTGGGGGCCCTCTAGTTGGAGGTATGTTCTCTACTGAGGGCCCTCTAGTTGGAGGTATGTTCTCTACTGAGGGCCCTCTAGTTGGAGGCATGTTCTCTACTGAGGGCCCTCTAGTTGGAGGTATGTTCTACTGAGGGCCCTCTAGTTGGAGGTATGTTCTACTGAGGGCCCTCTAGTTGGAGGTATGTTCTACTGAGGGCCCTCTAGTTGGAGGTATGTTCTCTACTGAGGGCCCTCTAGTTGGAGGTATGTTCTACTGAGGGCCCTCTAGTTGGAGGTATGTTCTACTGAGGGCCCTCTAGTTGGAGGTATGTTCTACTGAGTTAAAGTAGTTAAAGTAGTTAAAGTAGTTAATGTAGTTAAAGTAGTTAATGTAGTTAAAGTAGTTAAAGTAGTTAATGTAGTTAAAGTAGTTAAAGTAGTTAATGTAGTTAAAGTAGTTAATGTAGTTAATGTAGTTAATGTAGTTAAAGTAGTTAAAGTAGTTAATGTAGTTAAAGTAGTTAATGTAGTTAAAGTAGTTAATGTAGTTAAAGTAGTTAATGTAGTTAAAGTAGTTAATGTAGTTAATGTAGTTAAAGTAGTTAAAGTAGTTAATGTAGTTAAAGTAGTTAAAGTAGTTAATGTAGTTAAAGTAGTTAATGTAGTTAAAGTAGTTAATGTAGTTAAAGTAGTTAATGTAGTTAAAGTAGTTAAAGTAGTTAATGTAGTTAAAGTAGTTAATGTAGTTAAAGTAGTTAATGTAGTTAAAGTAGTTAAAGTAGTTAATGTAGTTAAAGTAGTTAATGTAGTTAAAGTAGTTAAAGTAGTTAATGTAGTTAAAGTAGTTAATGTAGTTAAAGTAGTTAAAGTAGTTAATGTAGTTAAAGTAGTTAATGTAGTTAAAGTAGTTAAAGTAGTTAATGTAGTTAATGTAGTTAAAGTAGTTAAAGTAGTTAATGTAGTTAATGTAGTTAAAGTAGTTAATGTAGTTAAAGTAGTTAATGTAGTTAAAGTAGTTAAAGTAGTTAAAGTAGTTAATGTAGTTAAAGTAGTTAAAGTAGTTAATGTAGTTAATGTAGTTAAAGTAGTTAAAGTAGTTAAAGTAGTTAATGTAGTTAATGTAGTTAATGTAGTTAATGTAGTTAAAGTAGTTAAAGTAGTTAATGTAGTTAATGTAGTTAAAGTAGTTAAAGTAGTTAATGTAGTTAAAGTAGTTAATGTAGTTAAAGTAGTTAATGTAGTTAAAGTAGTTAATGTAGTTAAAGTAGTTAAAGTAGTTAAAGTAGTTAATGTAGTTAAAGTAGTTAAAGTAGTTAATGTAGTTAAAGTAGTTAATGTAGTTAAAGTAGTTAAAGTAGTTAATGTAGTTAAAGTAGTTAATGTAGTTAAAGTAGTTAAAGTAGTTAATGTAGTTAATGTAGTTAAAGTAGTTAATGTAGGTAAAGTAGTTAATGTAGTTAAAGTAGTTAAAGTAGTTAAAGTAGTTAATGTACTTAAAGTAGTTAAAGTAGTTAAAGTAGTTAATGTAGTTAAAGTAGTTAAAGTAGTTAATGTAGTTAAAGTAGTTAAAGTAGTTAATGTAGTTAAAGTAGTTAAAGTAGTTAAAGTAGTTAATGTAGTTAAAGTAGTTAATGTAGTTAAAGTAGTTAAAGTAGTTAATGTAGTTAAAGTAGTTAATGTAGTTAATGTAGTTAAAGTAGTTAAAGTAGTTAATGTAGTTAAAGTAGTTAATGTAGTTAAAGTAGTTAATGTAGTTAAAGTAGTTAAAGTAGTTAATGTAGTTAAAGTAGTTAAAGTAGTTAATGTAGTTAATGTAGTTAATGTAGTTAAAGTAGTTAATGTAGGTAAAGTAGTTAATGTAGTTAAAGTAGTTAATGTAGTTAAAGTAGTTAAAGTAGTTAATGTACTTAAAGTAGTTAAAGTAGTTAATGTAGTTAAAGTAGTTAAAGTAGTTAAAGTAGTTAATGTAGTTAAAGTAGTTAAAGTAGTTAATGTAGTTAATGTAGTTAAAGTAGTTAATGTAGTTAAAGTAGTTAAAGTAGTTAATGTAGTTAAAGTAGTTAATGTAGTTAAAGTAGTTAAAGTAGTTAATGTAGTTAAAGTAGTTAATGTAGTTAAAGTAGTTAATGTAGTTAATGTAGTTAAAGTAGTTAAAGTAGTTAATGTAGTTAAAGTAGTTAAAGTAGTTAATGTAGTTAAAGTAGTTAAAGTAGTTAATGTAGTTAAAGTAGTTAATGTAGTTAAAGTAGTTAAAGTAGTTAAAGTAGTTAATGTAGTTAAAGTAGTTAATGTAGTTAATGTAGTTAAAGTAGTTAATGTAGTTAAAGTAGTTAATGTAGTTAAAGTAGTTAAAGTAGTTAATGTAGTTAAAGTAGTTAATGTAGTTAAAGTAGTTAAAGTAGTTAATGTAGTTAAAGTAGTTAAAGTAGTTAATGTAGTTAAAGTAGTTAAAGTAGTTAATGTAGTTAATGTTTTAACGAGACTGAGGTCGATGCGGTTACCTTGGGGTTGTTTAAGATCCGTTAGTTAGTTAGTGTGTGTGTGTGTGTGTGTGTGTGTGTGTGTGTGTGTGTGTGTGTGTGTGGTGTGTGTGTGTGTGTGTGTGTGTGTGTGTGTGTGGGTGTTCACACAGCATCCCAACATGACATCACCTTATAGAGAGAGAGAGAGAACTGAACTTCACAGCATTCACATGCGTCTCCAACACATCACCTCTCTTGCTCTCAGCTCCAAACAAAGCAACTTCACGTTGAATGTGTGAGTGTGTGAGTGTGTGTGTGAGTGCGTGTGTGTGTGTGTGTGTGTGAGTGTGTGAGCGTGTTTCGAATGCCCGCCAGACGGCAACTTGTGTGTCAGAGAACTGCTCTCTATCTCTCTCTCTCTCTCTCTCTCTCTCTCTCTCTCTCTCTCTCTCTCTCTCTCTCTCTCTCTCTCTCTCTCTCTCTCTCTCTCTCTCTCTCTCTCTCTCTCTCTCTCTCTCTCTCTCTCTCTCTCTCTCTCTCTCTCTCTCTCTCTCTCTCTCTCTCTCTCTCTCTCTCTCTCTCTCTCTCTCTCTCTCTCTCTCTCTATCCCGATGGGATCAGTGCTTCCCCGCTCCAGCAGCAGTGAGGCGGCGTTGTGCTGACAGCCGTCGGTCTCCAGGGTTTAATCTAGTTCCTCTTGACCTGTCCGGGAGGACCGTGGGGGCTGTAACCCCC